>CM051234.1:513263752-513627596 GCA_027917425.1 Gastrophryne carolinensis
ATTTATTAAGCGGAAATAGTCAACCAGACTTACTGGTTTAACCTCCTGCTCATTTTATTTTAGGGATTTACTATCATGTATATGTTTTAAATCCCCTAACGTGTATTGATTTTCCAACAATATTTTCTCTAATGCCATCAGAATTTTATTTCTAGGTATTTTCCTTGATGGCTCTGACACACGAACTTGCATCTTTATAGAAATGGTCAGAATTGAAGACCGAAGGCCTGATTTATCAAGCACTTATGCCAGACAGTGCCACGTTGGTGCAAATTAGAGTAGTGAAAAATATAATTTATATATATATTTTTTCACACTAGCGCATGTTGCTGCACTGCAAGAAACACATTTACTAAAACATTAGTGGTGCAGCAACATGCTGAGAATTTTAGAAATCATATTTTATATTACTCTAAATCGCACTGAAATGGCATGGTGCACCTGCGAAGTGCGCCAAATGGCTTGCTCCGGGAGCAAGTTCTAAATATCTCTTCAGACGCCTTCTGCCTGAAATTCTGCTGTTTTGAAGAGAAAATGGCCCTGCCCCATGTGGTGGCCAATGGCCACCATATTTTTCACCTTTCTTTACTGCTTCTCAATTGCGATTTTGTCTCCAGCTTCTGTGTTTTAGGCAAATCTCTAGCCTCCATTTCAGAGTGTATTCCATGTCAGGTGACTCAGGTGACAAAAAATATACTCCGAAATGGAGAATAGAGATTCGCCTAAAACACAGAAGCTGGAGAGAAAAAAATCGCAAAGGGGAGAAATGTTTAGGTATTGTTTACTTATAGGTGCTTATTTCTCCTTATTTTTAGGTGTCATGTTTTATTGGGGATATCCTGACTCCAGGTCACCACCAGTGTTGTTTTAATAATTGTGCTGCCAGTGCTGCTTAATAATTGTGCTTCTAATGTTTTTTTTATTATTTTCTTTTTTGGGGGCCCAATGTCCACCTTTTTGGTGTTTTAATCATTTTGAGATTTGACAACTTTCACAACTTTTAACCATTTAGTTTCTCACCAAAACCCCCAAAAAGGGCTGACACTTTAATTGCTAAAAAAACATGCCAGATGCTGCCGGAATTAGTCAGTAAGGAAAATCACTCTTGAAATTTACACATTAATTTACACAGTAGCCAATTTGCACTGAAAATTACAAGCACAAATTTCCACATTGGTTTATGCTCGGGCACAAAATTCTGCCTTAAGAAATTTGCTTAACATTTAGACGGCCATGAATCAGGAGGAAGTCCAAGTGCAAATTGTGCTCCAAAAAACATGTGCAAATGCACAGGCGCATGAGCATGAATCAAGCCTATTGTCTCTTTTACTTGTGGTGCATAGAAAGTGCACCAAGCTTTGTGCTAGATTATCTAAGATTAAAAAATAGTAATAGTGCAAGAAAAATATTATTGCATGGACCGTTGCGTCCCAGATATTAACCGTGTTCCCAATACTCAACCCATCTAAACTCCCATCAACTCTAAGCATACATTTAATATAGAAAAACTATTACCAAATTATTGTGCCAGAGTTTTGATCTAGGGGTGGTTTTGTAAACTGAATGTTACAGTGTTCCTCCAAGTCACTCTCTATCTGCCAATGTACCCTCCTTTAGCACTCTTTGTGCAACCTCCTATCCTTACTGTGCTTCTATTCAACTAGCTTTACAGACCAGTTTCTATTCACCCCTTCCACAGCAGAAAAACAAAAATATTAACAAAAATATTTGTGTCAACTTTCAAAGTAATGTGCCCTAAGTGAGCCACAGTCAAACTAACAATACCCAAGCATTTGTACTCATGATGCACCAGTCAACAGCCACATACCAGAAATCCCATTGCTATAATGTTCTGGATTTCACTGGAGACATACCTTCAAAAATGCAAGCCTAGCCCATGTTCAATTTTGACTATGCCTAGTTAGTATACTGTATTTTTTGCATTTTCCAGCTGGATGTAGGTTTCACCATCACCGCTGCTTGAACTGCTGATGTACTGTCTTCAGTTAAAGTCCAATGTCTTCCTTGTTATGCCTATCTGTAGTCATGTATGTGTATAGTCTGTGCAGCAGCATATCCAGCCCCTGGCCTCTGGTATTGGTACTGGGCCCTAGGCTTTCTGTTATGCATGTTGGTTTCCAGTCCTCTGGTTGTCTGTATATCCTTGTTCACTATAAGTCTTTCTGATGCATTCCCTCTGTTTTCCCTTCAATCTGTAAAGACCCAGGTACTGCTTCAGACATGTGCACCCCCACCATCTGGGACTCGGGTGAAGAATTGTGGTGGTAGTAGGCCTCTGTCGCGTCATAGTTGGATGCTTGCTTCACTTTTGCTGCAGATCGGTATTTGCTTTTTCTCTTGTTCCCAGACTGTGTCTGTGTGCCGTTCTGTTCCCACTCTGTGACTCTTGTCTTTTTCCAGTCCATAATGCTGCCTGCCTGTTCCAAGTCTGTTACCCTAGACCAGGAATCTATAATGGTTTATGGGAGAAAGATCTATTTGGATACGTAGTACCCTGTGTTATAATCTCTTTAGAAATACTGAACTATAATTTATTTTTTATAAAAGTATTCCAGTCCCTAAGCCAGGAGACTCCCAAACTGCCCCAAGTGCCTGGCGATCTAGTACACCAGGGCCTAACATTGGGTTTAGAATTTCACAGTGTCTCAAAAAGTCTTGTAAGCAATAATAAAATATCAGATGCTCCTGAATTGTGCTGCACTAAAAAATCATTGTGAAGCAATTTGAAAATAAATAGACTTCAAATGTTTCATGTTCCACATTGTAATGCGCCATGGAAGATGATGGTGCTTCATATATAAACAATAATAATTCACATGTACTTACTTGGGTGTATGAGATTCATCCACACGGTGTCCAACTTGGAACTCATGAGACTTGCTCCGATGCAATGAGGTGAAACCAGGTATGAGGTGAATAAGTTTCCGTGATGAAGGAGGAGGGGTTCCAGGGGGTTTCAATTTGTTCCTGCGACGTACAGGAGGAGTGCCTGGAGGGGTCATAGTGGTGACTATGTTGGGTGTCCGTGGTGGATTGTTGTGTGCTGTATGTCGTTGACGGGGTGATGGTGGCAATGATCGATGCCCAGTCTCTGAGGGTTGGCAAGAGCCAGGATATGCTTCAACAGTCAACCTGTCTACATTAGTGAACATAGATCCATGAGCTACAGGCAAATGGCAGTAGTGCTGGATGCATTTGGACTGTAGTTTGGGGCTCTGAGAAAGGTGTGTTCGGAACAATTGGGCCGTGTCTTGCTGGGTGACTGGGCTGTTTTCCTTCCCCATCTCTGAAGCTGGCCACTGAATGGCCCAGTCTTGCTTAGACAGACTGCTCCCTAAAAATAAAACAGACATATAACTAAGCATTATAAACAACAATAAACAACTAAGCATTACAAGCTATTGAAACAGGGTAGCAGGATTTAATATTTGATATTCTGATAGTACTGTTAGTTTTAGCATTACATATTAAATCTACCATATTCAGTCATACTTGGGTTTGCCATATACTTTATGGGCTTAATGGTGGGAGCCAAAAAAGAACAAAGAGTGTTAGACAAAAGATCTTTCCTAAAAGGTAAAGTATGTATACAATGAATATCTATAAAACTAACCATTAGTCATGTCATTATTGCTATTTTCTCATGATGGGTAACTCAATTTTTCAACTGACATTATGTTCATAAAACTTAATGGAAAGTAGATCTAAAGCCTAAAGTTGTTTAATTTTCTTTTCATAACAAAATTGTCCCCAGGGCTTGGGAGGATGCTAACTTTAAAGCGGACCAACATTTAAAAATGGCTTAAACCAGACCAACACAGCCTATATGTATCCCTCCCCAGGGCAATTTAGATTGCTGCACATAAAAATTTCTTTACTATTTTCTAACTCCTGCTGTAGTAAATTAGAAACCGGCGGCTAATGAATTTGCAGGCCAACTGCAAACAGGAAGTGCTACTGGGCTTCCTGTTACTGTCAGGTGAATCCAGGCAGCAGCATGGCTGATATGCTGGAGAGGAAGCTCCAGAATGGCCACTACCTTTCTTTTCCAACTGTGCCAGGCTGTTGGTTCGGTTTAAGCCCAATCTGGGACCTGCCTATAGAGCTAGGGTGATCTTTTCCAAAATAACAGATGGAGCAAACAGTGCTTGCTTTAGAACTAGCGTTGGGCAACTCCCCGCCCCCCAAAATTTGGGTTTGTCAAGTTCAGATGAACTTTGAATAAAAGAAACCCGGTCCCCACTGAAATCAATGGGGACCCGGACTCTGGGGCGCAATTCTGCCCCCATCCCCCCTCCTCATCCAGAGTCGGGGATGAAAAAAAATTGTGATGGCGGATGTGGCGGGACGCAGAGTGTGCAGCGGGAAGCGCTGCTGTACAACTTACCTGAGCCTCGATCTGGTTCCTGGTTGTCAGCAGCAGTATCTACAATCTACATTCTTGTTAAAGGTTCTATGGCTGGGGCCACAGAAAGATGGCCGCTGCTCCCATGAGTGAGGACACTCCTAGTGCCAGCTGGCAGTGCTGGCACTAGGAGAGTCCTCACTCATGGGAGTTGCTGCCATTTTTCTGTGGCCCCAGCTGTAGACCATTTAACAGGAACACAAACTACTACCAGGGACTGGATCAGGACTCAGGTGAAGCTGGTTGATGGGCTACTCAGCTTTTCCATGTTTAGACCAAATGCCAAACTCAAACACAGACTTCTGGCTGAAGTTTGGATTTGTGCGAAACTTTGCGGATCGGTTCGCCCAACACTATTTAGGACTGATAAACTTGGTTGAGTTCAAAAGGGATTAGATGTCTAAGAACAGTAGTTTATGGATCTAACAACTGGCCAAAACAGTGACTTCTACATTGCACAGGGTATAAGACCCTGGTAATTCAACTACAATCATTCCATATTCGATCTTCAGCCTACAGCCAAGCCATGATTGTGACCAGACGTTGCTTAGACCAAACTTAGAACATTATCTGATCCCATCATCCTATTTTACTTTTTATACTCTTGAAGTCTATTTACAGACTGATATTTGTAGCCATTCAGTGATTTCATTACTAACTAAAATCATAGCTTATCTCTAAGTGCTCTCTTTAGGCAAAACATTTTGTATAGCACTTAACAAACCGAAAGAGTGTTATGGCTCCGTATAGAGTGTTTGGGATAACTGCTGTTGTAGAGCTCTAATCACCTATCTTTATCTTAAAAGCAGCCCAAAGCCACCCAGGTCTAAGTGTCTCCTGGGCCAGGTACTAGCCTCCCCGCAGGGCCTCCAAAGGTGGAATGCCTACTAGATGCTCTCACAACGTTGTCTTAATAGTCAGCCAAATCCCAGGCTTCCTGTAGTTGAGATGCGCTCCAGTCCTTAGCCATTCATATATTCTGGGGACAGCAGCGCTCCCCAGGCTATAGGTAAGGCGGAGATGGGGCCGACAGGCTGATTAGATCGGCTGGCATTCTTGAGATCAGCCAGTCAGCGATCTCATAAATGCTGTGTGGGTGTGGCCTTAGTGGTGGAAAACCGGTGGAAACCCAAGGAACTTGGCCAGGGAGGGCTATTGGTTTAAAAGAAGAGCTTTGTGTCGCTTTAAAGCAGGTAATAACCCCTAAGGCAGGGCAAAATACATTTGCATTTTATTTAATCGATAGCTCTTCAATACTTTTCTGAATACTTACTATTTCAATTCTAAGAAGTTTTTATAAACTTGTATACTGTCCATATCTCCATGGCTGACATTCTAGCCCTCTTTTATAGGGCATTTAAAGGCCACGTGTGGCAGCACACTGATTTACCTGCCATTCGTATATTAATGCTGATTATTTATTATTATTAAAGTTTTTTTTTATAAAGAGCCATCATCTTCCATAGTGCTGTACAATGTGAAATTTTCAAACAGGGTAAAACAACTAACTTACAATACATGACAGAAAAGCACAAATACATATTCATACTGAAATACACTAGGAGAGATGGCCCTGCCCTTGCGGGCTTACAATTTAAGGCATACGGATGGAGACAAAAGGTAGGTCACCAGTAGTATATACTTAGTATGATGGCAAGTGATCTGAAGTGGCTTGAGTTGTCTTTTATTTAGGCCAAGTGATGTGCTCGTCTGAATAGGTGGGTTTTGAGGGCAGCCTTAAATGCTTGAAGGCTTGGGGAGTAGTGGGGGAGGGCATTCCAGAGTAATAGGGCAGCACGTGTGAAGTCCTGGATGAGGGAGTGGGAGTAGGAGATTAGGGTTTGAGGACAGGAGGAGGCTCTGAGCAAAACGGAGATTGCGTCTGGGTTAGTATTTGTTGTTAAGCAAAGAAATATAGACAAGAGCCTAATTGTAGAGTGCTTTGAATGTTAAGGTTAGTATTTTAAATTGAATATATTACCTATAGAGCTTTCATTTTATGGCATCATTGCAAAGCTATAAAGGTTTTATCGCAAGGAATTTATTAAGTGTTACATATTGCGTTAACCGCCATAGCTATTTCAGCTTGGCAGAGCCCTTTCCATGGGGAAGCTTTATTGTCACTTTGGAAGCGCAGAATGCTTTAAAAGCAGTTGGATACACTTCATTGCAGAGAAAATTAAGACACGCATCTGTCTCCTAGCTGCGAAAGTTATCTTGATAAAAAAGATTTTCATTTTCAAATTGATGGCACTTATGTACATGTTTTTCCAAATGAACTGTGATATCAATGTGTAGTTTACAAGAAACTGTACAAAATGAGGAACGTCTAAATGTACTGAGAATGCAGGGGAGCTACACTCCCAGAAAGCAGAGAAGAATGGGTTTTTGTATGGTAGGTACTGACAAACTCGTTGAAAATAAATATCTTTTAAAATATGACTTTTAATTAGTCCTTTATATTATAAATTTTGCCTAAGGCACAGGCAAACCTTCTGAAAGCACACTAGCCCCACCAATGAACTCATGCAGAGAAACAGGCACCATGATGTAGTCATATAGTTACAGAAAAAAGGGTGAGTACCAATATGTACAGAGGTGCTCACGGCAAAAAGCTGGCCAGCTCCCTGCCAAGTTACATTGTAGCAGCCAGGTGCTGTTTACAATGTAACAAGTACAGTTCCCTGCTCAGTTACATATAGCATCCACGTTCCTGCTATTACAATGTAATCAGCTCAGAAGTGGAAGCGATCTCTACATCTGTGTTGCCATTTCATTTAGATATAAAGGGGCATCCCAGGCAAAGGGATAAATTGCAAAAGCCTGTCTAGGTCTGCTTATTCCATAAGATATCCATAAGCATGGGGGTTCTGGATGAATTAAACTATACTTCCACACATAAACCCATTGATAAACAGAAATATCCATCTATCCCCCATGCAAAATTCATATAATTATATATGTTACTGTTTGTTACTTAAAAATAGTACATAAACATATACAATTATATGAAGTTTGCATGGGGGATAGACGGATATTTCTGTTTATCAATGAGTTTATGTGTGAAAGGGATAAATCAGCCTGCATTCCGCCTTCGGGGAAATCCCAAAATTAACTGACTTCTGATGGGACCCTGACATTGAGACATGCATGGATGAGTTATCACCCGCTGCTGAGGCCCTGCAGAAGGGACAGAGTTCAGTGGAAGTTATTGCGAAATATAAAGCAGGCTGAATGTCACACCCAGAAAGCCAGCTTCGGGAGGCTAATTTGGAATGTCCCTTTCAAGTTACATACGCTTTAATAGAAGCAAGTTCATAGAAATGGTATGATACCATTTCATTCCAAAAAGATAAAAGTATATAAAAAAAGACATTAATGGTTAGAAGAAGAGCTCCCCAGAATCCACACCAAGCGAGGTGTTCCTCCAAATTATATTTAGCCTTGGAAATGTCCACACTTGAACCGGAACACCCCCCCCCCCCCCATTTTTAGAAAAATTTGTGTTGTTCTGAGCGCAGGGGGGCATCCCAATTATGGATGATGGTCGGGGCACGGTCACATTACTGATAAACCACTGAGTGACAGCAGTCACATGAAAGCACCAGCCAATCACAGTTCTGGTTTTCTCTGGGGGACAGAGAAATAAGGTAAGAATTTTCCCATTCTGCGCGGTTAACACTCAGAGGGGCATGCACAATTGGGATGCTTCCTTGTGCTCCCAAAAAAACACCCATTGTTCAAAAAATAGGTGGTGTTCTGACTTAAAGAGGACCAACACCCAGGGGTGATCGGCCCGGAAATCTATAAGATTCCCGGGCCGATCACCTCCCACACCGCGGGACATCCCGATCTCGGATGAACCCCCCAAACACCCCAAATCCACTTACCTTGTCGGCCGCCGCCTCCCTCGCGCCCCTCTAGACGTGCGCGCGCCCGCACGCGCGGGAGCCGGCGGCGGAGGAGTCACTTGTCCGCGGCTGTCAAACCGCTTGTCCGTCGGCGCTGGGAGCGGGGAGAGGTGAGTTTTTTGGGTGATCGGGGGGGTTTCACCCAGCGGGGCACCCCGATCGGGGGTGCCCCACCGAAGTGGACCAAGACCCAGGATAGTCAAAATCCTGGGTGTTGGTCCACTTTAAATACCCCCTCACAATTTTTAATCATTGCCCTGCAACGCAAGCACACTGGAAGGGGTTAATAAGTCCTTATCTTCACAGGAAGAGTCCTTATATTCTTTTTCTAGACAAGTCTATGTTATTTCAACAAAACAAGTCACATACGTTCATAAAAAAAACAATATTATTATTAAGATAGAGGGGGAGAGTTGTAATACTTTTCGGAGTATTATCACCCCTAATTCCTGGCTCTTTGGTGTGGTGGGTTTCTTGTTTGTATTGGGATCTTACTCCCGAATAGCTTAAGGGGAGTCTACTCAAAAGCCAAAATGATTTAAAATATGCCACTTGCTACAAACTGCTTGCTACAAACTACTAACTGCTTGCTACAAACTGTCAACAGAAGAATTAATAAATGACACAGTAAGCTGTGTGCTACGATCTTACCTCATTGTATATTTAATTTTTTCTGTTTACCTATTAACTGTACTATATGTAAAAAACTAAGAGGCCGATTCATTAATAGCGCCAGGTAGCGACAGATGAGCGACAGTAGCGGCATTTTCAGAGCGCCCGCTAGTAGTCGCTGTGCTTGCCCGTTGTTCTGTAGTTGATAGCGGTTTGCCGTAATGTTGAATATTGGGTGAGGAGTCGCTATTTGACAGGTTCCGCGCTGTATGGGAGCGCATGACAGCGAATGGCCATAGCGAACGGCTCCCAGCATATTCATTAACAAATCACGCTCAAAAAATTCTCGCGCAGTGAAATGCTTGTTTAAACCCCAGAGCGCTGGCGGCGATGGGTTAAAAGTAATTTTTTAACCCCCAAACAACCATATTTTTGGATTAAAAAAAACAAGTTTTTCAAAACATTTTGTAATATGAATACATTAATATCAGACCTGTAATATCAATTCTGCACAAATTTTTTTTTTTTTTACCTTAAAAAAAATCTAACATTGCAGAAGTGGTCACAGAATTTTTGACATTAAAAAAAAAAAAAAAAAAAAACATTAATAGCAATTAATTAAGAATTTTTAAAGATTGCTCCATTGAAATGCATTGGAGAGCGCCAGGTAGAGAGAGTTCATACCAGTCGCTGTTCAAGGTCGCTCGCTGGCGCTGTGGGGTGAGGCTGGAATAATGATGAATGATTCGCTATCTGCGCTCTGTCAGTCGCTAAGCAGGATCGGCTTGATAAATGTGTGATTGCGGAGGGGAGCCGGCGTTCTCGTGGCGGTGACCGTCATTACCGTTCGCTCACCATTCGCTACCTGGCGCTATCCCTTGTTAAATAAGGGCCTAAATATTACTTAATTGATAAGAGAAGGAAACAGGACATCCTTCGAGGGTCAACTATAAACTCTCTACTCTAGGTCTTTCCCTTTTTAAACAAAGGGAGACCCCCCAAAAAAAATATTATTACTATATGATCCTAAGTAGCTTTTTTGTCTCTTCCTTTTATGTTAATTTGGTGTTAGTACCACTACATCCATCAAAATTATTATGGAAATGTACAAAATTGGGCAATTTTACTCACCCCTTCACAGTCACATTAGGTTTTCTGGATAGTCATGTAGCAAAAGTGACAAAGAGCCCCACAGAAGCATAAATAGTGAATTTCCAAAAATGTTGTTAGCATTTTTGAGGGACGGGCATCTTAAGTCATGTTGCTCAAGAGTTGGGAGCTGATTTATAAGTTAGAAGTTGGGAGCTCTGTTATAAGTTTTAGGTCCACTTTAAAATGACAACACAACTGCTTTATCACTCTTCTAAAAACTGGTAGCCATTTCCCCCTGCAAATCAGTTCTAGCATAGGAATAGCAGTATTATTACAATGATCAAATATGAAATACCATTTTCTTTTAAGATAACACACAAAATACTCTGATAGCCACACCGAGCATTATAAAATCTTAATTCATGTGGTTGCTGGCATAGGAGGAGAGAACAGACATATTCAATCTCCTGGGCGACACCACAGAAGATAATGCAAGCGTCTTCTGCTTCCTAAGTGATATTCCCCTCTCCAGCCCTCCTGGGGATTGCAGTTATCAAAAGGAGCTGCGATTAATTACCAGAAGTGCCTCCTGCAGGCAAGATTCTCCTTATTGCAGTCAGAAACCTTTAGAAATAGCCAACCGCTGGACTGTGTAAAAGATATCATTTTCTGCTGCTTTTGATCATCTTCCTTAATTATAGAGAAGCAGAATAGACATGCAAATCAAGTAATGGGATTTAAAAAAGAAAAGTTGTTTTTCTTTTCAACTTAATAAAGTCTTTTCCTTTTTTATTCTCGTTAATAAGAGACGATCGCCTTAATCTTTTTGACTTTTTTTTGTACTAGAGGCACGAGTCAGGTCTGCCCAATCTATATCATATGGGTATTTTATTAAGACACTATAAATGGACTATAAAACATTCTTTCTTGTAAGTACTTCTTGATCCAACATCCTTACAGCCATTCTCCAATTATTTTAGCTCAAAAATGTGTTTAACTTCTTCCTGGGACAGCTACGGAATGTGAATGGATTCCTTGTACATTGCCACACGTGTGAATGACACGAAATACACAACTCCCAGTCTGATTATAGAAAAGCTAGAGGAGAACCCACTTCTAGAATGTGTCAGTTCTGACATAGGTTCCTTATCCCAGGTTTAAAAATGACACAATAGGAACATGGATGTATGCTGGGGACAGGGTGGGGACTCTTGCTAGTGCCAATGGAGGCACCACGACCCACAGCCATACTGGGCATATAAAATGGTGAGTGCAATGAGCTCAAACCACCCTGAGAAAGTGACCACCCAGTCACGCAACATGTGGGTTTGGTGCCCTGGCAGTTTTACTGACTGCTCATAGCTTTATTATCATATGGGTGATATTTATTCTACCCCCTCCTTCTCTATGCTCGTATACTGACGGGGTAATACGTGTCTACTGGTCTAGATTTGAACTTATAATAATTGCACTATGGTACACATTAAATATATAATTTTGGTGTTATATGTTAGCGTCAATCTCTACACTGGGACTGCCAGTCTCAAAGAGAACTCAATTTAAAACTTTAACTTCAACCTGTAAAGATCCATCCCCACAACGTTTTATCTCCAGTCCATTGCTACCAACCCAGACGCTCCTATTTACTTCTGTGGAATGGCCTCCCCTGCTTCCACATTCCCCCAACAACGCCAATCTTTCAAGTGTCCTCAAACAAATCTTTTCAGAGAAGCATATAACCTGAGTAACTTTTACAAACTTTTTAGGGCACATGCCACTAAGCACAATACCTGCCACTTGTTTTCCTTCCCCTTTTGGCCCCACCCCCATCCTTTAGACTGTATGCTTGTAAAGACAGGGCACTCTGCCCTAATGTATCTTGTTTTCCTAGCCGTCGTTTCATATTTTGCAGCTTGCAATAGTCTATCTACTGAAAATTTTACCCTGTGAGCCAATCAGCTCGCTCGGTTTTGGCCGAGCCTGCACCGTGGGAATGCCAGGAAGGTGAATTTCCTTCCCATACACACAGCTGAGCATCCCAATTCGGGATGCCCCGTCTGAGAGGGACAACACAGGGGAAAGTGAAATTCCTGTATGTTGTTTCTTTTCCATGGGTGGTCAATCCTTTTTATTACTCTAAATATTTAGTGATTAACATAAACCTTCTAAATCTAGAAGCAAATCAAGTAGGATCTTAGATTAAAATAACCTCACTTGCTTCCAAAAAAATAGCTTGTACTGAAAACAAATCTATACATTGACCACTTATTCGGACACTAAAGTAACGTTGATGGCGTGACACCTTCTGTGCCAAAGTTAACAAGAGAATTGCTGCAAATGTTTCAACATGGGACTCTGCAAATGCACCAACTTCAGATCCCATGGTTCCAGGAGCTCCCTATGCTGAGGTGCACAGCCACCTGTACAAAAGTCCTGACAAGGAAATTAGAGGCCAAGCCTCTGCTTTGAAACAAATAGCCTAGACAGTAATCAACCAGTTAATGGTGCTACCGTAACAGACAGGCCTGCATCCAGGAGTTCCAGAATCGAATATGAGGTCAGATCATGGCAGTTATCAATCAGCTGAATCAAAAAGGATTAACACGTAGTACACGCAGGTATAAACAGTAACCAAAAAATTGGAACTAAGAGTAAATCAGATCTTGATACAGAACACATCGACCTCACAACATGGACATTCAAAAAGACTAGAGGGGGTTATTTAAGAAGGGATAGTGCCAGGTAGTGCCTCGTGGCGGCAAGCAGTGTCTGGTGAACGTCGGATGCGGAGCGCAAAACCACATTTAAGAAAGCGAATCTGGTGAGCGACTCTAACAGCGCCATGTAGCGTCACATGTATTAATCCAGACGGCTCAGCTTAAAACACCGGGGCTCCAGGCTCAGGAGTGCCATGTAGTACCTGTCTCTCTGTAGCGTTCTCCCATACATTTCAATGGGCTTTCATTAGTTGTGCATAAATAGCATGTTTGGCAATTTATTTATTTTTGCTCAAATCATTGTGTGAGCTCTCCTGGCTGCAAACAAACACTTTTAGAAACTTTTTGGACTTTTAATATTTTTATGCAGAATTGTATTTACAGGTCTGGCACTAGTGTTATTGTCCCAGTGTTAAAACAATGTCATTCCATGTGTTTTTCACTGTGCTACAGCGCCCAGCTTTAGAGCGCCGGCGATGTGTGTGTGTAGTTTTTGGTTAAAATGATGTGGAGCGCCGAGTGCCGGACGCACCTGTCGCTCGCTCCAGCATTGTACTGTTCTTAGAGCGCCCAACACACATTACATTCATCAATGCTGGCCAGGTTACTACAGCGACCACAACGCTAGGTTACAGCGCCCTATACCCGCTTACAGCATCTACTAGCGGTCGCTCTAAGTGCTGCTATACAGACACATCTGGCAATACCTGACACTAGTAGTGACTCAGCCTCCATGTCCACAAAACTTAGAAAAGGTATATATTCCTAAAGGCAGAAAAACTCTGAAAGTGTCCAACCTCCCAGTAGGTGTGAGTACAACTCACAGCTACAGCTATGTCTTCTACATGATGATTAAACAAAGTGTGTATTAACACGTCTTGCTATTTAATAAATAAAGCCTAAAATAAGGAATAAAATCATTAAGCTGGACTGAGGGGGGTAACTGGACAGCAATAAGTTTAAACAGTAACTGTCCCCAGGCCCCCTAATGCTTGTCATTAGTGCGAAATACCAAGAAACCAACCCCTCTGCCAACAAACGCAATCAAGATCCTATGGCTTACTAGGCAAGTCTGAGATCAACAAAACAGGAGAGGCACCAACAAGGGCGCCCCATGTGGACTATGATAAACAGGCATATCATAGAGCCTAAGCTAGGAGATATAACAATCTCAATAACCTTGTGTCCACCCACCTGTGGGCAAGACTATATGACAATAACTAGATCCCTAATAGTGCCCCTAACAAATATAACAATATAACTTAAAATATATTAAAAGTTATTGTTACTGTCTATTAGGAATCCAATGTGTTACTGCTTAATGATATATGGTTTGCAGATTCAATACATTTTTTACATAAAAACGCATTCAATGTTTAATGAAGAAACCTGTGACCTTCATCACAAACAACATTATAGCAATGGATCAAAAAGAGCTTGCAAAAATGTACTGCAAAGGAGTATTGCTTATATGGTTATTGCAAATGACTCTTAACACCTCGAGAAATGATACAACCTCCAGATGAATAATGGGAATGTCATTTTGATCTAAAGCATCCTTTCCATAGCAAGCCTCCACCTTTGCAGTAGAATTTTAAACTGATACGTGCATATATTTCATCTGCAAAGCTTAAACATCAATTCGTCTACTGTTCGCAATTATTTATTGATTAGGCAATCAATACATGAATACAAACAATAGATACATTGTTCTGTAGCCTTATTAGTTACAGGACAGTGAGGTGATACAGTAAATAAGTGATTGATAATGCAGACAGATCCACAGCTAATAAAGCTAGTCTGTAACATTTATTATAGGTACAGCATAACTCGAAAGGGTCTATGGATCTGAGCACATAGAATGGAATATTCCTTTTTAAAGTGGCACACTTCCTCCCCTTTTTGCCCTCCACCCACCCTCCCCAGCCAAGTACCTCAGACGATGCGGCCAGCTCGGCGGTGGCCCGGTTTTCAAATAAACCAGGTTTTTCCACGCCCACATGGCACTTTTGAGCTTGGCAATTGACTGATCTCAAGAGTGCCAGCTGGAGTGACTAGCTGGAGTGTGCACGCTCCTGCACCCAGACTGTCTGAATGGCTGGGTTTAGGGAAACCAGGGATGCCGCCAGCGTTGTAGGAAGCGACAGTAAAGGTGATCGTACCATCAACCCTGGGGTTTCAATGAACAAATGTTCACAGCCTAAGTATATTAGTCACTGGCAGGCTGATCCATTACTAGCACCAGGTATCGGCAGATGAGCGTCTGTACAGAGGCGCTTAGAGCGACCGCTAGTAGACGCTGTGATCGTCTTTTGGCGGTTAAAGAGCGCATCAGTCGCTGTAGTAACCTGCCCGGCATTGATGAATGAGATGTATGTTGGCAGTTCTAACACCAGTACAGTATTGCAGGGAGCGAACGGCAGCGACTGCTCAGTGGGACCGACTCTCAGCGACTTACACCATATTCATCTAAAATCCACACTCACAGAACGCCGGCACTCAAAATTGTGTCCCTGTAGCCTATAGTGCCAGACACTGTGTGATTAAAGTCTGTTTTATAATTTATATCCTCTAGTAGCCAAGCGAAAACATATGGAATTACATTTTTATAACGTGACATTAACAGTTTACTGCATAAAAATATAAAAAATCTAAAAAGTTTTCAAAAATGACATTTAATAGGCCAGGAGAGGTGACATATTTATTTCATAAAAAAAAAATAATTTAAAGAAAACCCTGTTTAAAGAGAAGATAAGTAACGCCATTGAAATGTATGGGAGAGTGACAGGTAGCGACAAGTAATACCAGAGCGCCGGCGGAATACGTTGAGCCGTCTGTGATGATGAATCGGGCGCTACATGGCGCTGTTAGAGCCGCTCACCGGAATTACTTTGATAAATGTGGTATTGCGTACAGTGGCCGGCGTTCACCGTTTGCTACCTGTTGCTACGAGGCACTACCTCCCTTATCCCTTGATGAATAAACCCCAAAGTCTTCTAGCCAGGGTAGCAAACAGAGAAAGAAAATGAGTACTGTGAAGGTACCAAAAGACACAATGCTACACAGCTCAAAAGTACAGCAAAATGTAAATGTAGTATGTACAAATAAAGGAGGAAAACACATACACAACGTACTTCAACACTTAAAAACCATTCAAATAAAAGTATGGTTCAGGGGCATTTGTCAATTTAGTGAGCTAATGAGTAGATAATATATAACAATCTTTGTAGCTGAGTAAACAATTATTAAGAGAATAACTTTAGAACACAAATAAAATGGATCAATGTGTGTATACCAAGATATTCTTTCAAATCAGAGAAAACTTGCCGTATGCCTTAAAGAGAAACATCAGGGATTAAAACCACCCCCAAACCTCACCGTTCTGCTGCCCCCTCCGGTTTTACCTTTGGGCACTGAATACTCACCTCACCGGGGATCTTCTGGGTCCCTTGGATTCCAACGGGCGGCGCCACCTTGCATCCCACCAGGCACTGTGCGCAGGCCCGATCTCTAGCCTGCGCGGTGCCCATGAATGGGATGCAATGGGAACGCCTGAAATTCCGCAAGACTTCGCTGAGCCCGGTGCGGGGCTTTGAAGAGCATGGCTAAAGGCATACTGTCACTTAAAGATGGCTAAGCAGGCAGCGGCGACATCCAAAAGTAAGTAGGGGCTGATAAAGAGTTCCTCTTTAATAGGTAATAATAATGCAATTATGGAATATACATATACATGTGAAAGTGCAATATACATGTGAAAAACAATAAAAACCCACTAGGGATTAATCAAAACAAGCTTCCACAAGAGGGTTGAACATCTCCCAAGATCTCTCCACCAAATAAATAGTGGTGAAAAGTCAAATGAAAAAGATATATACAGGATAACCTGCCCAAAAGAAAAAAACAAATGACAAGGAAGCTGTCAGAAAGGGCCCACGCACTTTATTCCTTTTTCCATGGCATCTCATGGGGCAAACCCAGGGTTACACATAGAGGGGCACCCTGAATGCAGGACAGCCCTGGAGTCTTTTAGGCTACAGGGATGGCGCTTTAAGGGCAGCTGTTAAACAAATGGGGTGATATAAAAAAGTCTAAATCAGGAGTACATCATGAGCTCTATTAGCCCCCTAACAGTCCTAGCAAAATTGTAAATAATAAAAAAACTACCACTAGTCTGCCTCCATTAGCAGAGACAGATCCAAGCAAAGAGGTAAATGTCTTGATGTCTTTGGAAAAGACATGGGGTTCTGGCACACAGGCTAAGGATGTTCATCAGCAGAGGGCAGTAAGGGTCAGCTCCTTGCCAGGACAAAGCTGGGAGCTCCTTTTCTCACTGCCTGAGCATGACTCAGGCAAAACTGTATGGGGGTTAAAGAGATTCTTTATACTCTTATGTCCTTCCACTACAGCAACCTGTTACCACATTCAGATGTAACATGCTAGCAGTCCCATATCATAGCCATATGTCCGTATGTATCAGAGGTTTCACCCTGGGACGCCAGTGAGATGGAACATGGGATTTCTTTATCACTATATGGACTTCTTGGGATATCTCTGCCAATCAATGTCACCACATTACTTCTAGCTGCTGCTGTCACTTCTGTTTGCCAATGTGACCTCTCCTTTATCAGTCTCCTGCTACCTCCCATCCATAATGAGCCCCAATTAAACTCCACTCCCAGGTCTATGTCTGCCACTATCCCCACAGCTGGTCGGGGGACACATCAGATGGCTCAAAGGGCCAAAGGTTGAGCATGTCTGGTGTATACAGTAACAGGAAAATATGGCAGCACCTAAGAGTCTCACAGGAATCCAAATAAATCTGCTAGAGGGCAAGAGGAAGGATTACTTGTGGACACTGTATCAAATATATTTCACTCAAGCCTGTTTCTAAATTTTAATGGTAGGAAAAAGAATCTGAGGCTTTGAATATACCATTCTGCTTTTACAGAGGCGTAGCTAGAGTTGTCTGCACCCGAGGCGAAGATTCAGTATAGCACACCCATGATTAAGGACCTGTTGTCCGAAACGCGTTGCCGTTAGGGCTTATAGTGTACATACTCATCTATGCTGTGACCTGTTGGATTATTGATTTTATACGAAGATAATAAATGCTGAAGGATTTTACAACATTTGTTGGCTGGCTCAATACTTTCTACAATAGCACACCCCCAAGTAAACTTTTAGCTCAATTGCCCTGCGCCTGATTGACTTTCTCACCACTTCCCTGTCCAGGATGTGCCAAGCCTCAGGACACTGACTATAAGGATGGCCGAGCTGGTTACAGCAGATGGTATTACAGTCCTTAGCCAAGTGCCCCAAGGCCTGGCACAACGAGCACCTAAGAAGTGAGCAGGAGGAGCTGAAGTGACTCTTGGGCCCACATTTAGGGCAAACCTTAGGCTGACCTGGATAAAAGATGGTCAGCCTACAGGTGGTTGCTCCTATTTAAACGAATGACAAGAAGCTTAGGTTTTAGGTCTGCTTTAAAAGGAGGTTACATTTAAAAAAAAAACATTTTTCATTGATTGTATGAAATGGGAACATTGCAAAATATCAGCAGCAGGAAAAGCAGGGAATTGGGAATTGCATTTTTTGGCCAGAATTGGCCAGTGTTTACTGTATGTACTGCATTTGCAATTATGGGGTTATTTAAGAAACGCTTACGCCACGTAGCACCACGTAGCATCAGGTGAACGTCGGACGCAGTATGTGAAAACCATATATATGAAAGTCAATCTGATGAGTGCCTCTAATAGCGTCATGTAGCGTTGAATGTATTACTAGCGTTGGCTCAGTGTAAAGCGCCGGCGCAGTATATTCAGCAGCGCCATGTAGCACGTGACTCAGCAGTAGCGTTATTCCATACATTATAATGGTGTTTTTTTTGTCTATAAATAGAATTTTAATGAATTCTTTTTCTCAATTTTAGGATATAATCATTGTGTGACCTCTCCTGCCCAGCAACCAATATATTATTTTTCTATTTTTTTTCTTTATGCAGAATTGTGTGTGCAGGTCTCCCATTGCAGCGTCATTGTTACAGTGTTAAAACAATGTCATTTCATGTGTTTTCGCTTTGGTGCTGGTGGATATGTGTTGAGAAAGATACTTTTTTCATATATCATCTCAACGCTGGTTTTAAAGTGGACCGTCACCCATGGGTGATCGGCCCGGGAATCTATAAGATTCCCGGGCCGATCACCCCCCTCACCGCGGGACATCCGAGATCGGGATGTCCCGCGGTGAGGGACCCCCCCAAAACCCCAAAAGAACTCACCTGATCGGCGGCGGCAGCGGTGCCGCGCCGGCCGTTTGTGAATGGCTGGCGCGGGCGCACGCACTGTCAGAGGGGCGCGCGGTTGTCCGCCGCTTGTCCGTGGGAGCGTGGTGAGGTGAGTTTCGGGGTTTCTGGGGGGTTTTACACAGCGGGGCACCCCTAATCGGGGTGCCCCCCTGAAGTGGACCAAAACCCAGGATAGTCAAAATCCTGGGTGTTGGTCCACTTTAAAGCGCCGACGCTGGTTTTGTGTTTGATTTTCTTAAATTTGGGCTTCAGCGCCAAGTGCTGGACGCACTTAACTGTCGCTACATATCGTTCGCTGCAGCGTTGTTAGATGTAGAGTCATCTTGGGCGCTAAATATGCATTGATTCAGGGAGAGCTCTTCTACAGCGCCCTCAAGACATCACATTTATCAATGTAAAACAAGATACTACAGCGTCACTTGAATGGCCACTATGCTAGGTTATAGTGCCAGATACCCGCTTGCAATGTCCACTAAGCGCTGCTACATAGACGCTCAAATGGCAATACTTGGCGCTAGTCTTAAATCAGCCTCAAAACATTTGCAATACGCTGCTCCCCTTAGTGGTTGCTAATGTTAATAGTAAGATTTTCTGAGATAAGACGTCCCAACTAATTAAGTGATGGTATTCAGCTGCAGACAAAGGGCTCAATTTAACCAATTTGGAGATAAGGTGACTACAGCTTTACTTAGAATATGGGCAGAAACTTGCCTCCTAAATGCTCCATCAGCAATCACATGGTCTACAGGTGAGTACAAGCCTGCCCAGCAAACCCAATTAGTCACCAGGGTTCACATGGGCAGTCTGTGCAGCTGGAGCAGAGATGCTATGGGAACATGGAGGGGATAAGATTCCCGGGGATTGCCTGTGGAGTTATCACTAGCAATGTATGTAATAAGGGGTTACCTTTATACATGAAAAAAATACATATACATATTGAACAGATTCATTAGTTTGGCCAAGGAGGGAGAGAGCTATGGCTGTAAAGGAGATGAAGCACCGGGTAGCTGACATTTTTCGAAAAGACAGTCGAGCTCTTTCTCACCTCAGAAACCAACATTTAGAACTACGTTGTTAGATCTCAAGGCAATTAAAACCTAGACAGATATTTTGTTATCTGGGCAATAAATTCCAGACAGGTCGTAGAAGCTAAAACTGAAGCATTGCTGAGCATTCAAACAACATGCAAGAGAGTGTTAAAAGTTATCTTATCCTTATTACAAGCTGTGTAAATCCAGGGATTTGTGACAAGGCATTTACCTTATTTAAAAATACAAGGGATCCCAATTAAAAAAAAGACCATATTCCCTCAACCATTCAAGAACGTGAGGTTTATATCGGATTATACCTTCAAAGAATAAAACAATTGGCAGCCTATTTGCATAAATATGACTTTGCAATTACTACAACTTTATTTTTTTCGGGGGGCCGAAAAAGTGTGTTCCTACCAGTATATTTAACCCTTTAAGTGCCAGCCTACCTGGAGTTTTTGCCACCCTTTGTTGCCAGACCATTTTGCACTATTTTGCGCTCCCCATGTTCAAATGTGATTTTTGAAGGGATTTCCCAGGAAAATTATATATTGTTTTTTTTTTAGCAGAGTCTGGGCTTTAACATGAAATGTCTTGTTTGTCATTTTTTAGGTGTATTCTCAATATTTTTGGGTGCAATATGTGAAAAAAAAAATAAAAAAATCTATTTTTTACAATTTGTAGTGTTTTTTTGTAATAAAAAATGTAAGTTTGCCAAAAAAATCTTATTGCGTTTAAAATCCCAATTTCTCCCGGTTACAGCGATACCACATATGTATAGGTAGACACCCTTTCCTGCCCAGGAGACTCCCCCAAACTGAAACAGAGCTTTAGGGGATTTTCAGATAAAATAAAACTGCGATATGCGATATGTGCACCTTGCAGTTTTTCCAGAAAAACAACCCTTTACATTTGAAATACCCCCAACAAACTATATATTCTCTGGAAGTACACACCTCAAGCTTTCTAGGCGTACCAGGCTTGTTGATGTGGCCACAGTTTTCTGGAAGTAATCTCTCAATGTAATCTTTGGTTGCAAAGAGTTTTCCTAAAAAAAGGATAAAAAAGCAGAATCAAAGCCACATTTTCCTAAAAAAAACTATGTGCAAACAAGAAAAAACAAGTTTAATCTGAAAAAGCAAGGTCCTCCGAATAGAACGATACCCAACATGCATAGCTACTGTCAAGGGAAGAGTTGCCAAACACCCCAAAGTAAAGCATGTGCGTAACGGTAATTTTACTTGAAAATGTCAGCTCTGCAGACAAAGTGCGCACCTTGTGATTTTTCAACCAAAACAACCCTTTACATTTGGAATATCCCCCATAAACCATATATTCCCTGAAAGTACACATGTTAAGCTTTCTAAGCATACCCAGCTTGTTGTAGTGGGCTCATCTTTCTGGAATTAATCCCTCAAAGAATTATTTGGTTGCGCAGGGTTTCCCTAAAAAAATGTATAAAAAAGCTGAATAAAAAACACCTTTTCCTAAAATATAAATATGCAAACAAGAAAAAACAAGCTAAGTCTGAAAGCACAAGGTCCGCCGAACAGAACAATCCCCAACATGCATAGCTACTTTTAACCCTTTTAATTGCCACTTGAGATTTTTGTCACCCTCTGTTGACAGGTCATTTTTCCTCATTTTGCGCCAATTTTGCACCATTTTTGCTGGAATTTTCAGGAAAATGATATATATTTTTTTTTTTGCAGCAACAGTGTTTAGGCTTTAACATGAAATGTCTTGTTTGTAAATTTAATTCTGTTTTTTACAATATTATTATTAAGTAAAAAAAAATAAATAAATAAAAATTTTTTTTAGAAAACTGTCTCCTTTATTTTAAATAAAAAAAATATTTTATTAAAGAAAACCATATTGCATGAGAAAGCACCATTTCTACTGATTAGAACGGTACCACATATTTATCGGTAGCCCCCCGTTCCTGCCCAGGACCCCCCAAACTGAAACAAGTACTTTATAACATTTACTACCATCCACACTACAAAAGGTTCAATCGAGAAAAAAAATGACATAGAGTCCCCCCTCCCAGGGGCATTTTTTGGTGGATTTTTAAGGGTTAAAAACCCTTAAAAATCCCCCCAAAAATGACATGGGGTCCCCCTTACCCGAAGTAACCAGCCCGGGACCAGCTATGCAGGGCTTGTAGGAACAGGGCGCAGGGGGCAGCTTTTGTGGCCTCTGGCCCTGCAGGTTGCAAGCCCGCATAGCCCATGGCCACGGGCTCTTCTGCCCCCCCCCTGGGCTTTGGGGAGGCAGGTAATGGGAGTTCTGGGGGTTAATTGCAAGTCACCCGCTAGCCGCAGGTGACTTGCCATCCCACAGCCTTGTGAACTGGTATAAGGGGTCTAATGGACCCCTTTCCAGTTCAAAAGGGGTTAAATGTAAAAAAAAAAACCTGATCCAGGAAGTGGGGGGGAGGGTGATTTCTGCCCTCTCCTCGCCACGGAAGAGGCTGGGGGGGGCGATCGTAGGCCCCCCCAGTGAAGAGGAGACCCGTCGGGAGGCAGCGCAGCCACAGGTAAGTAAATGTAATTTATTTTTTTTTTTTTTACAGTTAGCAGCTGCTGCTGCCGAAGCGGGGGGGGGGCGCTATTCCGAGGGCTCTCCTGGAGCCATCCGAGCCCCCATGGCACCAAATTAAAGAGGAGACCCGGACGGATCCAACGAGGGGTCAGGTGAGTATTTTACTTTTATATTTTTTTTTACTGTGGGGGGTTTAAATTCAGCTACGTGAGTCTCACGTAGCTGGCAATTAAGTGGATTAGAGGCAGCTATGTGAGACTCACGTAGCTGGCACTAGAAGGGTTAAACCGGACCTTCAGCATCATTTAATGGAAAGCCTCAGAAGGCTCACATATTGAGGAGAGGAGAAAGGGGGAGTACAGCAGGGTTATAGCTGTGCTCTGCACAGAGCAGTGCTGGGGTCAGGAAAAGGACAACAATCCCAGAATGCAAAGCAACATAGTCAGAAGGCACTTCCTGTCTGAAGGCAGACTGAGCCCCAATGGGCTCCCATCTTGGATGTTAAAAGGTAGGCAGGCTGATTCATTACTAGCGCCAGGTACCGGCAGATGAGCATCTGTAGCGCCTCAGTCGCTGGCTGGCATTGTTGAATTTTATGAGTGAGTCGCTATAACACCAGTACAGAGCTATATGGGAGCGAACGGTAGCGACTGGTCAGTGTGAGCGACTCAAACCATATTCATCAAAAAAACAGCCTCACACAGCGCCGGCGCTCAAAATTGGGTCGCTGTAGCCCAGAGCGCCAGAAGCTGTGTGATTAAAGTCAGTTTTTGAACACATATTCACTAGTAACAAAACATATGGAATTACATTGTTATTACATTGTGACATTAACACTTTAATGCCAGACCTGTAATGACAATTCTGCATAAAAATGTAAAAAATTAAAAAAGTTTTCAAAAATGAAAAGAAATTAAATAAAACCCTGTTTAAAGAGAAGGTAACATCCATTGAAATGTTTGGGAGAGCGACAGGTAGTGACAGGTAATACCAGGCGTTCTGAAAGCCAGAGCGCAGGAGGTATACACTGAGCTGTCTGTGATGATGAATCGGACGCTACATGGCGCTGTTAGAGTCGCTCACCGGAATCGCTTTGATAAATGTGGTATTGCGTGCAGCGGCCGGCCTTCACCGTTCCCTGCCTGTCGCTACGAGGCACTACCTGCCGCTATCCCCTGATGAATAATCCTCTTAGAAAACACACTAGGTCCAGGTAGGATGATTTTTAATGTGGGCAATCTGTATGTACAGGGTGTGGGGAACATACAAGAAAGGCTCGTATTCAGGTTGTAGGTCTGGTTTAAATTTGCTGCCAGCTTGATCGTCCACCTCTTCGATAGTACGTCACAGGGAATATGCCATGCTTTGGTTCTGCCATAGTCCCTGTAATGGATAGCTGGGGGGGGGGGCATTGTTGATAAAAGGTGAGTATAGCCTTTTTATTCGACTGCCTGGACAGCGATACATTTTGCATCCCAATACATCTATTGTTCACTGAATTCTATAGGCATGAAGTTTTGGAATTTAGACCTTTATCCCGCTTAAAGGCCTTTCTATCTTGGTACTCAACAGTTTGATGAATACCCCTCAGAATAACATTTCTATCCCCAGGCTTGAGTGATTATAAGAAACTATTCTGACACTGTTTAGTTAGAAAGTTTGAAGTTTAGAGTGGACCCACAACCATTTCTTAGCTAATGCGTGTGGGGTCGGCCCAGGCTGCATTGCGACATGCTCAGAGAGGCATCCAGATTGCTGGAGCAACGACCCCTACAACGCCCCCAATCCCAGCGGTCAAGTGGGTCGGGGTCACATTCTCTGTCCCGGCTGCCAATAAGGGTCAACCCACGGCTAATTGAGGGGCTACATTTTGTCCGAGGATCAAGGTAAGAATTGCAGGCATTGCAGGGGTCGATGAGCGAAGGGGCTCCAGCAATCTGGATGCCTGTTACAATGCAGCCCGGGCCTTTCCCACCCCATTAGCTAGGAAATGAGTGTGGGTCCACTTCAATACTATAGGAGGTTAAAACTATAGGTATACTAGCTGCCAAGACATTACCTATAAACATAGTCATCTATAATGTATTTTATGAGTTAGAGAACCCATATATTTGTAAAATGTGACGTAACTGCCCGAATGCCAGTATAGTAGTATATTTATATACTATAAGCGCCAAGATTTTACATTTTCATGGCATTTATATAAGCTCTACAGATTGCCAAGATGTGTACCAATGGTCATCCTCAATGACAGCTTAGCTGACAGCTACTCTCACCTAGCAAACCTTTAGCTCTTGAGAAGTCACTCAAATGTCTTTTTTGACAGGCTTTATCTGTCAGCCAACCAGCAATACACCTTTTCCTCCTGAAGCCTTGCTGAGTCAGTGACCCAGAAACAGCTGCATACATTTAACTTTTCTTCAGGTGTAAAAGGTCAGCACTAAACCTTGGTTCTCTATACACAGACTTCAAAATAAAAATTAATAGCAAAATCATTGCAAATTGCACCTGTCATTGGTTTTAATTCACTTCCTTTAATATTTCCAACCACACCATTAGTTAACAAAAAATAATTTCTGGCAAGCTTTTCAACTAGATAAAAAAAATTGAATCTCAGTCGCACATAATAATTTGGCTGCTGCCTAATGAAGCGTTATCACTGTGGAAGTGGGGAGGAACGTACTTGCAGGTAAAACAGTTCACAGCTTTCAAACTTAATTAGTCTTTAAAATATGAGAAATCAAGGATTAGGAAGATAGTAAGATAGGTTTCTTCTCTGCTTATACAATTATTTCAAGAGCTTAATCACTTACATGGATTCCAAATACAACTCATTAAGTGTTCTTGCATGGCAAGATCACTTATTGTTCTCTCACATATATATTATTCTTATTATAGCCATATTTTGCACTGTAACTCCTCCCACAGTTTTTACACTACATAGACCGTAATATACCAAAACGTGCGGATCGTTCCTGAATGGTGTGCTATTACTTTGTTGAACGTTTCGCCAAACGGTTTCCGAAATATTGGCGTTTTTCTGGCGCAATTTTCCCATAGGAATGAATGGGAGGAATGTTGAAAACTAGAGTGGGAGATGAGTGTGAAGTGAAAAATCGGGACATGATTTCTAAACTGCGACCTCTCCCTCATTTTTAAGCCCACCTACACAAATCTTATATCAAAACGTTCAGCTATCCCTGGTGCCTCAAAAAATGTCCAAGGCTAAGCCATAGCCCTAACAGTTTTCACAATATGACCTTTTGTTTGCAACTCACACCTCCCATTGACATTCATTCAAACTCCACTCTAGACACCACAAATTTGAATGGCGATTTCTAAACTGCGACTGTGCCTTCATTTTTAATATTTCAGAGACATGCTATATAGCATGCCATTTTGTAGGCCTGGCTCTTATGATTCTTACAGTATAAAACTCTTTGCTGTAGGATGTATACTTTTGAAGCTACAGCCATTTGAATATGGCAACCACCAGTGAATTAGAAATGTGTTATTCTCTGGCTACCTCAGAGTGAGTTGCCATAGGAACACACCTGCAGCCAGGCTTGTTACATTCATTTTACAGCTGCTCCGCCCACACAGCCAGTCTGAGGAAAACTCCCCATGAAAACATGTTATGGAAAACAGGTTAGACAAATGACATAGCCAGTCATTTAGCAAGATATAAATACTTCATAATTTAATGCCTACTATCTTTACTCACTCCAAACAATCCATAAATTTACTCTACCCAGTAAAACCTTTCCACATATGGAACATATGGAATTACATTGTAGCAACATTGTAACATGAACACTTTAATGCCAGACCTGAAGAAATATATAAAAATGAAAAAAATGGGAAAAAACTGCTTTTCAATGCCAGAAGAGGTCACAGCATTATTTGAGATTTAAAAAACAAAAACCTAGTTTAAAGAAAAGAAAAGGATCGTCCATTGAAATGTATGGGAGAGCGACAGGTAGCAAGAGGTCATACCTGGCGCTGTGCAAGGCTGAACGCTGGCGCTGTTCGCTGAGGCTGGGATAATGATGAATCGGACGCTACATGGTGTTATCCCAGTCGCTAAACAGATTCTGTTTTATAAATGTGTAATTGCGTGCCGTGTCCTGCGTTCACCAGTCGCTACCTGTCTTTACCAGCCACTACCTGACGCTATCCCTTTGTAAATAAGGGCCAAAGTGTTTAATCTCTGTAATCTGCATTAACCGTTTAAATGTCATACCTATCTACATGGCTGCTTCTCCAACCATTAACCGCCAGCCACACAGATTCTAAGGGCCTTATTCATGAAGGGATAGCGCCAGGTAGTGCCTGTACAGCGCCAGGTAGCATCAGGTGAACGCTGGAGACGGCACGCACATTTATGAAGCCGAATCTGATGAGCGACAGGAAAAACCCCATGTAGCGTACGATTCATCATTATCCCAGGCTCAGTGTACAGCGTCGGCGTTCAGCCTTGCACAGCGCCACGTCTTACCTGTCGTTACCTGGCGCTCTCCCATACATTTCAATGGACGGTCCTTAAATCCCTTTCCTGATCCCGATTTTTTTTTTTTCTAAAAAAAACCTCAAAAGTTCTGACGTATTCTGGGCAAGAAAATGACATTTTTGAAAACTTTTTGGATTAATAATATTTTTATGCAGATTTGTCCTTACATGTCTGGTATTAAAGTGTTCATGTTACAATGTTATAACAATGTAATTCCATATGTTTTCGCTTTGTTACCAGTGGATACATGTTCAAAAACAGACTTTAATCACACAGCATCTGGAGCTATGGGCTAAAACTACATGATTTTGAGGGCCGGCGACATTTGAGGCTGTTTTTTTGATGAATGTGGTATGAGTCATTCGCACACTGAGCTGGCGCTATCGTTCGGTCCCATACAGCGTAGTACTGCGACTCACACATCATATTCATCAATGCCGGACAGAGTCTGAGGCGCTCTGAAACAATGATCCATGGCCAAGCACAACAACTACTAACGGTAGCTCTGAAATCCGGTCTACAGACGCTCATCTGTCGCTACCTGGCGTTAGTAATGAATCAGATTGTAAGTGGCTGTCATTTTCCAGGTTTAGAGCAAAAAAAAAAAGCTCACCTACGACCAAGGTTCCAGCGGG
Source organism: Gastrophryne carolinensis (assembly GCA_027917425.1). Lineage (NCBI taxonomy): Eukaryota > Metazoa > Chordata > Amphibia > Anura > Microhylidae > Gastrophryne > Gastrophryne carolinensis. Next base: position 513,291,535 of record CM051234.1, read on the forward strand.
CCTCCGATCCTTCTGTCAGGGTCTTCAGCAGAGTGGAGAATACCGATTCAAGTGTGTGTGTGTTTTTTACACTTTTTACGTGTAACCATTTGTAAACTGGTAGTGCGCATAGTAGCAGTCCTTTCAGTTTGGGGGGTTCCTTGGCAAAAATAGGTGTCTACCGGTACATATGTGGTATCATTGTAATCGGGAGGAATAGGGTCAATGTTCCAGCGGGCCTCCAATCCTCCGGCCAGGGTCTTCAGCAGAGTGGAGAACGCAGATTCAAGTGTGTGTGTGTTTTTTAAGCGTAACCATTTGTAAACTTGTATGGGGTCCTTGAGAACCCTATACCAGTTCAAAGGGCAGGACAGGCCAGCAAGTCACCTGCCAGCAGGGTTGAAAACGCGATGGGGCCCTGAGATCTAAAAGATTCCAGGGGCAGCCGCTAGTCATCCTATAGCAGAATGTACTTCTGTGTGGAACCCTCGGGCTTGCCAATAAACTCACCTTTACCGGTGGCTCCCGCAACAAGCAATAAGGCAGTTTTGAGATCAGCCAATCAGCCGCTGGCTGTGGCTTTGGGAGACGAAAAACCTGTTTATTTTTTTAAAAAACAGGCCACCGTTGAGTCAGAAGCATTGTCCAAGGTATTCAGGCAGGGAGGGCATTTCTAAGGGGGTTCTGATCCACTAAGGATATCTGGGATCATTCTGGCACATAGATCCATGCTGTTAAAAATGGTGGATCAAATTTCTAATGAAGACTGATTTTTCCAGAAGGTATAGTGTGCAAGAGTTTACTAAGGGGTTTACTCATCAAGGGATAGCGGCAGGTAGAGAACGGCGAACACCGGGCGCTGTACACAATACAACATTTATCAAAGCAATTCCGGTGAGCGACTCTAACAGCGCCATGTAACGTCCGATTCATCATTACAGATGGCTCAGCGTATACCGCCGGCGCTCTGAGCGCCTGGTATTACCTGTCTCTCTCCCATACATTTCAATGGACGTTACTTTTCTTCTATTTAAACAGAGTATTCTTTTTTTTTTTTTTTATAAAATCATTGTGTCACCTCTCCTGGCCTATTAAAAGTCATTTTTTTAAACTTTTTAGATTTTTTATATTGTCATTAGTTGTCATTACAGGTCTGGTATTAAAGTGTTAATGTCACAATGTAATAACAATGTAATTCCATATGTTTTTGCTTTGTTACTAGTGGATATGTGTTCAAAAATGTAGAAGTATTAAAGTGAGCCAACAGCCAGGGGTGATCGGCCCGGGAATCTATAAGATTCCCGGGCCGATCACCTCACACACCGCGGGACATCCGAGATCGGGATGTCCCGCGGGGTGTAACCCCCCCAAAACCCCGAAAAATCCTTACCTCTCCAGCCGCTGCTTCCGCCGCCGCCGCCTCTCTCGCGCTCCTCTAGACGTGCGCGCGCCCGCGCCGGCCGTCTCTGAATGGCCGGCGCGGGCGCGCACACGTCAAGAATGACGCGCGGGAGGCGGCGGCGGGCGCGATCCCTTGTCCGTCGACGGACGTCACTTGTCCGTCGGCGGGCATTGGACAGCGCACTCACGTGGGAGCGTGGAGAGGTGAGTTTTCGGGGTGTTTGGGGGGGTTTCAGCCAGCGGGGCACCCCAAATCGGGGTGCCCCGGGGAAGTGGACCAATACCCAGGATAGTCAAAATCCTGGGTGTTGGTCCACTTTAAGGAGATCCTTTATATAGATTTTTATTAGATTTATTGTACTGTATTTCCCACCAACCCTTCTGCTCCCCAATATTTTGTCTTTTCCCTTCCTTATTGATCATGTTATGTTTTTGGTGTTTTTAATGAGTATGTGTAGTTTTTGGTTATTAATTCTTAATAAATATGGATTTTATATAGTCAGTAGTAGTGCCTCATAATTGGGTGGGTGATTTTGAGAGTGTGGGACCCTCAAAAATTATTTCTTTGCACACTGACCAGTCGCTATTTATCGCTCCCATATAGTGCTGTACTGGTGTTATAGCGACTCACATCAAATTCATCAATGCCGGCCATGTTACTACAGCAACTGAGGCGCTCTGTAATAGTGACTCACGACCACTAGCATCTGCCAATACCTGGCACTAGTCATGAATCAGCCTGCCCGTAGCTGAGATTAGAGTCATGTGACATCATGTCTGACTAGTGCTAGATATTCTCGAAAAGCTCACCTTAAAATATTTTGAGTTAGCCTAAAAAATTGGTCACTTTTCCATGGTTTACAAAGATGGACACGTCCGGTTTTCATGTATCCTAAATCAATAGTCTGCAAAATGAAATCAAGTAGAAGATCGCAGAGCCTCTTCATATTCACAGTAGCAACTTTCAATTGCAAATGCTATTTATTTGGCAACTTACAAAAGAAATAAAGAGATGATGGGGTGTTTTATGTGCACATGAAACAAGAAGGTAACAGCCACACTCAATCTTTGTCTTGTGAATGAGCAGCACATGGCCAAATAAAGGATTTCGGAACGACCTGCTCTTTGCAGGGAACATCATTCTTCTCTCTTTTCTTTGTGCATTTCGAATTTGCCAAGCCTTAGTTAAATACTCCATTGACAAATCTGTAATGGCAGAGCATATTTTTCTCTCCCCTTGAAATGGCTAATTACTCATCACTCTCTAGTCACAGGCCATTAGCTCCCGAGTCTCTGGCTGCACTTCTGAGAGACCATATCACATTAATTCTGCCTGAAGTTCAAAGACACTTTGCACACTTGCTGCCACCGCACAGAGGATTGGCTGCCATTACCTTTGCTGTAGTCAGATATCACTTTGTTAGCGCTCCTTAGCATTACTATGGATATAAATGGAATGGAATACAAACATTAGGTAGCACTGCTTTACAAACAAAATGTAACCAGATCTGCTATATATCAAGAAATTGGCTTACTATAAAAGTACTGATCATTTTACTATTACTTATTCACCTTCCGCTAGAATTTCCAGCTGGGCACAATGGATATGCAGTGGTTACAAAACAGAAGCAAAAGCAACGATAAAAATACATTTAATAACTAGATTTGCATTTCCAGGAGGAAATATATAGTGCTTGGGATATACATTAAGGGTCTTATTTAAAGTGGACTAAAACCCAGGATTTTGACTATCCTGGGTTTTGGTCCTTTCCCCCGGGGCAACCCAATCGGGCTGCATGATACCCCCCCCCCCCGGTCGCCTAAGGCAACTCACCTCTTCTCGATCCTATGGCCTGTCTAAGAGCAGTGGCTGCCAGCGCGTTGATGGCCGCATCTTCCGCTTCCCTCTAACAGGCATTTGTCAATGGCTGGTGCGGGCACGCGCCCTGCTAGAGGGGTAGTGGCGATGTGGCTGTGGCTTGCGCATGCGCCATTGGACCGAAGAAGATGGTAAGTAGGGTGAAGTGTATGGGCACCTAGGGGGTTTCACACAATGGGGTATCCCGATTTTGGATGACCTGGGAGGAGGCAATCAATTGGCCCGGGAATCGTTTAGATCGCTGATCGCTGTGGGTTTTGGTCCACTTTAAAGAGTGAGGTGAGTTGATCCGCGCAATCTGGGGGGTTTCACATAGCGGGGCACCCCCGATCGGGGTGCCCCGGGGAAGTGGACCAAAACCTAGGATAGTCAAAATCCTGGGTTTTGGTCCACTTTAGGAAACACCGGGTGCAGTATGTGAAAACCATATCTTTGAAAGTCTATCTGATGAGCGCCTCTAATAGCGTCATGTAGTGTTGAATGTATTACTAGCAGCGGGCTCAGTGTAAAGCACTGGCGCACATACAGTGCCATGTAGCACCTGTCGCTCAGAAGCGTTATCCCATACATTTCAATGATGTTTTTTTGGCTTGTGTATAAATAGTGTTTTAATTAATCATCAAATGATCAAATCATTGTGGGACCTCTCCTGCCCAGCAACCACACTTGTAGTGTCATTATTACAGTGTTAAAACAATGTCATTCCATATGTTTCCACTCTGGTGCGGGTGGATATGTGTTAACAAACAGACTTTGATCACACAGCGTCTGGTGCTTGATTCTAGAGCGCCCAGTTTTAGAGCGCTGATGCTGGTTTTTTGTTTCATTTTCAGAAATATGAGCTTCAGCGCCGAGTGTCGGATGCACTTAACTGGCGTTACATATTCGCACTACATATGCATTGATTCATGGAGAGCGCTTCTACAGCGTCATCCAGGCATCACATTTATCAATGCTGGACAGGATAGTACAGCATCACTGTCCGCCCGCTACACTAGGTAATAGCGCCAGACACTCACTTGTAGTGACCACTTGTGGACGCTGTAGACGGCGCTACATAGACACTCAAATGGCAATACATGGCGCTAGTCTTAAATCACCCTCCAGAGCAGAACTGAAGTGACTGGGAGTTCATTAGTGGAGAGGAACTGTGCATGAGTGGTGTGTCTGTGAGGTTGTTAGATTCTAACATCATCAATGGCCGTTAACATATGATATTTAATCTTTAAAAAATATAAAAATAAATAAAATCCACTCCACAAAGTGGACCTGAAATGGCCATGAGCAAATATATTAGAGGGGCTGTGCGTGTGTCCCGTGTCTGTGAGGCTGGGTGGTGTATAGACTCTAAAATCATCATGCAGTTAAATTATCATACAGAATCCGTAAAGTTGGGGTTACCTTAAAGTGGACCTAAAGTGGTCAGACATGAATTTATTACAGGGGTTGTGCTTGTGGGCTTTGTGAGCCTGGGTGGTTGTTCTCAAGCACTATAATAAGAAAAGTTGCAGAATAGGGCTTGTTTGCAGTTAGTGGGAGTTCCCAGGCAATAGGAGTTACCAGTCTTCTCCTTCTCTTGTGGGCTTTGTCTGTGGGGTCCTTAAAGCAGACCTAAAGTGGTAGGGGGTGACTTTATAACCGGCTGCGCTTGTGGGCCATGTCTGTGGGGGGCCTTAAAGTGAACCTAAAGAGACCCGGGGTGATTATATGAGATGGGCTGTTCTTGAGGGCCTTGTCTGTGGGGGTCCTTAAAGCAGACCTAAAGTCTCCAGCAGTGCTTTTTATGCAAGGGGCTGTGCATATGTGCTCTGTATGTGAGGAAAAGTCTAATATCTTCAATATAAATTTAAGTATGATACATATTCATTAATTAAAAAGTTAGAATTCACCTTAAATGGACCTTAAGTGCCCAGGGGTAAATTTAGGAGTGGGTCTGTGCATGCGTTCTGTATTTGAGGTGGAAGCTAATATCATCAATGGCAGTTCAAGTATGACACATATTCATTAAAAAAAAAGCTTATAATGGTTGATAGACAGTAATATCATCAATAGCAGTTAAATTACGATACAGAATCCTTAAAGTGGACCTAAAGTGGCCAGGGGTGAGTTTATGAGAAGGTTTGTGCTTATGGACTTTGCCTGGGAGACTCTGAAATCTTCATTCATTTCTGTGGAAGTATTTTTATCCAAATTTTGGAAAAACGACAAGTCAGAAAAAAAACACATAGACAAGCCGAGGTCTTCGAAGTGCAGTATCAACTGCATCTGTATGTTTTGTGGTTCGGGCAGCATTAATTGCAGAAAACAGGCAGAATAATAATAATAAGGGAACGGATTACAATATATGGGCATGTCCCAAGCACTATGGTAAAAGAGAGGAAAAAAAGAAATATTTGACATTAGTGCCAAAAAGGTCACAGCGGCGGGCGCTCTGATAAAAGCAGCGACAGATGAGCAGTAGCCACTGCTCTATAAGTTTAGACACAGTTTGGGGGACGGGAGGCAAGCATGGGAGTCTCTTGTTCAAGGGTCGATGTTTAGGGGTCATGCAGTTTGACAAGGCAGGAGACAGGTAGGCCAATCAAAGCAAATATTACAATGTATACAAATCCTACTGTTTATAATAGTCAGGGCACTGTTTCAATGCACACACTGCCTGCACCAGTTTCTATCCACATAAGCCCTTCTCTTCTTCACTCACCCATGTACAGCTCAGATGCTTCATTCACTTTCCTCAGACAACTTAACCCCTCATGTCCTAGGGTGCAGCACACTAAATAATCACATAAAAACCTTAATCACTTGCTTTTACTGACAATTCTTTTACTTTTATCATCTGGAGATATATGTCCTAATCCAGGCCCACCTGCTGCTAATGCTAACTCCATCCCAAACCCACATAGGAACCCTGCTAACCTCATTAGTATCCAATGCATGCTTTTCCTTCCTGCTTTCAACTGTGCGCTTTGGAACCCACACTCCACGTGCAATAAACTCCCCTATATTCATGACTTTTTCTTATTAATTCACTAAACCTGCTTGCCCTTACTGAAGCCTGAATTCAGGAAATAGACACTGCCCCCCCTGCTGCTTTGACCTATGGGGGGCCTACATTATTCACATACACCAGACATGGTGGTGGAGTGGGCTTATGATTTTCCCAGCAATTCACCTTCCAGGTCATACCTCCCAGTACCATCACTCTCACTTTTGAAAGCCAGACCCTAAGAGTGACAGTTATATACCGGCCTCCTGGTTCACGGACTCAATTCCTAGATAACTTTGCAGCTTGGCTTCCACATTTCCTGTCCACAGATCTACCAACCCTTATTTTAGGTGACTTCAACACGAGCTCCCCATCAGCCTCCAAACTCCTAGCATAAAACTAGCATCCTCCCTTGGCCTTACACAACTTACAAATTCCCAGACACACAAAGATGGCAACACACTTGACCTCATCTTCATCTGACTTTGCTCAGTCTCTAACCTTACTAACTCTCGTCTCCCCTTCTCTGACCACAACCTTCTCTCTTATAACAAACTTTTGTGACTCTAAGCAAATTCTTACCTATTACACTTTCAGAAATCTAAAGGCCATTGACCCTCAAGCATTTCACAAGACACTACAGCCCCTTATTGTCCCCAATCACTTCTCTCTCCTGTCTTGAGCTAGCTATAAATCACTATAACACCATCCTCGGAAGCACCCTTGATGAACTAGCACCCACTACACTTAAACTCTTTAAACAAAGAATAAAGCAAACACAACCAAAACTCGCTTCCTCCAGCAATGCTCCAGAAGTGCTGAACGTCTTTAGAGAAAAACATTTCAAACATTACAAATGTGTGCTTTCCACTCCCCCAACCTCGCTAAACAGACTTATTTCACTAACCTTATCTCCTCATTATCCAAAAAATCAAAAAAACTCTGACCCTTTTAATCACTTCTTAGTCCAAAAGTGCAGACACCTATCACTGACGTCTGTGCTGAAGATCTGGCCACCTAGAAAAATCAAAAACATCCAGCAAGAAATTGTCTCTCTTCCCTATCGCACCCCACCCAGCTCACTCTCATATTCAATCCAGTCACAGAAGAAGTAGTCTCCTCACTCCTCTCACCTTACCACATGCACATCTGACCCCTTCCTCTCACATCTCATCCAGTTTCTCTCCACCGCTGTCACTACCCACCTAACCAGAATTTTTTAACCTCTCTCTCTGGTATCTTTCCTTCCACTTTCCAAAATTCTGCTATAATTCCTCTACAAAAAAAAAACCTTGACCCATCCAGCACAGTCAACTACAGTCACTGCTCATTTTGATTGATCTTTCAGCAGCATTTGACACAGTACACCACAATGTCCTACTTGGCATGCTCCAATCTATTGACCTTAAAGAGACTGCCCCCTCTTGGTTTTCTTCCTATCTTTCTGGATGCTCTTTCAGTACATCCTTTGCTGGATCTACAGTCCTCTACCTTCCCTCTTATTGTTGGAGATCCTCAGGGTTCAGTCCTAGGACCTCTACTCTTTTCTCTCTAGACAGCCACTGACAGACAGATTATCAGTAGCTTTGACTTTCAGTACCATCTATATGCTGATGACACCCAAATATATACTTCAGCCCGCAACCTCACCCCAGCCATACTGCAGAACACCAGTGACTGTCTGCTGTCTCTAACATTAAGTTCTCTCTTCGTCTGAAAGAAAACCTTTCTAAAACAGAACTACTTGTGTTCTCACCATCTACTAACCTACCTCAACCTGACATTTCCCCTTTCAGTGTGTGGCACCATCATAACTTTAAAGCAGCATGCCCACTGTCTAGGTTCACACTTGACTCCTCTGATCTATCAACTATCTATCATCTATCTCTTCTTCAATCAATGCATATGTAGCACCCCAAGGAAAAGCCGCCCAAGGCGACGCTACATATAACAACAGGATAAAGCTGCAGCAAATGATAGGTAGCACCAGTTAAGTGCGTCCAACTCTCTGAGCTGAAACCCATATTTAGGAAAAAAACACAAAACCAGCATCGACGCTCTAGCGTTGAGCGCCAAACGCTATATGAAAAAAGTCTACACTGAGCTGCCGCTATAAATACATTCAATGCTACATTGCGCTTTTAGAGCCGCTCACCAGATTGACTTTCACATATTTGGTTTTCACGTACTGTGCCTGGCACTCACCTGGCGCTATGTGGTGCTATGTGGGGTTAGCATTTCTTAAATAACCCCCAAAATTGGTGTTTTGTTCTGGTAACTCCCTAATCTGGTCAAGCATGGAAGGGGGTCGCTTTAGTCTTTCCATTCACTTCGATGACAGTTGCGTCTGATTTTAATCATCTTTTTGAGGAACACTTTGCTTAGCTAATATGAATCAGGCTACAAAGAATCAAAAAGTTGATTAACTTAAATGGCAAGTTTCTGTTAGAAAAATTAATCATTTAGAAACCAGCAAGAAAAAAACAAGACTAGAATTAATTTGCTAAAAGTGACATCAAATTATTTTTAATTAGCATATCTTCATTTATAATCCAGAATTTTGAATCAGTGAAGACACATTTTGCCCCTTTCTGTAAATGTTAGGACAGCTCCGTGTAGAATGAGAGATTTATCCTAATAAGCCAGTCTAGGGTGCAATATTAACCCTTCTAATTCATCTATATTTATTGAAGCATTAATTACCTTGGCTTAATTTCCCTTGCTGTTTCTTTGCTGGAATGGTTGGAGGTAGAAGAAGACAGAGGAAAGGCAGCTTATCTCTTATAATATTCTTTCTCACCCTATAATTAGGATTTAGTGCACATAGTTGGATATATTGATGTGATCAGTTTTGGTGCGAGAGTAGAGAGTTGAAATATTCCTTAGAAAATTGTTCCATTTTCTAATAACGTTATATTAAAATTGACCCTCTGAACACTTTAACCCTATGTGGGTACTGAAGACCTTCTTGAACATGCTGGGAAACTTCACTACTATTGAAATGGCCCACAGACATTAGCAAATAAGAGGATAATTTAAGACTAGCGCCACATATTTCCATGTGAGCGGCGCTTAGAGTGTTGATGAATGTGATGTCTCAAGGGCGCTGTAGAAGCGCTCTCCCTGATTCACTGCAGAGCCAATAGAGAATGCTAGGTGGTGTCCCGAGGTCAAATAGCCTAAGACGAAGCTACATCTAACAACAGGACAAAGCTGCAGCGACTGATAGGTAGCGCCATTTAAGTGCGTCCAGCACTCGGTGCTGAATCCCATATTTAAGAAAAAACTACACGCAACCAGCATTGGCGCTCTAACATGGGCGCTCTAGTATTCAGCGCCAGAAGCTATGTGATAAAAGTCTGTTTCTAAACACATAAACACCAGCACCAGAGCGAAAACACATGGAATGACACTGTAAGACTGACACTGCAATGGCAGGCCTGCACATACAATTCTGCATAAAAAAAATAAAAAATCACAATAAAAGTGTTAGGTTGCCGGTCAGGAGAGGTCACACACTCATTTGAACCAAAAATTTAGAATATTACTTTAGGAAAACACTATTTATACACAACCAAATAAAACACCATTGAAATGTATGGGAAAGTAATACTGAGCAACAGGTACTACATGGCGCTGCTGAACACACAGTGCCGACGCTATATGCTGAGCCGCCTCTATGATACTTGTGATGCTACATTAGAGGCGCTCACCAGATTGACTTTCATATACATGGTTTTCACATACTGCGCCCGGTGTTCACCCGATGCTACATGGCGCTACCTGGCGTTAACATTTCTTATATAACCCCCCCCAAACGTCTGGGGCACTATTTAAGTATGTAAAATCTCCTAAATCTGGATGTTGACTATCCCGGGTTTTGTTCCGTGGCCTGGAGGAATGCCAGATTGGAATGTCCGGGTGTGTGAAACCCCCAGATCGCCCTGTAAAACTCACCTTTTCCGGCACAGGCTCTTGTCCAATCAGAACCATTTGCTGTGCATATGTAATGCACGGCAAACGGCCTAGTTTACAATCGGGAGCACAGCGGGCGCATGCTGAGCAGCGCATGCGCTCCCTTCCCCAGCCTATCCGAATAGGGGCAGGAGCACGCTCACAGCATGAAGATGGGATGAGGCCACCAGAGGGCGCCAGGTAGCAGGAGTTCTGCCTGACCCCCAGAGAGGCCAGAGGCTGGCCATGAAATCTTCTAGATTCCTGGTAATAGGGCATTTTCCCTGGGGTATCCTGATTTGGGATGCCTCACTGTGAAACTCCCCAGATGGCCCTCAAAACTCAACTTCCTGCCTGCCACGTGTCACAGGAAAGGAGATTGTTTGCAGGGGTTCATGGGGTTTCGTACAGTGAAATCAGCAAATCAGGATGCCCCAGGGGTAGGTAAACGGCTGACCCTGGAGTCTTTTAGTCAAACAAGCCGATACGTCCAGTTAAAGGTTAATTCTAACTTGAATAGCGTGTAGTGGGGTGAAAAAGTCCTTCAAACTCTAATTAATACTGACTTAGTGAGGTGAAAACTTCCAGTGAGTTTAAAATCATGTTCCACCACAAAGAGGATCAATGATGATTTTAGGGCAAATGGGTGTTGGTCCCTGCCCCAAGGGGGCATTCCATTTGGTGATGCCTCCACATGCATATACCACTGCCAACCCGATATAGTCTTACATGCTCCTCCTTCCACTTGGTCTCTAAGATCAGGTCAGTGTGTCCCTCTAAGTCAATGTGCCCGGTCACTTTGGACACTAATGTGTGTGCCAGGCATGTGCCCAGCTCTTATAGAGAAGAAGGGGGGTACACAAAATGGGGCATCAAATTGGGATACTCTACAGGCAGTTTAAAGTGGACCAAAACCCAGAATTTTGACTATCCTGGGTTTTGGCCTTTGCCTCCAGGAAACCCCTGTGTGAAACCCCTCAGGTCCCCCGAACAAACTCACTTCTTCCAGGTCCTACGATGCATGCCCCTTCGTCCAGGAGCTTGTCTAATGCAAGCTGATCCGAGCGCGTTGGGGGATGCATCCTCCACTACCCTCTAACATGGAGAGTGCCCGTGCCAGCCATTCACAAATGCCTGGCTGCTAAAGGGATAGCAAGGATGCGGCGAGTTTTTGGGCGACCTGGGGGGTTTCACACAGCGGGGCATCCCAAATCTGTATAAATAAAGTTTAAAAGTTTTGGCATACCCAGATGTATCAATGATAAACCCTATAGCACTTGCTAACTCATTTTTCAGGGTCCCCTGAGTCATCATCTGCTACTGAGGAGGCCCTGCAGTGGGAAGCGGGTTTCCTGGGAGTTATTAAGAAATAAAAAGTTGGATGATAGATGCAGCCCCTGACAGCCAGCATAGGTGGAACAGAAAACAGGATAATTTAATCCTTTTCCTGGAATATCCTTTTAATATACTGCATCTGCAAGTGGCTGAAATGCAGCTTGGCCACATGTCTGCCCCTACAGCCTGCCACTATTGGAGACCATTTTAGTGTATATTTTTTATGAACCACTACTTCCCATTTTCCAATGTTTTCAAGCATACCCAGGAGGGTGGAGGCCAGCAATTCCATCATGAAAAAATGCTGCACACCCACAACTTGTCACCTTAGCCACCCACCGCATCCTACTTTTTTAATTCAGCTTTGGTGATTCGGGTCCTGCTGCTTTTCATCCCTGGTGTCCTTGACTCCTGTCAAAGTGACGCTCGAGTACCCCAAGCTTCACTGAGGTAGAGGCTACACTTGAACTAATAGAAGCAGTAGTACCCCTTGTCTACTACTTATTCATATGTTGTTTTGCATCTTTTTTCATTCCTCATTCTAATTAATTGTGACATGAAGTATTCAATTTCCTTCGAGTAATTAGTCTTTATTAGTGTCATAAAATCCAGCTCATATAATGCCTGGTGTCAGATACACTATAAATACCATTGAAAGCTTTAGTATGCCTAATTATTTGGAAAGCAGGCAGCGTTGAGTATTTAATATGGCCCTTATAGAGCTTCTCACTTTAAGTAGAAAGAACACATACTATGGACCTAATACTATAGGGCCGATTCAACACCGTGCAAAATTATATTTTTATATTATATTTTTATGGTTGCGAATATATATTCGCATGCGGGTGCTATTAAGCAGTGTAGACAAATGATGACTTTGGCTTCTGCTCTCTTGCTGCTGGTAGAAGCCTTTTATACCTGCTGGGTGACGCAGGGTTAATTAAAAAAAATGACATGGGGGACCCTATTTTTTGGGGAATTTTAAGTATTAAAAACCCTTAAAAGTCCCCCAAGAAAAATGGCATGAGGTCCCCCCTACCCAGCATAACCAGCCCAGGGCCCAACTATGGGGGCTTGTGGAACAGGGCGCAGGGGCCAGCTTTGGTGCCCCCCCGCCCTGCTGGCTACAAACCCGCACAACCTAATGGCCCAGGTTCCTCTTCTCCCCCCCCCCCCCCCCCCCCCAGGCATTGGGAAAGCTTGGCAGACTCTTGTGAACTGGTATAGGGGTCTCATGGATCCCTTACCAGTTCACACAGGGTTAAATGTAAAAAAAACACAAATAGTTTAAATTAAATAATTAATTAATCTTTACTCACCTCCAATCATCGGTTCTTTTGTCCCTCACCAATCTCGATGACAGATGCAGTGATCACCGGGCAGAGGATTCCATGCCCATCCACCCCTCTGGCCGGCGATCATCGCAGGGTGACCTCATCCGCCCCGCCCCCAAAGGCATATTCGTGAAGATGGTGGTGCCCATGGTGGAAGCAGGGGGGGGCCTGTCGGGCTGGCGGAGACCAGACAGAAGGGATCAGAAAGGATACAGGCCAGGCACTCTCCTGCAGCCGGAGGAGCAGGGGGGAGGGGGGGATCTCAGACCACCCTGGGTGAAGAGGAGACCCGGTCAGATCGATTAAGGGGTCAGGTAAGTGGCTTTCTTTTTTTCTAAATTTGGGCAGGGCAGGCTGGCAGTTGAAGGGTTAAAATGCTATTGTGCGTTACAATTACCAGGACTCATCCCTCTGTTTTCCTCCTGTATTCACATAGCATTCAACTTTCCCCCTGAAATGTGGCCGGCTAACCTATGAGCCTTTCCTATACTTCCCTGGCAATAGGGTTGATTCTGCACAAGGTGAAAATTGTGCTACATTTTAGGAGAGAAAACTGTCATTTACTTTCAAGTGAATGGCAGTTTGTTTTGAACTTCTCATTCAAATATATTAGCACTTGGGATGTGTGCAGCGTGCCACAACTGTGGCTGTGAAACAAAAAGGTAATAATGCAGAACTTCTGCACATTTAAAGGTGCATTTTGTCTTTATCTCCTGCTAGTAGAGAGAAGGTAGACATAGCGCAAAATATAATTTATATTTTTTCTGCATGTTGCTGCAACGCTGTTTTATTAAATGTGTTTCTTGAAATGGCATAACATGCCAGTGTAAAACAAAATTCTAAATTATGGGCCTAATTTATGATGTGTGCCTTTTAGCATAATTTTTGTGGCTATAGCGCCAGCTTTAGAGTACCGGCATTCCCGTCTTATCTGGCGCTGTGCTATGGGCTAAATTGATGCTAGTGGTCGCTGCGCTGCGCTACTAATTAACTTTGATTGTTGCACTGAGGTATTGGTCGGCCAATGTCAAGCGCCTGTTGTACCCGCCGGCTGATTAGCCCAGTGCCGTTTTTCTGGTTCTCCCCAGCAAATTTATGACAATTTTCCTCCTTGAAATCTTTGGTGCTGCATTTTTCCAGCGTTGGTTAACGTTTACAAGAAATCACTGCTGGGGACAAATAGGGCAAACTTTACATTTGGCTGTGTTGTAGTTATTCTCCAACTTACACATTGTTAAGCAAAAGAAGCCATTAAAATCAATTTAAAAAAACCCAAAAATACATTTTGGACCATCTAGGTCCCGCATTTCAATTATTGATAAGTCACAATGCAAGTTCTGTACAAATAAATGTGTTTAATATTAATTTTAAGCATTAAACACTTCAATCCAGCTCTGCCCATTGTGCTCTATGGAATCTTGAGCTACAGTGCCAGGTTTCATCTTGCTTCAACAAGAGTGCCAGGGGTTGCATCCTCTTGGACGCTACTGTTAAATAAGACGCCGACGGCCACATCAGCGTTAGCGTTTTTTTGGTTGTTAAAGTGGACCAAAACCCAGCTGGATCGTCCGGGGAATCATAGAATCTTATAGATTCTGATCCCCTGCGGGGCATCCAAAACCGTGATGCCCCTCTGTGTGAAACCCCCCAGGTCGCCCGCTACATGCGCGGGTCGCATCCCCGCTATCCCTCTAGCCATTTGTGAATGGCCGACGTGGGCGAGCTCCCTGTTAGAGGCAAGTGCTAGATGATTCCACCAGCACACTCAGAGCCGCTGAGCTAAGACGTCGCTTAGACGAGCATAGCTCAGCGGCTCCGAGTGCCCCGGGGGAGTGGACCAAAACTTATGGTTTGTCAAAATCCTGGGTTTTGATCCACTTTAAAACAGGTGCTGCGTGCCACTGAGGCCAAAAAAGTGTCGATATGTGGCACTGATGCTTCTTAAATAAGGCTTTATATTTTTTACCACTCTAATTTTCTCCAATGTGGCATTTTCTGGCACAAGTGCTTTATAAATCAGGCCCTATATACATGCATTGAAAAGCTTGGAAATGTTGTACATGGAAGTGGAGTTTCCCTGGATATATTCTGATGGTCTGATTCCTGGCACTTCACAACTTTGATTGGTGAAGCCCAATATAATATTTTAAGCCAATATCCCTTAAAATAAAATGTTGAATATCTTTTGTTCATCACTACACAATATGCGGTGTAGCTTCTTACCCTCAGAAGTAAATCACCTGCAAAGATTTCTCCATTTATTTTTGGCTCAGTGTTTCCATGTAAAAGATTTGGGCATCATTATTTTAGTTAAATTACTGAAAATCTATTTCTTCAAGATGAATATATTGATCTATATATACAACGGCTGTAAAATTCTGCAGCAGCGACAAGGAGGGTGGCATCAAATGAAACTCGTAAGGATGCAGAGAAGAGGTGAGACACGGATCAACTCTTTCCTTATTTTCTTCTTGCTTGTCTTAACCAGCATTGACATGAAATATTTCATTTTCAAGGAGCAATTAGTCTTTATCATTGTCATCAGATCCCTACAAACTCAAAGCTATGAGTCACCAACATGTACAGAATTCACAATACTAGAAAAACTCTCATATACAGAAAGTTTATGACAGTAGAGTGCAGCGTGTTCCTACAAGTACATAGTTTGTTTAAAGAGAACATGTATTAAAATCAAGGGGGTTCAACCGTATATACAAGATAAACACTCACTATTTAAAATAGTTTTATTAGCATGCATAATTAGGTTGTAATCTCTGTCCAGTTTTCTAAAATGTTAACCCCCAACCCCTCCACCACCCTTACTGGGCATTATGACACAATGGGTACCTTTTTAGGAGAGAGAATTGCCATTAGCTTTAATTGTCTACCAGGTATAAATTTTCACCTGGCTCTGAATCAGCCCCAAGGTAGACAATGAAAGTAATGGCTGTTTTCTCTCTAAAAAAGGGGTGAGAATTCTCACCTGGCTCTGAATCGACCCCAGTGTGAAAAAGTGGCCATCCAGACATAATAAAAGACATACCACTACCCCCTCCCCCACCAGTGATGCCTAGTAAGAAGGGTTAAATCTTTAAAAAGTTAAGCATCCCAATCAAATGCTGGAAACTGGGAGTTTCTGTCCCAGCGCCTAATCTGTTGAACTGAGTCCCTACTTCAGCTGTGAGAGGGGCGACAAGATAGGACCATAACCCCTCTTTGGGTGTGATTGGCAGGAAGGGTTGGAAGTGTTAGCAATAGGCTGAATTCTTTTTTAATGGCTGGATAGTCACTTAAAGTCACTTTAGAGGGAAAGTCCACCACTTTTGTGGTGTTTTCTATGACACCTCAGATCACATGTGCCCTCAGATACAAGACTCCCCACCCGCCACCTGCTTACTTCAAAATAAACCCCCTTTATGTTGTAGCTGTCCAATATATAGCCATGATAAAAAAAGCAGGATCATATACCATCTTTTAACCAAGATGCTATTGCCACTGCTAGTCCTTTCACTCTTTCATCATGGTACTCATCTCCTGGTTATAAATGTCTCTATAGCTAAAGAGGTAGCAGGGCAGTCTAGCTTTCCATGTGTGGAAAGGCAGGCGGGGAGGGTAGTGATGACAGTAGGGCAGTTACAGGTAGAGAAAATACAATTCTGTGATTACTCACCTGTAGAATTGGTATTACAGGTATACAGCACGTCCTGCTCCAGAAGATTCCTTACAAATGGGTTATGCATCCACAAGATGGCGCTGGACTGCAGAAAACAGCTTGTGGCTTCTCCCGGCCCCATATAAGTCAGGGACCTCCCACAAATTCCCCAGTATTGACAAGCAGTTACACAAGAAGCCGGTAGAATGATAATAACAAAAGTCCCAAAGGAACAATGAACAATCACCATACAGAGGTAACTAAGAATAATGATAACAAGGGTGGGGTGGAGCAGGACGTGCTGTATACTTATAAGACCAATTCTACAGGTGAGTAATCACAGAATTGTATTATTCCAAGTATACAGCACGTCCTGCTCCAGAAGATTCCTTACACATGGGACATCCAATAGTATGAACAGAAGACCAAGTAGCGGCCTTGCAAACTTGTTCAACAGAAGCCTGGTGCTGAAAAGCCCAAGAGGCACCAATAGCACGAGTAGAATGAGCAGTAAGGCGGAAGGGAGGTTCCTTCCCCTGAGCAGAATAGGCTTGTATCACAGCCTGACGGATCCACTTGCTGATAGTGGACTTAGCTGGAGCTAAACCCTTCTTAGGCCCAGAAGGGAGAACAAAAAGAGCATCAGTCTTCCTGAAGGATTCAGTAGCCACCAAATAGAACTTCAAGTTCCTGACCACATCCAGAGAATGTAAGACCCTCTCCTTAGAGTTACTAGGATTAGGGCACAGAGAAACACAATGTCTTGATTGAGATGAAAGGCAGACACAACCTTGATGGAAATCGCCGCCAACTCAGAAACACGCCTAACAGAAGTGATAGCCACCAAAAAGGCTACCTTAAGCGTCAAAATGGACAAAGGGGCCGCATGCAAGGGCTCAAAAGGAGACCCCTGCAGCGCAGATAAGACCAAGTTCAAATCCCAGACTGGTAACATAGGCTTACATGGAGGGCATACGTGAGTAACCCCCTGAAAAAAGGTCTTAACCAGACGATGGTGGGCAAAGGATCTTTGGAATAAAATAGCCAAGGCTGAAACATGGCCCTTGAGGGTTCTAAGTTGAAGACCCAGATCCAAACCATGTTGCAGGAATTCCAGAATCCTAGGGATAGAAAATACTCGACAGGGAAGTGACCTAGACTCACACCAAGTAATGTAAGCATGCCATACCCTATAGTAGATGGATGACGAGGACTTCTTCCTAGCCTGAATCATAATACTAACAACAGAGGCAGGTAGCCCCTTTTCCATCAAGATGGAGGTTTCAGCAGCCAGGCCGTTAAAGCCAGCGTTTGTAAATTGGGATGGCGTAGCTGCCCCTGAGTGAGTAGGTCTGGAACCTTGGGCAGGACGTATTGATCTACTACCAATTGCACGATGTCTGCGAACCACACTCTTCTTGGCCAACAGGGGGCCACAAGGATGGTTGGCACCCCTTCCTGGGATATCTTGCGCAGCGAAACGGAGGGAACACATAAAGGAGCTGAAAGCTCTGCCAAGACATTGCTAGTGCATCCATGGCCAAGGCCAGAGGGTCCTGGGACAGAGAGACAAAGACTGGAAGCTTGTGACTGTGGCGGGACGCAAACAGATCCACATCCGGCTGACCCCAACGTTGGCACAGGGAGCGAAACACCCTGCTGCTAAGGGACCATTCTCCCAGGCGAGAAGTCCTGCTTCTGAGGGAGTCTGCCTCCAGATTCTCCACTCCCGGGATGTACACTGCCAAGATGCAGGGGGCGTTCTCCTCCGCCCAGAACAGTATCAGAGACACTTCCTTGAGGGCCCTCTTGCTCCGGGTCCCTCCCTGATGATTGATGTAGGCAACAGCCGTCTGGTTGTCTAACTGGACCTGAACAGCCCGACCCCGAAGGTGTGGAGTCAGTTGGGCGAGAACCAACCGTATCGCCCTCAGTTCCAGAATGTTGATAGGTGTATGGGCCTCCTGAGGGCCCACTGATCATGGAACTTCAGAGACTTCCAGAAACCCCCCAACCTGATAGACTGGCATCCGTGGTGACTGTCTCCCAGCAAGGGCCCAGAAAGGATCTGCCCATAACCGGTTCCTTGAGTCCAACCACCACGAAAGAGACCGCCTGGCCAGAGGGGACAGAACAAACACCTGATCCAGGGACACAGGATCCCGATCCCATACTGACAAGAGGTGAAGTTGAAGAGGTCTCATGTGAAACTGTGCAAATGGAACCCCCTCGAAGCAAGACACCATTAGACCCACCAGCTGCATCCCCTGCTGGATGGAGGGATGGGGACAAGACAGAAGAAACCTTGCTTGAGCTTGAAGACTCTCCACCTTCTGCTGAGGGAGAAGAATCTTGACCTAAGATGTATCCAGAGTCATGCCCAGGAAGGACCTTACCAAGGACGGAGACAGTGCAGACTTGGGGTGGTTGATCACCCAGCCGAAGGACTCCAGTGTGGAAACCTCCGACTGGGTATCCAGTTCTGCCTGCTGGAAGGACTGAGACGTGATCAGAATGTCGTCCAAATAAGGAAGCATGCGAATGCCCCGAGATCTCAGCAGAGCCATTACTCCCGCCAGCACCTTGGTGAACACCCTGGGAGCCAAGGTGAGACCGAAGGGCAAGGCCACAAACTGGTAGTGCTGATCTTCCAGAGCGAACCTGAGGAACCTCTGATGACCTGGAAAGATTGGTACGTGAAGGTAAGCAT
Organism: Gastrophryne carolinensis; assembly: GCA_027917425.1. NCBI lineage: Eukaryota > Metazoa > Chordata > Amphibia > Anura > Microhylidae > Gastrophryne > Gastrophryne carolinensis. The sequence goes on from CM051234.1 coordinate 513,310,765, forward strand.
CCTTGATGTCTACTGAGGTCATGAAGTTGCCCGGACGCAGAGAAGTGACCACAGAGCGCAGAGTTTCCATGCGAAAATGCTTGAATCTGGCAAAGTTGTTGAGAAGCTTTAAATCCAGGATGGGCCTGAGGGGCCCGTCCTTTTTGGGGACAGTGAAAAGATTGGAATAGAAGCCTCTGCCCCTTTCCCGGAAAGGCACCGGGCAGATGACTCCCAACTCCAGAAGATATTGCACAGCAATGCACAGGCCCTGTGCTGACAAGGGGTTTTGAGCCATCCGGGATTTGACAAATCTTGGGGGTGGCCAGGCTGCAAACTCTATCTTGTAACCGGAGGATACTACCTCCTGAATCCACCGATCTGAAACATGAAGCCTCCACACGTGAGCATAGAGCCGAAACCGCCCCCACCCGGATGGGTGAGGGGACCCCTTCATGCCTGAGGGGGCTTGGGGGAGGACTTTGGCTTGGGACCCCAGGAGGGGCTGGAGCGGCCACGTCCTCTGCCCCTACCCCAATAGTCTCCGCGAGCCCCAGCAAGGGAGGCTCCAAGACCAATTCTGGAACCACGAAAGGAAGGGAGAAAGGAACCTGTCCCCCGAAAGGACCGGGATGGTCTCCTACATTGAGGTAACCTGCCGCCCCTGGCAAACAAGTCCAAGCGTTTACCAAAGAGGCGCAACCCCTTAAAGGGAAAGCCAGTGAGCCTTCTTAGCAGCATTATCAGCTACCCACTGACGCAGCCAAACAGAGCGGCGTATAGCCACCAACAGGGCAGATGTCCTCCCACACATTCTAATGGCATCATCCATGGCAGATAAAACATAAGCAACAAATTCATAGCAAAGCAGGAGAGATCTATACTCTTCTCCTCCCGCATCATCAGAGGCCCCATCTAATAGGCTCTTAAGCAGTCCTTTAATAGCATTAGCTGTAATGGCAGAGGCACAAACCGGGCGTAGCGCAGTCCCCACACAGGCAAAGGTATGGCAAGCCAGCTGGTCCATGCGCCGTTCCTCACCATCCCTTAGGGTAGTAGTGTCAGGGGAATGCACCCGTGCAGCCAAATCAGGTTGAGACTCCCCACTGGGGTGCCCCCCACTGGGGGTCAGATGTAAGCGTGGGGGGTAGGCGAAGCCAGAGGCGCAGCACTAGGCCCAGCAGCAGGCGACCCAGACTGCAGCGCAAGCACCTGCTGGGCGCAGGGTACACACACTCTGACATCATCACTTATAGGGGATACCCCACAGGCAACACATAGCCGGGCTTGTCCCGAAGGAACCCCAAGCACATCATCCCCAGAAGCCTCCATATGGTGATTATCTTGGCACAATTAGGCCAGTAAGGGTTAACGCTAATAATAGCTACCCAGGATGCCCTAATGACCCGCTAAGGAAGTGGGAGGTATAAAATTGAATAGCACCGCAATAAAGTGGTTAATGCTAAATCAAGGGAGAGGACCGGGAGAAACCACAAAAAGTTTGACCAGCCTGAAAAACATAAGCAGACATCCCCGATAAGAATACAATAAAAAACATAATAACAAGGCCAGCCCGCAGGGGCACTTATGGACCACGGTAGGTAGAATGCAGACAGCAGACACGCAGCACGGGAGTCAAAATGGCGCCCGCATATACCTCGAGGGGCGGGCCGCGGTGAAGTGATGCGGAAAACATTGTCTGCAAGGCCCGCCCCCCCCAAGAGCGCGAAACGCGCCCACGTGTTCAGGCCGGCAAATAGCACTCTGAGGTAAATGGGGCTGCCAGCCGCGGAGCGCGGTACAAACGCGCGGCAGCGCGTTTTAAGAAAGTGACAAAAACACAAATATATCTGACAGTTTTAACCCTCTAAACAACCCCCCCCCCCCCCCCGAGATCTCCCAAGGGGAGAGTGAGGGAGGATACAGCAGAATTCCCAGGGAGAATGGCGCCCAGGGAACCAACTAAGGAGTGAGGGTGAGGGGGAAAGGAAATAGGGTTTAACTGCACAGGATAACCTGGCAAAACCCATGAGGCAGTGGGGGCATCCCAAAAGGCTCACCATTAGCTTAAACCGCCTACCCTGTTAGCGCAGGGACTGCGGTAGGAGCATAGCTCCTCAGCACCTTCTGTACTGGTGTTTACTAACCTACCTTCACCCGAACCTTGTCATCCGAGGCTGGGAGGCAGTATATAGTATGGAAGGGGTGGGAATAGTCCTGCAGGGCCGCAGGCAATATGCCCCACTCACCTGCACCACAAGAGAGCTGTCTTCTATCTTCTCAGGGCAGACTGCAGAAAGAAATCGGGGAATTTGTGGGAGGTCCCTGACTTATATAGGGCCGGGAGGAGCCACAAGCTGTTTTCTGCAGTCCAGCGCCATCTTGTGGATGTATAACCCATGTGTAAGGAATCTTCTGGAGCAGGATATGCTGTATGCTGGGAATAAGGTGATGACAGTGGGGCAGTGACAGGGGTGGTGGTGATGACAGCAGGACAGTGCAGGTAGGGGGTGATGATGACAGCAGGACAGTGACAGCTAGGGGGGATAGTGTTGACAGCAGAGCAGTGAAAGGTAGGGGCGATGGTGATGACAGCGGGGCAGTGACAAGTAGGGGGGATGGTGATGACAGAGGGCAGTGACAGGTAGGGGGGAGGTGATGACAACGGGGCAGTGACAGGTAGGGGGGAGGTGATGACAGCGGGGCAGTGACAGGTAGGGGAGATGATGATGACAGCAGGGCAGTGACAGGTAGGGGGGAAAGTGATGACAATGGGGCAGTGACAGGTAGGGGGGGATGATGATGACAGCAGGGCAGTGACAGGTAGGGGAGATGATGGTGACAGCAGGGCAGTGACAGGTAGGGAGGAAAGTGATGACAATAGGGCAGTGACAGGTAGTGGGGATGATGATAACAGCAGGGCAGTGACAGGTAGGGGGGAAAGTGATGACAATGCGGCAGTTATGGTAGGTATGGAAGGTGATTACAGCGGGGCAGTGACAGGTAGGGGGGAAAGTAACAGGTAGGGGAGAAGGTGATGACATTAGGGCAGTTACAGGTAGGGGCGATGGTGATGACAGCGAGGCATTGACAGGTAGGGGTGATGGTGATGACAGCGGGGCAGTGACAGGTAGGGGGGATGCTGATGACAGCGGGGCAGTGACAGGTAGGGGGATGCTGATGACAGCGGGGCAGTGACAGGTAGGGGGGATGCTGATGACAGCGGGGCAATGACAGGTAGGGGGGATGCTGATGACAGCGGGGCAGTGTTCTGCAAATGAGCAAACAACCCTCCAGAGAATCCTAACTACTGGGTGAAGTGATTTCAGAACTAGATAGTGGTGAAGAATACCGGGGGTTTAAAATGAGCCCGTAGCAGCAGTGCAAAACAAATAACATTATGCAACCAGTCGTTTGACACATAACAGGTTCTGTCTATTCAAGCCATCTAGCTCACAAACTCTAGTCCGTGGCCCAAATCTGACCCCCAGTGCCATCAGATTTTGCTCTTGAGCCCTGTAGCCCCCTTCTCACACTTCTATGAGTGAAAGGACTAGGGCAGTGGCGGGTATTATATACTTGTTGCCCAATCACTGCTTAGTCCCATAGAAGCTAACAACCCCACCCATTGGCCAGATTACACTGCCAAATAGCAGCCAGTGAGATTGCTGGATGGGCCTTTGATGTAAAACCCCGCCCCTATGATGATGTAGTAGGCAAGTACTTCCCCCAGTGATTGACAAACGCAACAGGCTAAGCTGGCTGCTGTCTCCCTCTACACAGGATGACATCAAGCTGGCTCAAGCCCGCCTATCCCATCCCATCATGGAAAGTGGCATGCTGCATTAAAGAGGACCAACCAGGTATTTAGCTGGCATGCTGCATTAAAGAGGACCAACCACATATTTGGCTGGGCCTGGACTCTAAAAGACTTCAGGGCTGGCCAAATAAAGAGGGTCAACAGTGAGACTCCATAGCAGCCCGATCTTCGAAGGTTGCCTCTATTGGCTCAATTTGACCCTTAGCCGACAAGAGCTTTTGTCGAAAGAAAAGACAGCTAAGAAAAGTTGAATGGAGCCTAGCGTGCAGCCGATTGGCTGTGGGCATGTGACGTTAGATAGACATTTTTTCAATAAATATAGAGGTTGGCCCGCAACACTGTCCAAGTTTTTAATTTTGGCCCATTGTGTATTTGAGTTTGACATCCCTTATCTAGCTCATTAATTCATTTGGGTTTTAAAGACAAACCTGACATTAAAAGAGTAGTTTCTAATGCTAAAATATGGACAAAGCGAGATCCTTGGTCTACCTTTATTGACAGGGATAGTTGGCTATAACAGGGGAGCATGCTGCTTTATTCTTTTTGATCTCTTGAAGCAGGAGGTCTCATCAAGAACATGGTACAGAGTGCTGTGGATGAAAAGAGCCCGTCTCCCTTGGTATCCGATCTTTTTCAAAGTATGCACTTTTAATTTTGTGCTCATTAGGTAACACAGCGGCTCGGCGTGGCCTTGGGGGCAAGATGATTAAATGTAGGCTTTTAGACTTATAAGTCTGTAAGTAAACATGTCTCCGTTTTATACTAAACACTTTGGTCATATCCATTATCGAGCATAGGACAGTTAGACAGTAAAAGATACTTGCAATGTACATTATGGGCAGAGGTATACCCTAAGGTTTAGCATAATATCCATAGAACGTCATGGAAGAAAAACCGAATCTTCAGCAAGGAGGTTGCATCTCTGCATGCAGTTCATATATATGAAGAAAACCAAGCACTCCTGAATAAACTCCACCAGTGTATTATATCCAGAACTGTTTGCGCACTATCCTCGGCATTTAACCCATCAGTGCAGTGAAAAGCACAAGGAGTGTACACATGCGCCGAGCGGTGGACTGCTCTAACCACTGGGCCAGGTGGGGGGGGGGGGGGGGGGGGGGGCAGATGCCTTGCTTAAGAGCACTTTACTCATGTCACCGCTGGGATTGAACTCGCAACTCTCCACTAATAAGATTGGTTCCTTAACCACTAGCTCATGAATGCCCCCCACTATTGGAATTTATTCAGGATGATTGGCATTATACATATACAGTACATACCTCCCAACTTTTGAAAGCAAAAAGGAGGGACAAATGTGGCGGAGTGTATAGCGAGCAGCGGCATTTTTTTTCCCATTAGGTCTAAGAGTTACATAGTGATAATAATACTGGCAAGCCCCCACACACACACGCAGACAAGCACAAAGGCATACAATAGTGTGATATTGTGAGAAGAGGGAGAAAGACAAAAGAACACAAGAGAAAGGAGAAAAGGGAGAAAGAAAGAGGGGGCATAGGGCGGGGAACAGAGAAAAAGTAAGAGAAAAAAAAAGAAAGCAATAAAGGAGAAAGTTAGGAGGAAGGGAGGAAGAGTAAAGAAAGAAAAGGAGAGGAATAAAAGTAAAAAGGAGAGAGAAGGGAAAATAAAAAGAATGAAGTGAGTGAACAAGGAAGAGAGGGAAAGGTAAGTTTATGAAGAAAGAAAGGGAGAGAGGGTGATAAAGAATAAATAAAGAATGTATAGCGATGAGTGAGTGAAAGAAAAAAGAAAGGGAGGAGGGAGGGAAAGAAAGAAAGATGGAAGGGAGAGGGGGAGCAAGAAGGTAAGAAATAAAAAGGAAAAAAAAAGAGAGAAAAGAGACGGAGAAGAGAGGAAGAAGAAAAAAGGAAAGGAGGAATGAAGTAAGAAGGAAGGGAAGGAGAGAAGGAAGTGAGGACTGAAGAAAGGAATAGAGAGCAGAGCAAGGACAGTGAATACGAAAGAGGAAGGGGGAAGTGAAAAAACAAAAGGAAGGAAGGAGGCAGTATGGGAGTGAGGGAGAAAGAGAGAGTGGAAAGCAGGAAGAGAATCATTTAAGGAAGAAAGAAAAGGTTAGAAAAATAGAGGAAGGAAGGAGTGGGAGAAGAAAAATGAGAGAAGAAATACAGAAAGGAGGTGAGAGGAAAGGGAATTATGAAGAGAATGAGGGAGGGAAGGGAAAAAGAGGAAGAAAAGAGAGAACAAAAGAGAAAGAGAGAAGGAAAGTTGAGAAAGAAAGAATAAAGTAGGGTGGAGAAAGAGAAAGAGAGAAAGGCAGGGAAGAAGGGAGAAAAAAAGAAAGAGAAGAGCACAATGAGAAAGGTGGGGAGGGAGAAAGATAGAGAAAGAAAAAAAGAAGGAAGGAAAGGACAAATAAAATAAGCAAGAGAGGACAAGAAAAAGGAAAGCAGGGAGAAAAAGAGAGAGATGGAGAAAGAAAAAGGAGGACAGTGATAAAGACAGTGATAAACTGACACCGCAGTTGTGCCCCGTCCAGAAGGATGTTCGCCCCACCCCACTCCTCCATCATTGGCCCAGTCGTGATTGCGCCTGCCTCAGCCCCCCCAAACCACCCCCTCTTTCCCTGCCCAGAAGACAGATGTTCTGCTGATGCCGCCACACAGCAGGTTACTACCCCAACCATGGCGGTCTCAGGCACACCGCCACAGCACGGGCATCGTGGGACATTTATTAACTATTTATTATTAATTTAGGCATAGGACATGTGGGGGCATCCCGTGAATGTCCCGGGAAAATCGGGACACTTGGGGGGTATGACAGTATATGGACAACGGTGCCACTGCTGGCCATAGCCCCTGATTCCAGCACATTGTAAGCTGTGGGAATGTCATGGATGCAGTTTGAGACTATTGCCCTTATTCATCAAGCGATAGCGCCAGGTAGTGTCTGACGAACGCCAGGTCCCGCCAGCTAACGGCGGCTACCGACTCAAGTACGCCCGGCGTCGGCCACAATTACGCATTTATCAAGCTAAATGAGGCTAGCGCCGGCGAGAGCGTCAGCTAGCGCGGGATTCATCATGTAGCCGACTGCAACGAACAGCGCCGACGCTAATCCCATCACAGCGCCAGGTCTGACCTGTCGCTCCCTGGCGATGTCCAATGCATTTCAATGGAGCAATCTTTAATTAATCATAATTAATTGCTATTGTTTTTTTTTTTTTTTTAATGTCAAAAATTCTGTGACCACTTCTGCAATGTTAGGATTTTTTTTTAAGGTAAAAAAAAAAAAAAAAGATTTTGTGCAGAATTGATATTACAGGTCTGATATTAATGTATTCATATTACAAAATGTTTATAAAAACTTGTATAATTTTACAATCAAAAAATATGGTTGTTTGGGGGTTAAAAACTATTTAAAATCCATCGCCGCCAGCGCTCTGGGGTTTAAACAAGGAATTCACAGCGCGAAAAAATTCGGAGCGTGATTTGTTAATGAATCTGCAGCAAGCCGTTCGCTCTGGCCATTCGTTGTCAGGCGCACCCATACAACGCTGAACCTGTGAAACAGCGACCCCCCAGCCCGTATTCAACATTACCGCACACCGACTGAGTCGCTGTCAACAAGCAAACCCCGGCCAAGCACAGCAAATACTAGCTGGCGCTCAGAAAATCACTCTACTGGCGCTCATCTGTCGCTACCTGGCGCTATTAATGAATCGGCCTCTTATTTTAAATTCTGACTAGTTTTTATATTAAGGGACAGTCCAGGCAATAGCAATTTTAAAGCAGCAAGGAGCTCATCTGAAGCCTGTCCCATGTGCTTCTTCTTCATTTCCTGCAGTGCATTGTAGATGTAGCAGGTCACCAATGTTTTCTTTTCCATTTCATTTCTCCCTGACTACACCCCAAAAATGCTCTCTCAGTTGCGTACACCCAGCATGAGCCACGATGCTCATACTTGCCAGGCTTCCTCACGCTGAAAGTGCTGAGGGACTGGGATCTCAGCACTCCAGAGGACTCCCTATACACAGGGTAGGGTACGCCACCCAAATACCCGCACTCCCATTAGGAATGTTGGCGGTGCAGAAGTGCCCATAGGTATGGGCACGGGTTCTTACACAGGTTCCCTCGAACCCATACCGAAGGGCATAATGTGGCAGGTGTCCCAAGCTACCAAGCTTTATGCCTGGTGTCTGGGCTAGTTGGCTATTAGGGGAATGGTTTTCATTGATAAATTCATGCTGGCTATAGTGGAATGGTTTTTATCAATGAAATATTTTACAGCTCGCTGACTATGATTGAGTAAACTGTCAGGCGAGTTGTAAAATCTCATATGGGAGTGAGAATTCTATCACAGCTTTCTGGTGTGCTTCTCACACATGCAGATTTGTCTCGCATGTGTCCCTGAATCAAGCGAGAGAGCGAGTATTGATGTGTGCAAGTTGGGTTCAGCTGGGGAACTAGAAAATCTCGCCCCCGGCAATAAACCAATCCTAAAGTGTATAACACTATATAGTTCCTCACAGACTGGTCCAGGACACAAGCAGTTCTTCTCCATTCTCCAACCCTTTACTGTACCTGTGCTAAGCTGAATTAGAGCAATAACATAGAAAAAACTCACTGGGGGCAGGCAACTTGTATGGAAGCTGAAGCTGGAACCTTGAGTGACGGGTCAGTAAGTTATAATTTTAACGGCCAATTTGTGCTTAGCAGAGGTGGCTGGAGGGTTACAAAATACTTGGACTTAAGGAAGAACTACAGCTGGGCATTTTGCTCTCCTGTTTTGTTCCTCTCCAGCAGGGCATCCCGATTTGGGATTCCATGTTGTGTGTATCCCTGCGGGTCGCCGCATTTAGTCTGCCAACCCCCATACGTGCATGTGCGGGTAGGCAGCCAGCAGTCATTGAAATTCATCTGCAGAAGTACATAAATATATATAAGAAGTATGAAATATCTCCGGATTCATAAAAACGCCTGATTAAGTACCCAAGGATCGAGAGACAAGCAGGGCCTTTAGGAAAATAATTTGCATATGGACTAGAAATCACGGGTAATGATGGCAAAGGTGCCGAGAGGAGGGATGTATTTGCTGAGCCGCAAAAGATTAATTCTGCCCAAATCCGAACCTCCCCCTTGGCATTTGCCTACTTTTAAGTGAATTAAACCCATAAATCTAAAACCTTTTAGTTTCAGATGATTTCTTTGAAACCATTAACTTTACTGCTATTTTTGTGAACATATTTAAGCAGAACAACACCAATTCGCTAAAAAAAAATGGGTAATACACACACACAAAATACCTATTTTATTATTAAAAACTTGATTTTATTCACATTAATCTAAAACTAGGAAAATGATGATGACATGATTACATTATGACAGGATCACTTGCTATTGCGAATTTCATATTCTGATTCTGCATGAACACATTTAGCCAATTATGGCTTTTTTAACATTACATCAAATGGTTATTCTATCAGATTAGATATTATTATAAATATAAATTCTGAAATATTTGAATGTTGGAAGCATTCATAGGATGCATGTATATACAGTTCACAGCTACTCTAATTTAATCTATACTGGGGCAATTTGGATGTTGCTAAACCGTTGGGTGCTTGTCCCACACATCATCATCATCCTATGTTTCAGGTTTATTTTTAAAATGTATTAAATATAATCAAGTTTGTAATCATAAAATATGTATATTGCACTAATTAGGTAGAAGCTGATAGGTGGTAAAATAGTCGGACATGGGTTTTAACTATAGGAAAAGTATGAAAACTGGGCTTCCAGGTGAAGAAATATGTGTAAGTGGTGGCAATAGGGAAGCCCCGCTCCAGCACTCAGTCAAGCTATGTACAACATTGATTTTGTAGAAACTGAGTGTTTTCTGGTTTAAAGTGGACCAAACCCCTGGAATGTGACCTACCTGGGTTTTGGTCCGTTTCCCTAGGACATTACTATTTGGGGAGCACCGTTATGCGAACACTCAGGATCACCTGCAAAACTCACATTTCTGTTGGTCCTACGGCATATGGGCAGGGTTCCTGTCAAATCAGTGATTTACGCAGTACAGAGCCGAACAGAGCTCTGGCATAGTAAAAGGGGGGCAGCTGCATCACCGATTCCCTCCGGTCTGTGGTGTGCTCCTGTCCCGGACTATTTGAATGGCTGGGCGCTTTTTATAATCCCATGCTGAATGCAATTTGCTGCCTGGAGGTTTAGGAAGTAAAATTAACTGGCATTGCACTATATTGTTTCAGAACATGTCCAGGTGGTCTGGAGGTCCACAAAGTGCTCCCCCAGGTTTTTCTGGGTTCTAATGCTGGCCATGGTGAGTCTGAACATTTAAAGTGGAACAAAACCCGGACGCTGACCTTTCCCCATTTGCCTTGACTACGCCATTTGGCAAACAGTTCTCATTGTTTTCAATGGGGAGTAAGAGCGTCCGCATCCCCTGCATCCTCGAGCTGTGTGCACTTCCGCCCCAGCTGTTTCATGATTGGACGAAAGCCTGCACATGCGCCCTTGAACCCAGGAAAGGAGAATGAATACTGGCATCCAATTCGGGGAAATGGACCAAAACCTGGCAAAGTCAAATTCCTGGGTTTTGTTCCTCTTTAAATGAAATCCCATGTAAAAGCTCAGATTCACTGGACAATCAAATAAGGCCAAAACTTCACAATGTAGTTAATTATTGGAGATCCAAACAGATAGTTAGCCAAACTTTCATGGATAGACAGCTAAGCAGCTTACAAAATATTTCTATTTTCTATTTATTTTTTATTATTATATATAGGTAAAGCAAGCAAACCTTTAATAAATATAAATGTTTTGGCTAATTTTGCATACAATTGATCATGTCTACAGTTTATCAAGAATGTATTCTGTAAATACGCGTTACAATAATACATAGTAATTAACTTTGGGACTGAATCAAATAAAATTTACCAGCAGGGCATAGTGGTGTAATGTATATGTTTGCAAAGAACCCCCAGATCATACAAGATAACACAAAATATCCATGCCACCGAGGACATCACCTAACAGTGTATTGAAAGTGCATTTAGTGCATCTGTGTGTCACTGCTGCCCTCATGAGGAAGTCAGTAAGTAATACAGATAAAAGTTGCCAAAAATCTTACATTAAAGCCAAAATTAATATTATGATTAGCGTAGGTCGAACCCATAGGAGTTCGGGTTCAGCAAGTTCAGCCGAACTTTGAACAACTCCATTGAAATTTGAACCTGAACCATTGAGGTCAATGGGGAAAAATGGATGTAAAATGTAGATAGTAAGGGGTATAGGGCTGCAAATTGGGGGGACTATCAGGTCAATTGTCCTGCACAAAATGAGGTAGGGACAGTACTAATTTTATGTATACTTTATTATAAAATAATAAGAACCCCCCCTTAACCCTTTAACAGGCTGTGTGACAGAATCCCCTCAACCCCCCATTGAAGACTGTGTGACAGAATCCCCTCATCAACCCATAGAGGACTGTGTGACAGAATCCCCTCATCACCCCATAGATGACTGTGTGACAGAATCCCCAAATTAACCCATAGCAGACTGTTTGACAGAGCCTCCCTTTCACCCCATAGCAGAATGTGTGACAGAGCCCCCCCCCCCCCCCCCATAGCACTGTGTGAAAGAATACCCCCATCACCCCCATAGCAGACTGTGACAGAACATCCCCATAGCAGACTGTGTGACAGAACCCTCATCACCCCATAGCAGACCGTGTTACAGAACATCCCGACAGCAGACTGTGTAACAGAACATCCCCACAGCAAACTGTAAGACAGAATATCCCTATAGCAGACCGTGTAACAGAACATCCCCATAGCAGACTGTGTGACAGAACACTTTAATCCCTCTCATAGCAGATTGTGCAGGGAGGGCCGGCCTGCTGACCGACCAGACTGGGTGGTGGGTTCGGGAACTTTGTGGTTCGGGTTCACCCAACACTAATTATAAATAACATCTTCTGCATTCCTCACCCCACAGGCAATACTTCTGGACAGTTTAGCCATCCTGAAAACACTAGCTTTCAGAACACACTAGGATTATTTGATAAGCCATAGTACAAAAAGCATTATAGATAAAACAACAAATAACACAAATTAGTTGATAAATTCATAAAATCTTCAGCAGATTATTAAAAGCTTATAATATAAGCTATAATGCTATAATGTAATGGTGTCGGCTTTAAACTAAATTGTGAGGGCTGAGTCATTTTTGGGGACTTGTTTCAGACACTGCCGTTCTAGAATTAAAATTGCATATTGTAGGCCAAATCTTGAATCCCTGCTATGTCTACATACTCCAAATATGGGTTAAAGCCAAAAAAATACAATTCTGTGATTACTCACCTGTAGAAATGGTATTATATGTATAAAGCACGTCCTGTTCCAGAAGATATTCCTTACACTCGGGATATACATCCAGTAGATGTCGCTGGACTGCAGAGACAGAAAAGTGGCTCCTCCCAGCCCCATATATACCAGAGACCTCCCACAAAATCCCCAGTATTGAAAAGCAGTTAAAATGAGACCGGGAGAACTATAACCATAATATGAAAATGTAAACATAAGAACAATCACCATAAAGAGGTAACTAAAGATAATGATAACAAGGGTGGGGTGGAACATTACGTGCTGTATACATATACTACCAATTCTACAGGTGAGTAATCACAGAATTGTATTATTCTAAGTATACAGCGCATCCTGTTTCAGAAGATATTCCTTACACTTGGGACATCCAATAGCAGTGTTCGCAAGGTAGGGAGGGATCCCCAAAAGTAACAGCAGACAGTTTAAACCACTGCCGCCTGCAGAACCTTGCGATCAAAAGCAGCTGAGGCCCTAACATCAACCTTGTAAAACTTTGAAAAAGTATGAACAGAAGACCAAGTAGCGGCCTTGCAAACTTGTTCAACAGAAGCTTGATGCTAAAAAAAGCCCAAGAGGCACCAATAGCACGAGTAGAATGAGCAGTAAGGCGGAAGGGAGTCTCCTTCCCCTTAGCAGAGTAGGCCTGTATCACAGCCTGACGGATCCACTTGCTGATAGTGGACTTAGCTGGAGCCAAACCTTTCTTAGGTCCTGACGGAAGCACAAAAAGAGCATCAGTCTTCCTGAGGGATTCAGTAGTCACCAAATAGAACTTCAGAGTTCTGACTACGTCCAAAGAATGCAAAACCCTCTCCTTAGGGTTACTGGGATTAGGACACAGAGAAGGCAAAACAATGTCCCGATTGAGATGAAAGGCAGAAACAACCTTAGGCAGAAAATCTGGCTTAAAACGAAACACCACCTTGTCCTGGTGTCTCTCAAAATAAGGAGGCTTGATGGAAAGCGCCGCCAACTGACAAACACGCCTAACAGAAGTGATAGCCACCAAAAAGACCACCTTAAGCGTGAGAATGGACAAAGGAGTCCCTTGCAGGGGCTCAAAGGGAGACCCCTGCAGGGAAGATAAGACCATCCCCCTGGGATGTACACAGCTGAGATGCAGGGAACATTTTCCTCCACCCAGGACAGTATCAGGGACACTTCCTTGAGGGCCCTCTTGCTCTGGGTCCCTCCCTGATGACTGATGTAGGCAACCGCCGTCTGGTTGTCCGAGCGGACCTGAACAGCCCGACCCCTCAGGTGAGGGGTTAAGTGGGTGAGAACCAACCTGATTGCCCTCAATTCCAGAATGTTGATAGGAGCATGGGCCTCCTGAGGGCCCCACTGACCCTGGAATTTTAGGGACTTCCAGAATCCCCCCCAACCTGTCAGACTGGCATCCGTGGTGACAGTCTCCAGCAGGGGGCCAGAAAGGACCTGCCCCCCAGCAGGTTCCCTGAGACCAGCCACCACACTAGAGACCGCCTGACCTGAGGGGACAAGACAAACACCTGATCCAGGGACACAGGGTCCCGATCCCATACTGACAAGAGGTGAAGCTGAAGAGGCCTCATGTGGAACTGAGCATATGGAACCGCCTCGAAGCAGGACACCATCAGGCCTACCAGCTGCATTTCCTGCCTGATGGATGGATGAGGACAAGACTGCAGGAGCTGAGCTTTCTCCTGAAGGACCTCCACCTTCTGCTGAGGAAGAAAGATTTTGATCTGAGCTGAATCCAGAATCATGCCCAGAAAAGACTTCACCATGGAAGGAGATAGGGAAGATTTGGGGTGATTGATCACCCAACCGAATGATTCCAGTGTGGACACCAATCTCTGAGTGTCTAGCACTGACTGATGGAAGGACTGAGAAGCGATAAGCATGTCGTCCAGGTAGGGAAGAATGCGAATGCCCTGAGATCTCAGCAGGGCCATCACTCCTGCTAGCACCTTTGTGAATACCCTGGGGGCCGAGGTGAGGCCGAAGGGCAAGGCCACAAATTGGTAGTGCTGATCCTCCAGAGCGAACCTGAGGAATCTCTGATGACCTGGAAAGATAGGTATGTGAAGGTAAGCATACTTGATGTCTACAGAGGTCATGAAGTCCCCTGGCATAGGAAAGTCACAGCTGAGAGCAGAGTTTTCATGCGAAAGTGTCTGAATCTGACAAACTTGTTGAGAAGCTTTAAATCCAGGATAGGTCTGATGGACCCATCCTTTTTGGGCACAATGAAAAGATTGGAATAACAGCCTTTGCCCCTTTCCTTCAAGGGCACCCGGCAGATGACACCTAGGTCTAGAAGGCCTTGGACAGCCAGTAAGAGAGACTGAGCTGACAAGCGGTTTTGAGCTAACCGAGATTTGATGAATCTTGGGGGCGGCCAGGCTGCAAACTCTGTCTTGTAACTGGAGGACACTACCTCCTGAATCCACCGGTCTGAGACATGACGCTTCCAGACGTGAGCCAAGAGCCGAAGCCGTCCCCCCACCTGGATGGATGAGGGCGCCCCTTCATGCCTGAGGGGGCTTGGGGGAGGACTTAGTCATGGGACCCCAGGGGGGGCCAGGGCGGCCACGTCCTCTGCCCCTGCCCCAAAAGTCTCCACGGGCTCCAGCAAAGGAAGCTCCCCATCCAACTCTGGAGCCCCTGAAGGAAGGAGAAAGGCACCTGAACCCCGAAAGGGGCGGGGCTGACTTCTACGCTGAGGTCACTTACCACCTTTAGCAAACAAGTCCAAACGTTCCCCAAAGAGGCGCAGCCCCTTGAAGGGAAACCCAGTGAGAGCCTTTTTGGCAGCGTCGTCAGCTGCCCACTGGCGCAGCCAGACCGAGCGGCGTATCGCCACCGACAAGGCGGATGCCTTGCCACACATTCTAATGGTATCATCTAGGGCAGAGAGAACATATGCAACAAATTCCTGACAACGCAGAAGAGCTCTATACTCTTCACTACCAGCATCATCAGGGGCCCCATCTAAGAGACCCCTGAGCAGGCTTTTAATAGCAACAGCCGTGATAGCAGAGGCACAGACCAGACGGAGCGCGGTCCCAACATAGGCAAAAGCATGGCAAGCCAGCTGATCCATGCGCCTGTCCTCCCCATCTTTCAGTGTAGTAGAGTCAGGGGAATGCATGACAGATGTGTTAGACAACCCCAGAACTGGTGCATCCACCTCTGGAGGACATGACCAACGTTTAACCATCTCAGCAGGAAAGGGATACCTCTTATCCCAACTCTTTGGTACCCCGGGCAGCCGGCTAGGCCGTTCACACTCCTTGATTATCAGATTATTAAAGTGAGTTTGTTCAGGAAACTCCAAACGTGGCTTAACAGTATGAAACAGCTCCCCCTGCTGCAGCGGGGCCACAGCAGGAGGAGAGATACAGAGCACTTCAAAAATGTGAGCCAAAAGTCTGTCAGTATCATCTGAAGCCCATGGGTCAGACCCAGACTCAGCATAACCCCTAGGCTGATCCTCAGATGATGATCAGAGAATAATTCCCCTTCTTCCAGGGGGGTATATCCAGTAATATAAAAAAACTCCTTAGCTTCCACAGGAAAGAGAGTAACACCGGGTGCCAGATGCCGCCGCTTAGCAGGAGCCTTACGCGGACCAGACCCAGCAATATGCCTTTCAATACTGGCTACCCAGGCAGCCAAATCAGGTTGAGACTCCCCACTGGTATGCACCTCGCTGGGAGTCAGATGTAAGCGTGGGGGGGTAGCCAGAGGGGGCGCAGCACTAGGCCCAGCTGCAGGTAACCCAGACTGCAACGCAAGTACCTGCTGGGCGCAGGGTACACATACCCTGACATCATCACTTATAGGGGATACCCCACACGCCACACACAGCCGGGCTTGTCCCGAAGGAACCCCGAGCACATTATCCTGAGAAGCCTCCATATGGTGATTATCACGGCACAACAGGCCAATAGGGATTGACGCTAATAATAGCAACCCGGGATGCCCCAATAGCCCGTAGGGAAGTGGGAGTAATGAAATATAATAGCCCTCCAATAAGAGTTAACACTAAATAGAGGGGATAGGACCGTGAGAAACCACAAAGTTTGTCCCGCCTGCAAGACATAAGCAAAAGATCCCATAAGCAAATTGCAATACGCGCCCACCTGACAAGGCCAGTCAATGATGGCGCAGCAGCGCCTGAGGCGATGTCGCCGCCGACCGCGGAGCGTAGTACAAACGTGTGGCGGCGGCGGCGGCAAAGAAACCAAAGCAATCAATTCATAAGGGATCAAAACACAACACACACAACATATAGTAAAGACATGCACTCCCACCCCCCCCCCCCCCGAGAACTACAAGGGAGAGCGAAGGGGAAGCGAAGGCCAGCCTAAAGGGAGCCAACTGCGGGGACAGGGGGCGAGGGGCATAAAGTGCCTATACCGCCTACCCTTTGGTGGGGGACTGCGGTTGCAGCAGCGCTCCTTAGCACCTGGCAGGCGGTGCTGCCTACCTTCACCCGAACCAGTGCAGCCTAAGCTGGGAGGCAGTAAAAGGAAACGGGTGGGAATAGTCCTACAGGGCAGCAGGCTAATAATCCTGCTCACCTGCGAGTAGAGAGAGCCATCTTCTAGTCATCGCAGCAAGGACTGCAGAGAAGAACTGGGGATTTTGTGGGAGGTCTCTGGTATATATGGGGCTGGGAGGATCCACTTTTCTGTCTCTGCAGTCCAGCGACATCTACTGGATGAATATCCCGAGTGTAAGGAATATCTTCTGGAACAGGACGTGCTGTATACTTAGAATAAAATATCTGAGGGTTGGGGTACAATATTTATAAATGAGAGCCTCATGAAATCAAGAATCATGGGGGAAGAACTGGTTGTTACATATAGCAGGGGTCCCTAACTGTCCTCCTCAAGGCCCACCAATAGGTCAGGTTTTGAAGCTTTGCACACAGGTGAAGGAATGAGTGCAGCAGTAGAGCTATATAGAGCCGGCTATGTGGAGATCTACAAAACATGAGCTGTTTTTTCCTTACCCGAATCACAATATTAGAAATAATTATAATAACTCCATATTTTCATATAAAACAGGGCAGAGCTATAGAACAACAGTCAAGCTTTATGATCGAAGGAAATCAGAAGTGCTACAACTCAGTATATGCTTTCTGCTTACAGGTGCTGATGTGAGGAGGTAAACTGATAAATCAGAGGTTATACACATTGCCTGGACAGTCCCTTTAAAGAGGAACCTCACCAGACTGTTCCCCCCTCCGGTTTCACAATTGGGCAGTATTTACTCACCTCGCAGGGGGATCTATCTTCTGGGTCCCCCAGATTCCTATCCTATCATGCACTGTGCACTGCTCCCGATCTTGCCCCTGTGCAGTGCCCATGAATGGGATGCAATGAAGCCACCTGAAATCCCAGGCGATCTTGGGGAGCTGTGAGATTGCCATGGGACATTGAAGAACATGCAAAGGCCGTGCTTGTAAGTTAGCGACGTTTAAGCAGACGGCAGGGTGAGGATCGGGCCCTGAAGCAGCTGGATGTCGCCATCCAAAAGGTAAGTAGGGGTCGATGGGGGCGGGAATCGTCCCCTTTATTTTTTAGATCTGATGTTGCTCTTTAAAGAGATTCTACAGTCTCTGTGACTATCCTTGAGATGCTTCAAACCAAAGTATGAACGGGGGTTAAAAAAAAAAATCTCACCTGGTCCCCACATCCAGCGATCCCATCGATGGGTTTACAAAGCTATGTCTATGTAGGTCCATAAACTTGAGAAGAACGGGGGGGGGGGGGGGGGGGTGACCATGAAGCCTCGCTGCACCCATCACCAGCAGTGCTAATGGAAATAAATGAAGCTGGGACAGCTGAGCTTATTTTTTTACACTGTTCCTACCTCAGCGCCCAAGGACGGGGCTGGGGGTGGCAATTTAAAGTCACCAGTTTATTTACTTTAGTGTCCCATTAACATTAAAAAGCAAAACACCCGTGGGCCTTTAGGGCTCCTTTTTTTGCATGGTACTGGAGAATTGAAATTAAAAGCGGAGTGAATTTTGGAGCTCTGCTACTGCTTTTACCTGACAATTAAGGCAATGGAAGAGACACACATTGGAAAGGTGTGGCCAGCGTAAAAGTGGTCAACAATTATTTTTGGGGGTTCCTTGGTGTGGTGGTTTATATCTGTCCTGCACTTGCGTTAGATCACCACAGAATAGCACTGGAATGATTTGTGACACTTTGTGGTGATGATTTGTGACACTGCAGGTCTACCAAACCGTTGGCTTAGAACCTAAAAATAGAGAATAAGGCTGATCTGCCATTGCTTCAGGTGAGTAAGACTGGAGGGAAGGTTCTTGAGGGTAGTCAGAGGGTATATAGGGATAGAGGCACTCCTCAGATTATTATTGTAGTACCCGGGAGTGAGGAAGGTAGCAGCAGGGTCAACTGGTAGCAGTCAGTGGAGCAGGAGAGAGCAGAGGAACCACATTCATACCTAATAAGTGACCACAGGAAAGGTGAACCTATTCAGCCCGATATGCTGACGAAGGAAACTAAGGCCTCAGTATCCTGCTAAGGGACCAGAATGTGTAACCACCACCTGTAAGAGTCCACCTGGATGTAATGGAAATTGCTAAAGGAACAAGTATGGGATTATAGCTGTATGACCTGCTGTGAACATTCAAGTGTACCTGAAGTCCTGCTAATAAAGTAAGTGCCCTTTTTATAAAGTCGGTCTCATTGGAGTTATTGGACGTGAACCCACATTGGAAGTTACCCCTATCCCGTAACAAAGAATCCACTCTCCACACGCTAAACCCCCCAGGTATGTGTGTGCTACAAAGGCATTAGATGAACTGCTTGCAGCCTTATATTTACCTAAAGGTTATCAGCAACTAGTTCCAGAAAGTGACCAGAAAGTTGCCAGAAAGCTGCAGAGAAGGAAGCTCACAATACCCAGAACCCTGATGCAAGCAGGAAGCTGTGTCAGGGGACGACAAGGCCCAGTAGTAGAACCTGGGACAAACTATTTCCTAGGCAGTCCATAGCTATGATAAACTATTTCTACTTATTGGCTGTACTACAGCTTCTACCTGCAGTGATGAGGCTTGCATACAATGTACCTGTTAAGTTCAAAAAAGGACTAACTGTTTTCGCATCAGTTAAACTGGTGCCCATCCCTCTCAGCTAACAACACTATGATAAACCCAAGCAAATCGCCAGGGAGTACTGGTCTGCACCTTCCCTACCCCAGCATATGTATGTGAAGAGAGGGGCCTATAGCCAAGGAGGGTGTTACACAAGTTCTGAATATCTAGCCAACTACTGAAATAAAAGAGCAAGAGCATAAAACAGCATCAATCCTAAACGTTACATTTTATGTTATTTATATATTGGTGAATAAACATGGAGAGCGTTTACCTGATTTGTGAACACTGCGTAGACAAGAAAGGGAGGCGTTAAGCCGATCGCATTCCTCGTTATTAGCACCAAATTTTCCAAGGCTTTCGCTAACCTGCTCATCATTCATTTCTAACAGGTCTTCCAAAGTAAGCTGCCCAGGGCCAATTTCCTAAAACAACAAAATAATAGTATAAAGAATCCATTTGATGAGTTAAATGACAACTGTGTGATCTCAAACTATTTTAATAGGTCTATCTATAATGAAGTCAACAAAACAATGCAAAAAGATATTACAAGGGTAGAGTTTCTGCAATGGAGAACTGGAAAGGTCGAGCATGCAATCCATGCTGCTTACTGGCTTTATGACTCCCATAATTCTAGCTTGAAATGTTATTATGACACATTTTAAATATCAAAGTATACCCCTGTGATCTTCATACCAAGCAATACTGAGCATGAGTACCCAGCAACAATAGTCACTAAGGAATCCACATCTATTAATGGCAAAGCAGTTATGTGTATTGCTGGTGCTGTCAAAAGAGATTTTGGAGGGAATGGATTCCTATTTAACACATAATTACTTTTTATAAATACATCATGCTGAACAAATAACATTTAGAATACAGTATTGATCCAACAGGGAAAAGTTAAATACGATTAAACATAAAATAAGTAAAACACTAGCATAAACAAAAATTGCAAAAAAGACAATTCTGTGAGTACTCACCTGTAGAATTGCTTTTACCATGCATGGCACGGCCTGCTTCACGAAGTCATTACATCTGGGTAATCCGCCACAAGGTGGCGCAGTGCACTGCAGAAGAGTTGTGGCTCCTCCCGGTACAATATAAAAACGGAATTACCATAGACTTATCCAGTGTTGACAAGCAGTTATTCAAGAAACCGGGAGCTAATAAAGGTAAAAAAGGTAACAACCCCAACTAACTTGGAACAATCACCATAAAGAGGCAACCAAGAGTAACGATAACAAGGGTGGGGTGAAGCAGGCCGTGCCATGCATGGTTAAAGCAATTCTACAGGTGAGTACTCACAGAATTGTCTTTTTCCCATTGCATGACACGGCCCGCTTCACGAATCATTACATCTGGGACTTCCAAAAGCAGTGTCCATAAAATAGGGTGGGATCCCCAAAGAGTAACAGCAGGCAGTTCAAACCACTACCGCCTGAAGTACCTTGCGGCCAAAAGCAACATCAGCTGAGGCCTTAACATCAACCTTGTAAAACTTGGAAAAAGTATGAACAGAAGACCAAGTAGCGGCCTTACAAACTTGTTCAACAGAAGCTTGGTGCTGAAAAGCCCAAGAGGCACCAACAGCACGAGTGGAATGGGCAGTAATCCTAAAAGGAGGAACCTTTCTCCTGGCAGAATAGGCCTGCTCCACCGCCTGATGGATCCACTTGCTGGTAGTGGATTTAGCCGAAGGCAAACCCTTCCTAGGTCCAGCAGGAAGAACAAAAAGAGCGTCAGATTTCCTGAAAGACTCAGTAGCAACCAAATAAAACTTCAGAGCCCTGACAACATCCAAAGAGTGAAGGATCCGCTCCTTGGAATTAGCAGAGTTAGGACACAAAGAAGGCAAAACAATGTCCTGATTGAGATGAAAGGCAGACACAACCTTAGGCAAGAAATCCGGCTTAAGCCGAAACACCACCTTATCCTGATGCCTTTCAAAATAAGGAGGTTTGATGGAAAGCGCCGCCAGCTCAGAAACTCGCCTGACAGAAGTAATGGCCACCAAAGAGGCCACCTTAAGAGTCAGAATGGGCAAGGCAGCCCCACGGATAGGCTCAAAGGGAGGACCCTGCAGAACAGACAACACCAGATTCAGGTCCCAAACCGGTAGCAAAGGCTTACGTGGCGGACGCACATGAGTAACTCCCTGGAAAAAAGTCTTAACCAACCGGTGATTGGCAAAGGATCTTTGGAAAAAAATTGCCAGAGCTGACACCTGTCCCTTGAGGGTACTAAGTTGAAGGCCCGAATCCAAACCATGTTGTAAAAATTCCAGAATCCTAGGGATAGAAAACACCCAACAAGGCAGAGACTTGGACTCACACCAGGCAATGTAAGCATGCCAGATCCTGTAGTAGATAAAGGACGAGGACTTCTTCCTAGCCCTAATCATGGTATCAACAACAGAAGCCGGCAAACCCTTATTCATCAAGATGGAGGTTTCAGCAGCCAAGCCGTTAAAGCCAGCGTTTGTAAATTGGGATGGCACAGTTGTCCCTGAGTGAGCAGATCTGGATCCTTGGGCAGGGCATACTGATCTACTGCCAATTGCACGATGTCTGCGAACCACACCCTCCTTGGCCAACAGGGGGCCACCAGAATGGCTGGTACCCCTTCCTGGGCTATCTTGCGCAGCACCCTGCCCAGCAGAGGAAAGGGAGGGAGCACATAGAGGAGCCGAAACTCCATCCAAGGCATTGCTAGCACATCCGTGGCGAAGGTCAGAGGGTCCTGTGACAGGGAGACAAACCTGGAAAGCTTGTGGTTGTGGCGGGACGCAAACAGGTCCACGTCCGGCTGACCCCAGTGGTGACACAGGGAGTGAAATACCTTGTTGCTGAGGGACCATTCCCCCAGCTGAGACGTCCCCCTGCTCAGGGAGTCTGCCTCCTGGTTTTCCACCCCCGGAATGTAAACCGCAGAGATGCAAGGGACATTCCTTCCGCCCAAGACAGTATCAGCGACACTTCCTTGAGGGCTCGCTTGCTCCGAGTCCCTCCCTGATGATTGATGTAGGCAACCGTCGTCTGGTTGTCCGAGCGGATCTGAACAGACCGACCCCAAAGGTGTGAGGTCAGCTGAGAAAGAACTGAGAAAGCTGATCGCCCTCAGTTCCAGGACATTGATGGGAGCATGGGCCTCCTGGGGGCCCCACTGACCCTGGAACTGCAGAGACTTCCAAACCCCCCCCCCAACCGGTCAGACTGGCATCTGTGGTGACAGTCTCCCAGCACTGGGACAGAAAGGTCCTGCCCACTAGAAGGTTCCTGGAGTCCAGCCACCACGAGAGGGACTGTCTGGCCAGGGCGGACAGAGCAAATTCCTGATCCAGGGACACAGGGTCCCGATCCCAAACTGACAAGAGGTGCAACTGAAGAGGTCTCATGTGAAACTGAGCAAAGGGGACCGCCTCGAAGCAGGACACCATCAGGCCCACCAACTGCATCCCTTGCCGGATGGAGGGATGGGGACAAAGCAAGAGAGCCATATACTCCTCCCTACCAGCTGTAGCGCCATCAAGGAGATGACTGATCTGTCTCTTAAGAGCAATAGCTGTTATAGCAGTGGCACAGGCCGGACGCAGCCCAGCCCCCACAAATGTAAAAGCATGGCAGGCCAGCTGATCCATACGCCGGTCCTCGCTGTCCCGCAGTGTAGTAGTGTCAGGGGAAGGCATGACTGAGGTGTTGGACAGCCCGAGAACGGGAGCGTCCACCTCGGGGGGACCCGACCATCGCTTAACCAGGTCAGCAGGAAAGGGATACTTATTATCCAACCCTTTGGGCACCACGGGCAATCTACTAGGACGTTCCCACCATATTAGTGAAATGACTCTGCTCAGGGAACTCCAGACGCTGCTTAAAAGGATGAAAGAGCTCACCCTGCTTCCTCTTAGCCACCTCAGGGGGGACAATGTGCAAGATTTCAAAAATGTGAGACAACAGACTAACAGTGTCCTCAGGGAACCAGGAATCCTCAGACTCAGACCCAGGATCACTGTCGCAGCCCACCTGCTGGTCCCAGAGGAATCAGAGCCCGGGAAAAGTTCCCCCTCTTCTAGGGAGTAACAGTCATCAAAAAGATCAATTTCCTCATGCTCCTCAGCAACCCGGGCAGGCGTGGGAGCCAGGTGCCGATTCTTGCTAGAGGCCTTACGTGGAACAGGCCTAGCAAGCTGCCTTTCAATGCTGGCCACACGAAGTGCCAGATCAGACTGTGACCCCCTGCTAGTATCCCCCTCACTGGGGGCTAAATGTAGGCGCGGCGGGGTAGGTGATGCCGAAGGGGGTGCAGAATTGGGGAAAGAAGTGGGCAGCCCAGACTGGAGCGCAAGGATACCTTGGGCACACGGCACGCACACAAGGACAACAAAAAAAACCCCAGAGGGGACTCACAGACCAAGCAGGACAAGGCTCGCCAGCCGCCAGACCACTAGAGGAAGCAACACAGGCAGAAATCACCGCCGCAGCCCAGGGATGAAGAGGGCCCCAGACACGCAGCAGAAGCAAGATGGCGCCAGCAGAGGAACCTTGAGGGGCAGGCTGCGGGAGAACGTCGCGATACGCATCATCCGCCGGCCCCGCCCCCCCCGAAGAGCGCGAAAACGGCGCTCACGTGACCTCGCCAACATCATCCACACAGTAAAAAACGCCTCACATATATAGCGTTGCCCGCCGCGGAGCATAGTACAAAGCGGCGGTGGCGGCTGCAAAATGTCTACAAAAAGTCTAAAAACAGCAAAAGAGCACTCCACCACCACCCGCCCCCCCCCCCGAGCAGGCAGCGGCGAAGCCCAGGCCAGTTGGGAGGGGGCCCAAAACGCCAGAACAAGTCACATTAACCCCAAAACACTCACTCCCTCAGAAGCTAGGACAGGAACTCCGCATACCTAGTAGGCTCACCATAAAGCCTATGGCCGGCTACCCTTTGTGGTACAGGGTCTGCGGCTTGGAGCAGCGCTCCTTTAGCACTTGACCCTAGTGCTCCTCTACCCTCACCCGATCTGTCAGCCGAGGCTGGGAGGCACAGAGGGTCCGGAAACGGATGGAAATAGCCATGCAGGGCCGCAGGCTTGGTTGCCCCGCTTACCTGCGCATAGAGAGAGCCACCTTCGATCTTCGCAGATATCACTGCAGAGGAAAAACTGGATAAGTCTGTGGTGATTCTGTTTTTATATGGTACCGGGAGGAGCCACAACTCTTCTGCAGTACACTGCAGTACCCAGATGTAATGACTTTGTGAAGCAGGCCGTGCCATGCAATGGGAAAATAATCAATCTCATCCATAAACATAGAGAGGTATGCTATATGTTGATATAGAAGAGGGATGCAAAACCTGCTGCCTGGGGGCCACATGCCCACTGCCATCAGTTGCAGCCCCCAGCCCCCCCCCAAGTAGCCTGCAGTGTAAGTGGCTGACCACTAGAAGGCAGGGCATCACTAATTCCCAAAGTAGGAAATAAAGCACCAATGACCTTTTCTGGAGAGGTGAGTAACACACATGTGCTATTGGTATCTAGAGATGCCTATGTAGACTCATCTGAGCTCACAAGTCCAACTCACCTTTGATTTCCACTTTCCACCTTACATGTGCTCACTTTACCTCTTTTTACCTCTGCCTTCTTCTACTTACCTCTTGTCCCACTTTTCCTCTGCTCACCTCTGTTCATCTCCCCTTCGTGCCCCACTGTTGTCCACCTCTGTTTACTTCTTCCCACCATACTTCTGCTCTATGCCTACCTCTATCCACCTATGCTGTACTCTTTCCGCCTCTGCTTACCTATTCCCACCTCACCTCTAACTGCCTTAACTCAGCCCACCTCACTACTACTACTCACCTCTTCTTACCTCTCACCACCTACAGTATGCTCACCTCTTCCTGCCTCAGCTCTGCTTACCTCAGCCTGCCTTTTCTCAGCCCACCTCACATCTACCCGCCTCACCTCTTCCCACTTGTGTTCTACACAATTCTTCCTGCCCCTCCTCTGAAGATTTATGCAACGCTTTAGGGTTAAAGCGTGCCTGCTGTAACCCTTTTTGAATAGTCACAACTTACATTTTATTGTGGCTCCTATCAAGAGGATGTAAACCCATTTCTGGGTCCATTGCTTAACCTTCGGGCCCACCTCCGCCTGAGCAGCCGAAGCCACACTTTTCCATTGCAGAAGCCATGTCCTACGGCACATTTGAGAGAGCCTATTGGCTCTCTCAAAAGTGCCGCTATGACGAGGTGCAGCTGGTTGGCCACATCCCTGGCACACTGTTCGTGCATGAATGCGCTCCTGTGCCCAGTTATTCAGAGAGGCTGGGCCCGGGAACACACACAGAAGCTGGGGATGCAGCACCGGTGGAGATTGCGTCGCCTGACGTAAGATCACAGGTAAGATCACCGGCGCCCCCGGGCGGTTTCACACAGCTGGGGTAGGCTAGCGGCCAGGCCTGGAATCGTTTGTAACTCAAGAGAATTATCCTTTAATTATATTTAAAAGATTAAGCTATTCACCAGCTCTAATGCTGTCCTTAAAGAAAGAGCTCTAGTGCATAAGAAACTGCTGCCTTATTTAACATCCCAAAGGGACATACTGTATAAATACATTTCATCCCTACATTACAGTGATTGTCTAAGTGTAAAAACAAATCACAGCCTGTCATGAAGATTTATCTTCAGGAGCTGCTAAATAAAGCTGTTGTTGCTGAAAAACAGTCTATTTTTTGTAGCCAAGACCCTAGATGTATTTCTTCATCACCACTCTTTGTAGCACGGAGAGGTGGACCTATACAAAGAAAAAACTGAAGAGCAGGGAGCAGCTATCCTCCCCTGCACACACAAGTGTTGGTGTCTCGCACAGACTGAGGTGGAAATAGGAGATAAAAAAAAGGAAAAAATAAATGAAATGCAGGGGCTGGGTTACAGGAATGTGGCTGGGGAAGTTCTCATCTAGACATTTTCTCTGCATTGTGCTGTTAGAGAAACGCTGCAAGCACCATTTTCAGCACAACGCTGATGCAAATCAATAGAAGTCTATAGCAGCGCACTTGTAATGCAGGTATAACACGCTGTACCTGCAAAGCATTTATTTCTTTAAAAAAAATAACCCCCTCTTCTGCTTGGCTACTAACTTGCCAAACCACAGACAAAGGGGCTGGAAACCAAGGAAGAAGTGCAGCACCGTCTCAAGCAGATAAAAATCGATAAATACCCGGGACCAGATGGCATACACCCCTGTGTTTAAAGGGAGTTATATACAGTAATAGACAAGCCGTCCTCCTGCCAGACAAACCTAATAAGCTTTTATAAGGAGGTAAGTTCATTATTGGAGGCATTGGATATCATATATCTTGACTTTTATAAAGCATTTGATACTGTGCCACATAAAGGACTGGTACAAAAGATGCGAATGCTTGGACTGAGGGAAAACGTGTGCACATGGTTGAGAAATTGGCTTAATGATCGGAAACAGAGGGTGGTTATCAATGGTACAATGTTACACACTCAGATTGGGTCACTTCTTTGCAGATGATACTAAGCTGTGTAAAGTAATTAACACAAAAGAGGACACCAGGCAGCTACAAACAGATTTAGATAATTTGGACGCATAGGCACTGATAAATAATAAATGTAAGGTTATGCACGTGAAAAGGAGAAATCTATGGCATGATTACACACTAACTAAAGAAATGCTTGGTAAAACAACAATGGAAAAGGACCTAGGGGTTTTAGTTAACAATAAGCTTAACTGTAGTATTTAATGCCAGGCAGCAGCTGCCAAAACTGGATCATGGGTGTTGCATCAAGAGGGGCATAGGTGCTCATGATCAGACAATCATTTTACCCATGTACATATCACTGGTCAGACCCCCTATGGAGTACTGTGTACAGTTCTGGGCACCTGTGCTTAAGAAGGACATATCAGAACTGGAGCGCGTTCAAAGGAGGGCAACTAAGTTAATAAAAGAAGTGCGGCGTGCCCTGAAAGATTGTCAAAGTTAAGTTTATTTAGTTTGGAAAAGAGAAGCCTAAGGGGTGATCGAATAACTATGAATAAATATATTTGGGGTCAATACAAAGATCTGTCCCACAATCTATTTATACCCCGGAGTGTAACCATAATCCGAGGGCATCCAAGGTTAGAGGAAAAGTGCTTTCTCCACCGACATAGGAGGGGATTCTTCTCTGTAAAAGCAGTGAGACTATGGAACCCACTGCCAGGGGAGGTAGTAATGAAGGATACAGTAAAAATGTTCAAAAGTGGCCTTGATGCCTTCCTTGCATGTAATAACATTTCCAGCTATGGCTACTAGATTACTGGAAGGAGATAAACAGGCTGAACTGGATGGACTAAAGTCTTTATTCAGTCTACATGCTACATATACATTCTATGTTACTATGAAACCCAGGGATCAGAGGCTGAGCAGGCAAGGTCCCAGCCCTGCCAAGCTACTAGCCCCTATGCCCTTTGCCACAGGTCCGGTGCTCTTCCAGGTGAGGTAAGCATAGTTCATTTTTATTTAGGGCATGTCGTGGTGCATCGTCCTGGAGATATTAAATTGAAAAGAAGGCAAACCTGCTATGGCTTCTACCTGGAACTGCAGGAAATTGAGGAGAGGCACATGGGACAAGCATCAGGTAAACGACTTGTTGCCTGTTGTCGGAACTGTTCCTTTAAATCTGTCAAAACTACACTGACCAAAAGGCAGTAGGAACATTATCACTGAAATAGATAAACGTGGGAAAATCAAGAAAACAAGACATTTACATCTATGTTCTTTGACATCCAATCTTAACTGGTCACGGAATATAAGCCACTGAAAGATCTTTCCCTTCGCCTACAAATCGTTAAGTAGCTTGAATGTTGCCCACACACAAGTGTGACCTGCGTACACCTCCTCTGCCTACACACCATTACTCTTTATTGCAAGGCGCAAACTTCAGCATTTAATAGAAAAGCTTGGACACTAGGATGTTCCTGCGCCAGACGCCCACATCTCTGGAAATATGTGTTCCAATATAAGAGAGCGTCTGCTCCTGCTGTGTTTAACCCATTCATGGTGACGCATAAAGCCCCAGAGCTGCTTTACAATTAACATATTTAGTTACATTTCAAACACTTTGTCAATTAAAAGGCAAATTATGAGCATGACTATATCCTTCTCCCTATCCTAAGTGCCTCATCAAAATGTAGATAGATGGTCCTCATCTATCCATGCACAGAGAAAGAAGGGACGCAAACATATTGGTGTTAATTGCTTACTAAAAGCTTCTGCTTTATGGCCGGTCCCATAGGCCCGGCAGCACTTAGGACGCTGCCTCCTTACTCAGGGGCATACCTGTACATTTTGAGTTGTTGCTTATGTTTATAAAAAAATCATCTTAGCTGAGCATAGTGAAATAGTATTCCCAATCCAGCTATGCAGCCATTTTCATAGATTATTTTAAGCATCAGCCATTTAGTTGATGAATAGTTACGTCTGCTGCATAATAATTGTAAACTACAGAAAAGTTAACTGAAAAATAGATGGCAAGTGAATGTAAAATATCTAGCCAGGCAAGTGGCAGGGCAAAACTCTCTTCAAGCCTTGAGGTACACAGCGAGCTCAGCAGTGGCCTGGATTTAAAAAAAACTGGGTTTACCACCGATGTGGCCTTGTCCCCCCAGATATTTTTCTGTTCAATTTGTTTTTATTGGAAAACATAGAAAAAAGCAAGTACAACAGTTACAGCAAAGGAGTGCTATTTTTATCACAGCCTGTGTTGGTCGTGGTTATACATATTATTACAACAGATACCGACGTCATTAATAACTATCCCCTGGACCTTCTCCCTCCGGGGTCGGGGAAGCAAGAGGAGGGAGCTGCCCCATTGGTAACGTGCAGAACACCTTAGCAGGTCCCCCCCCCCTTCCCGTCACCCCCGCTGGCTTACCTCTAGTTTGGAATTGCTCCCACCAACAGCCTATCTGAATGGCTGCGTGTGGAAGAGCACCTCAGCTAAAGGGAAGCAGGCAGCGCCAGCGCTGTGAGAGCCCTGGTAAAGGTGAGTTTTGCAGGTGATACTGGGGGTCACATTTCAGATGCCCCAGAGAGAAGGCTAGCGGTTGGGTTTTGGTCCACTAAGGATAATTTGGAGGGGTCCAATGTAAATAAAGTGGACTGAAACTCATATAAATTAGTTGGCGCTGTTTAAGCGGGCACTAAGGTCATACAGAATAAAGATTCCCCGCATTTAAAACCCCTCCACTAGATCCTTGATCCCACAGATGTGCTTGCAGAGAAGGGATGCTGTTAGAGGCCCTTGCATGCTCTGTCATATTGAGGATCAATTTGAGCATACAGGTAAACCAGGATGTATCACATTGTGGGACATCCCAAATCAGGATGAGAAGACCCACATTACAGGCAGTGGGCAACCCCCCCATTACAGGCATTGGGAAAATAACAGGCATTGGGAAGACCCCCCTAATTACAGGCAATGGGCAGACCCCCCCCGCCCATTACAGGCAGTGGGCAGACCACCCAATTACAGGCACAGTGCGGAATCCCTCACTGCCACCTTCCCTCCCCTGGAATGCTGGAGAATAGTAAAGCAGCAGATGGGAAGGGTAACCAACATGCCTGTCCTGCCTGCCATTGCTGTCGCTGCTGCTCACACACACAGACACACACACAAACCTTTGAATCTTACCAGTGCTTCCCTTTTGCTCTGGTGCTGGTTCCAGGTAGCCGGAGCCCGGAACCAGCACCAGAGCAAAAATACAATTCTGTGATTACTCACCTGTAGAATTGGTATTATATGTATACACCACGTCCTGTTCCAGAAGATATTCCTTACACTTGGGATATACTCCAGTAGATAGCGCTGGACTGCAGAGACAGAAAAAAGGCTCCTCCCGGCCCCATATGTACCCGGGACCTCCCACAAAATCCCCAGTATTGAAAAGCAGTTAAAATGAGACCGGGAGAACTATAACCATTATATGAAAATTTGAACATAAGAACAATCACCATAAAGAGGTAACTAAAGATAATGATTACAAGGGTGGGGTGGAACAGGACGTGCTGTATACATATAATACCAATTCTACAGGTGAATAATCACAGAATTGTATTATTCTAAGTATACAGCACGTCCTGTTCCAGAAGATATTCCTTACACGTGGGACATCCAATAGCAGTGTCCGTAAGGTAGGGTGGGATCCCCAAAAGTAACAGCAGACAGTTTAAACCACTGCCGCCTGCAGAACCTTGTGGCCAAAAGCAGCATCAGCTGAGGCCCTAACATCAACCGTGTAAAACTTTGAAAAAGTATGGACAGAAGACCAAGTAGCGGCCTTGCAAACTTGTTCAACAGAAGCTTGGTGCTGAAAAGCCCAAGAGGCACCAATAGCACGAGTAGCAATGAACAGTAAGGCGAAAGGGAGGCTCCTTCCTCTTAGCAGAGTAGGCCTGTATCACAGCCTGACGGATCCACTTGCTGATAGTGGACTTAGCTGGAGCCAGACCCTTCTTAGGTCCAGACGGAAGCACAAAAAGAGCATCAGTCTTCCTGAAAGATTCAGTAGCCACCAAATAGAACTTCAGAGTTCTGACTACGTCCAAAGAATGCAAAACCCTTTCCTTAGGGTTATTGGGATTAGGACACAGAGAAGGCAAAACAATGTCCTGACTAAGATGAAATGCAGAAACAACCTTAGGCAGAAAATCTGGCTTAAAACGAAACACCACCTTGTCCTGGTGTCTCTCAAGATAAGGAGGCTTGATGGAAAGCGCCGCCAACTCAGAAACATGCCTAACAGAAGTGATAGCCACCAAAAAGACCACCTTAAGCGTGAGAATGGACAAAGGAGCCCCTTGCAAGGGCTCAAAGGGAGACCCCTGCAGGGCAGATAAGACCAAGTTCAAGTCCCAGACTGGTAACATAGGCTTACGTGGGGGACGCACTTGAGTAACTCCCTGGAAAAAGGTCTTGACCAGGGGATGCTGAGCAAAGGATCTTTGGAAAAAAATTGCCAAAGCAGACACATGGCCTTTCAGAGTACTGAGCTGAAGGCCCATATCCAAACCATGTTGGAGAAACTCCAGAATCCTAGGAATAGAAAACACACGACAGGGAAGCAAGTGGGACTCACACCAGTCAATGTAAGTACGCCAAACCCTGAAATAGATGGAAGAAGAGGATCTCTTCCTAGCCCTGATCATGGTATTCACCACCGAGGCAGGCAGCCCTTTTTCCATCAAGATGGAGGTTTCAACAGCCAGGCCGTCAAAGCCAGCGTTTGTAAATTGGGGTGGCATAGGTGTCCCTGAGTAAGCAGATCTGGAACCCGTGGCAGGGCGTACTGATCTACTGCCAACTGCACGATGTCTGCGAACCACACTCTTCTTGGCCAACAGGGGGCCACCAGGATGGTTGGTACCCCTTCCTGAACTATCTTGCGCAGCACCCTGCCCAGCAGTGGAAACGGGGGAAACACATACAGGAGCTGGAACCTCGTCCAAGACATTGCCAGGGCATCCAAGGCTAGAGGATCCTGGGACAGAGAGACAAAGACTGGAAGCTTGTGATTGTGACGGGATGCAAACAGATCCACATCTGGCTGACCCCAGTGGTGGCACAGAGAGCAAAACACCCTGCTGCTGAGGGACCACTCTCCCAGATGAGAGGTCCCCCTGCTGAGGGAGTCTGCCTCCAGATTCTCCACCCCCGGGATGTACACAGCTGAGATGCAGGGAACATTTTTCTCCGCCCAAGACAGTATCCGGGAAACTTCCTTGAGGGCCCTCTTGCTCCGGGTCCCTCCCTGATGATTGATGTAGGCAACCGCCGTCTGGTTGTCCGAGCGGGCC
Organism: Gastrophryne carolinensis; assembly: GCA_027917425.1. NCBI lineage: Eukaryota > Metazoa > Chordata > Amphibia > Anura > Microhylidae > Gastrophryne > Gastrophryne carolinensis. Next base: position 513,342,918 of record CM051234.1, read on the forward strand.
TGAACAGCCCGACCCCTCAGGTGTGGAGTTAAGTGGGCGAGAACCAACCTGATTGCCCTCAATTCCAGAATGTTGATAGGGGCATGGGCCTCCTGAGCCCTGGAATTTCAGGGACTTCCAGAATCCCCCCCAACCTGTCAGACTGGCATCCGTCTCCCAGCAGGGGGCCAGAAAGGACCTGCCCCCCCCAGCAGGTTCCCTGAGAGCAGCCACCACCGATCCCATACTGACAAGAGGTGAAGCTGAAGAGGCCTCATGTGGAACTGAGCATATGGGACCGCCTCGAAGCAGGACACCATCAGGCCCACCAGCTGCATTCCCTGCCTGATGGATGGATGGGGACAAGACAGCAGGAGCTGAACTTTCTTTTGAAGGACCTCCACCTTCTGCTGAGGAAGAAATATCTTGACCCAAGCTGAATCCAGAATCATGCCCAGAAAATACTTCACCATGGAAGGAGACAGGGAAGATTTGGGGTAATTGATCACCCAGCCGAATGACTCCAGTGTGGACACCACCCTCTGAGTGTCCAGCTCTGCCTGATGGAAGGATTGAGAAGCGATAAGCATGTCGTCCAGGTAGGGGAGAATGCGAATACCCTTAGATCTCAGCAGGGCCAAAACTCCTGCCAGCACCTTGGTGAATACCCTGGGGGCCGAGGTGAGGCCGAAGGGCAAGGCCACAAATTGGTAGTGCTGATCCTCCAGAGCGAACCTGAGGAACCTCTGATGACCTGGAAAGATAGGAACGTGGAGGTAAGCATCCTTGATGTCTACAGAAGTCATGAAGTCCCCTGGGCCTAAGAAGGTCACAGCTGAGCGCAGAGTCTCCATGCGAAAGTGTCTGAATCCGACAAACTTGTTGAGTAGCTTTAAATCCAGGATAGGTCTGATGGACCCATCCTTTTTGGGCACAATGAAAAGATTGGAATAACAGCCTTTGCCCCTTTCCTTCAAGGGCACCTGACAGATGACACCTAGATCTAGAAGGCCTTGGACAGCCAGGGAGAGACACTGGGCTGACAAGGGGATTTGAGCTAAACGAGATTTGATGAAGCTTGGGGGCGGCCAGGCTGCAAATTCTATCTTGTAACCGGAGGATACTACCTCCTGAATCTACCAGTCTGAGACATGACGCCTCCAGATGTCAGCCAAGAGCCGAAGCCGTCCCCCCACCCGGATGGGTGAGGGCACACCTTCCCCTTCATGCCTGAGGGGGCTTGGGGGAGGACTTAGTCATGGGACCCCAGGGGGGGCCAGGGCGGCCACGTCCTCTACCCCTGCCCCAAAAATCTCCACGGGCTTCAGCAAAGGAAGCTCCTCGTCCAATTCTGGAGCCCCTGAAGGAAGGAGAAAAGGCACCTGAACCCCGAAAGGACTGGGGCTGCCTTCTACGCTGAGGTTATTTGCCACCCTTAGCAAACAAGTCCAAACGTTCCCCAAAGAGGCACAGCCCCTTGAAGGGAAACCCAGTGAGAGCCTTTTTGGCAGCATTGTCAGCTGCCCACTGGCGCAACCAGACCGAGCGGCGTATCGCCACCAACATGGCAGATGCCCTGCCACACATTCTGATGGTATCATCCAGGGCAGAGAGAACATATGCAACAAATTCCTCACAACGCAGAAGAGCTCCATACTCTTCACTACCAGCATCATCAGGGGCCCCATCTAAGAGACCCCTGAGCATGCTTTTAATAGCAACAGCCGTGATAGCAGAGGCACAGACCGGATGGAGCACGGTCCCAACACAGACAAAGGCATGGCTAGCCAGCTGATCCATGTGCCTGTCTTCCCCATCTCTCAAGGTAGTAGTGTCAGGGGAATGCAGGACAGATGTGTTAGACAACCCCAGAACTGGTGCATCCACCTCTGGAGGACATGACCAATGTTTAACCATTTCAGCAGGAAAGGGATACCTCTTATCCCAACTGTTTGGTACCCCGGGAAGCCGGCTAGGCCATTCCCACTCCTTGAGAATCAGATTATTAAAGTGAGTTTGTTCAGGAAACGTGGCTTAACAGTATGAAACAGCAACCCGGGATGCCCCAATAACAAGCTAGGGAAGTGGGAGTAATGGTATGTAATAGCCCTCCAATAAGAGTTAACACTAAATAGAGGGGATAGGGCCGGGAGAAACCACAAAGTTTGACCCGCCTGCAAGACATAAGCAAAAGATCCCATAAGCAATATGCAATACAGATATGTAAGAAACAAGAGAGGGGTGGCAGCCGCTCAGACCATTTTATAACTAACCAGGGAGGTGCACATTAGCAGGGCAATTAGAATACAAAAGTCTTAAAGGGGCCACAGCACTCAAACCAGTTAGTTTGCTGACCAACCTACAATCTGTCTCTAAACTAGGTTAAAAACAGGGGGCTCGGTCACACACATCTGCAGAAGTATGCTTAAGCTGCACCACCAGCGCCAAGGTGCCCCTGTGAGGTGCAGTCCTAACTCTAGTACTAATTCTAGTCTCTAAGAGCCCCATTTGGGACATACAATGCAATAGATAAATTGGGAGCAGGCTTACCTGAGGTTGCCCTAAACCTCAAGTGCAAGCCATGGGGTGGAAGGGTCAAAGACCTTGCAATACAGCCTAGACCCCACACTCCATGTGCTTGCACAAATTCAAAAGAAACATAGAAACAAAGAAACAATACAGATATGTACATAAATAGCCCGCAGGGGCACTTACGGACCACGATAGTGAGATGCCAGGCACACGCAGCAGAGAATTAAAATGGCGACCGCATATACCTCGAGGGGCGGGCCGCGGAGACAGTGATGCAAAACGCGCCATCCGAAAGCCCCCCCCCAAGAGCGTGAAAACGCGCCCACCTGACAAGACCAGTCAATGATGGCGCAGCAGCGCCTGAGATGTCGCCGCCGACCGCGGCGCGCAGTACAAACGTGCGGCGGCGATGAAAGAAACCAGTGCAAGCAATTCAACCGGGATCGAACACAACACACAATATATATAGCAAAGACATGCACCCCCCCCCCCCCCGAGAACTACAAGGGAGAGCGAGGGGGAAGCAACGGCCAGCCTAAAGGGAGCCAACTGTGGGGACAGGGGGGCGAGGGGCAATAAATGCGGGAGGGGCATCCCATAAGGCTCACCATGGGTCTATACCGCCTACCCTTTGGTGGGGGACTGCGGTTGGAGCAGCGCTCCTTAGCACCTGACAGCGGTGCTGCCTACCTTCACCCGAACCAAAGCAGCCTGAGCTGGGAGGCAGTAAAAGGAAACGGGTGGGAATAGTCCTACAGGGCCGCAGGCTAATAGCCCCGCTCACCTGCGAGTAGAGAGAGCCATCTTCTAGTCATCGCAGCCAGGACTGCAGAGAAGAACTGGGGATTTTGTAGGAGGTCCTGGGTATATATGGGGCCCGGGAGGAGCCTCTTTTCTGTCTCTGCAGTCCAGCGCTATCTACTGGAGTATATCTCAAGTGTAAGGAATATCTTCTGAAACAGGACGTGCTGTATACTTAGAATAGGGAAGCGCCGGTAAGACTTAAAGTAATGTGTGTGTATGTGTGCAAGCGGCGAGGGCAACAGCAGCTACGGGCAGGCATGAATCAGTTTCCCTGTCTACCTGCTGCTTCACTATTCTTCAGCATTCCGGAGGGGAGTGACCCGAGCGAAGTGGTGGAGGACCACGCAGCGCGCCGGTGAGGTAAGTGGGCTCCATTTGAGATCTGTGCAGTGATACTGCACACTGTGATAAGATGTTTACATATGATACACTGTATGTGGATGGCGCTTATTGGACATGATCAGCAGCACAGTATAGGTCTAGCCTTAGGGTAGATGCACCTCTTTTTGCACTTGGCACTTTCTTTGTATAGTTTTAGTTTTGCATGTTTTGCACAGGTTTTTGAATTGCTGTGAGCACTGCAAGTTCTTAGCAGTGCATTATACCACGGATAGACAGGACACCAAATAAGTAGGCACTAGGCACTTTATGCACTTAGCACTTCCTATAAGCGCCTTTGCACATCGTGATGTATGCCATTCATATTGATTATTTGTATGTATAATTAATTGATTATTAATTGGGTATAATTATAGCCCCGAAGTTCCTCCCCACTTTTTTGGGTTTTATTACATGTTTTTTAATTGTTTGTATATAATGTTGTTGTGTGTATGTAGTACTATGTGTTTATACTCTATGCTCTAATAAATTGGATATTAGATTTAGTAGTGTGCAACTAGCATTTTTGTGGACCGGTTGGTGGGCTAGCCCTGGGGTCCCACCAGTTACAGAGGGTTGTGGTCATTAGGTCCCTGTAGTTGGCACCTGCTTAGTGAGTGATTGTTTAGGTGGTGCATACCCAATAAGGGAGATTCCGGAGGGGAGTGGGTAACACTGGCTGCAATGGGGAAGGGGGGTTTAGTTAGTGGTGGCAGTGGCGCAGGATCACAGAGCCCACCTTAGATCACTCCATAAGACGCACTCACATTTTGCCCCAACCTCTGGGTCTTATTGAGTGAAAAATAACATTATTTTTTTTTTTTAGCATGTTGCTGCACTGCTAATGTTTTAGCAAATGTGATTCTTACAGTGCAGAAAAATCCACCAGTGTAAAAAAAAGATAAATTATATTTTACACCACTTTAACTTCCACCGATGTGGCATAATCTGGCAAAAGTGCTTGATCAGTCAGGTCTATAATGTAAAAGGAGGCACCGTTTGTATAGGTTGTTTCAGTCTTTATTTGTCTAGTTGTATCCAGTTGAGTTAAAAAAAACAGGACAAAAGGTTACAGTATGTGTCATGACAGGGCCCCATCATATTTAGTTATGCCACTGCATTGTAATATGTGCTGGCATGAGGTTTATTACAGCCAAGACTGCTTGCCTAGAAAACTGCGTCACTGTCAGCCCCTAATCCTCAACCCAACACCTAAACTACCGATAGTCCTTCAACCAAAATGTATGTGATATATTGATAATTTAACTTAATTTGCACCGATTTTACTTATAAGCAGTCTCCACCCATAAGTACATCAGCCACAACAAACATCAGGGACACACAGCCCCCAATACTGTTGACACAAAAAGCAGTAAAATATCCATATTGTGTAAAAATGATCTAGCTCGCTGTTATTTATTTAGGTCACTCTAGTGCTAGGCAGCTTTGGTTCTCCGAATGCTTTTGAACATTACAAGTGATTTTTAATTACTTGCTGCCCTCTAGTGGCCAATATATCTACTACCATTATTGTAGTCAGTTCATTGTTGCATTATTCGTCACCACACTTTCTTTAAGGGGGAACTTCAGAGGCCCTAGAATCTCCAGAGCCGTCCAAGTCCCATTCCTGGGGCCTCCCGAATTGGGGCATCCCGCTACAGCCACATCCCTGCTCACCTCTAGCTGTGTCAGGCCTTCCTGTATGGGCGCCCAGTTGCATAGCGTTGTGGGACACCCACGTCGAGGATCACAAATTTGTTGTTTTTTTTAAGAATTTAAAGAAAAATTAGATTGCCACAAATTCCAAGAAGTTGAGATTTGTGCCAAATCGAATTTTCTCTCTGAAATTTGGGGTGAAGAACTGGTTTGCATACTACTAGAGACTATTGTATATATATGAATATATATATATATATATATATATATATATATATATATATAGTGCAGCATGCCCCATTACAGGCAGTGTGCAGCATCCCCCATTACAGGCAGCAAGCAAAATGCCCCATTACAGGCAATGTGACCCTGCCACCCAGCTGGTTCAACTGATGGCCTATAAAAAAAATCTAATTACCAAGGTGCCACACAAGAAACATCTCACAATGGGTAAAACTAGTGAGCTCTCTCAAGACTTTATTGTTGCAAAACATACCGATGGCATTGGTTACAGAACTACTGAAGGCTCCAGTGAGCAGGGTTGGGGCTATAATCTGAGGGGGGCCCAGACATTTACATGCTGTGAGTGGTGCTGCGCACACCCACCTGGCAGAACCAGGCTCTATTGACCACCGGCAGTCAAATGGGATGCCCACACAGCGACAGGGTGACAAAAAGCATTTCTGCTATGACCAGGTGACTATATTTTTTAAATAACCGTGTAAATTGGGGTTGCCTGGGGGAGGGGGGATTTGGGTGTGTAATTATAGGACCATTTGAAGTAACACGTCATACAACTACCATCTTTATAAACCATCCATCTGTTCAAGTCTGCAAAATAACAGAATGATGTAATACTAAACCTATGTAACTGCATTGTGCACTTGCTGTAGAAAGCTATGTTGTTATCCTTTAAAGCATGTATTTTGTATATTGATACTGGTTAAACATCACATCCGATGTGCAAACAGTAGAATACTTTCCATCTCAGGTATTTTTGGCCTTAAAAAATTAAACTGCTAAATAATTTGCACCCAAATAGCAACTTGGAGATCATTTGTATCAATATTTATTTAGATCTTTTCTATGCAAGGTACTAAGCTTATCTACTGACACCACCTAGTGGCCATATAACAAACAGCACTGCAGGGTAACAGTTGCTTGATGTTTAGAATGTTCTGCTTCAAGATCATTACCGTTTCGCACATCATAAAGCTCCCATGCTCCATTATCTAAAACTAACATTTTCATACATCCCCAAAAATCATTTTGCACAATGTACTTGCCTCATTATTACAAGGTCTCAGAGAGAACAGTGGAATGTGTCCTCATTTCATAGTCACTGCTGTATTTTCTCTTTCCAAATAATTATAAAAGTTGGCACTCAATTGTCTCCCTAATAACCCAAAGCATAAAATATAACGAGAGAAATGTAATTGCTCGATGGCATGTCCAGCCGTTCATCCAAATATAAAGCAAATAACTACAATATATTAAAGTAGCCAGACCTTATTAACAACTCATTTGTACTGTTATCATTTTGAGAGTTTTCTTAACACCTTTACAACCAGGCTGTTTATATCCTTCATCCAAAATAACCCTCTGTGCAAGATATTGTCCAAGCACGCTCAAAGGTATCCCTGTTGTGTAGGGCTACACATGGCAATGTTCTCATTCTTCTTTCTTTTTGAAAGCTATATTGACTAAGTAGTAACTTGAGTAATTATAAATTAAAGTTTCTCCTCCCATGCTCTCCTCTGTGATGGGAGTGGCAGAGCGGAGTCAACAAGCACACTTTGTGCATTACATCGGATTGACCTGGGATTGACTTACAGTGTGGAGGGCTCCATTCTAGCCTATTACTAACAGACTTAAAGGGGCTTTCCCTTTAAGTTAAAACTGGTGAAAGGTGTCTACCGGAAAGCTTGTCATTCTACAAATGGGCCAAAAAAAGGGGCCATCTCCATAAACACTATTCAGTAGGGTATGTCTTTCCCTTTCCATTTTACATGACAATTATGTTGTTTAACCTTTCACCCACCAAGCATGTAAAATGTTTGTGGCTGTATGTCTCACCTCTGTCCAGCATCCAACGCCAGGGGTCTCCTCATCCGCAGGGAGGGAGTCTCTGCTTGTCAATCCGGGGACAATGAACAGGGCAGAGAACAGCGATTCTCTGCCCTACATGCACCGTCTGACATCTTGTTTGCCAACGCAGGGAGGGGCTTTTTACACATCAGCTCAATCCATTGGTATAAAAGGCCTCTCTGCAGTCCTTGAGATCCCTAAACTAGTTCACATGGCAGCAGGGTTTGGCAAGTCACCAGCAGGTAAGTGGGTGACTTGTCAAAACCCCCCACCCCACTATCTGCATTCCTAAAGGCCAGGATGGTGCAGACAAGCCCAGCGCTCATGTGGGCTATGCGGGCTGGTATCCTTCACACCTGGGAGGCGGTCACTTGGCTGGTGCCTGGTCTGGTTTTGTTAGAGAGTGGGGACCCCACTTTTTTTTATAAATATATATATATAAGGGTTCAACTCTGCAAGGTGTACCTTATTTTTTGCCAAAAGTGGGGGGAATATGTCGATGCGTCTTATCAGGCTAACGAAAAAAAAAAAAAAAACTTAAATTCCCAGCTCCCACACCTCAGCAGCCGCCTCCCGCCGACATAAAAACACACACACACACACACACATACTCATTACTGGCTTCTGCTGCCCTTGACGCTGCCCCTGCCATCGCCTCTGCTGGTGCCCACCTCAGCAGTTGCCCCAGTAGCCACCACTGCCCTGCCCCAAGTACCCAGAGATCCGGTTCACAAAAACGGGTGGGATGTGGCCTGTGATTCCTGCCACATTCAAATGGTGCTGGCAGAAGAACAGACCACGCCCACCCAGAAGTCTTGACCAGCGGAAGTTGAGGTGGCCGGTAGCGGCGGCTACGGGGCCTGGGAAGTGGCAGAGGTGGTGATTGCGGAGGCAGCTGATACTGATAATGAGAGAGTGTGTTTGGGATGACTGCTGGAGAATGTGTTTTTTTTGGGACATGCTGCACAGTCTGTATTTGGGATTCCCGCATACTGTCTGTATTTGGGATGCCTGCATACTGTCTGTAATTGGGATGCCTGCACACTGGCTGCATTTGGGATGCCCACACACTACCTGCATTTGGGATTTCTTACACTGCCTGTAATTGGGATGCCCACAAACTGCCTGTATTTTGGATGCCCACCCACTGCCTGTAATTGGGATGCCAACACACTGCCTGTAATGTGGGATGCCCATCACTGCCTTTAATGAGGGATACCGCTCACTGCCTGTAATGTGGGGTCTGTAACAGTGTGATTGGAGAAATTCTGCATACTGTCTGTAATGGAGTGATTGGGAAGGGGGTATTTTAGCACACAATTTGTTTCAGAATATTTTTTTTCTAATTTTTCTCCTCCAAATCCTGGATCCGTCCTATAGGGTAAAAAATATGGTAGTTAAGTGTATTTTATTTGAAAATCTTAGAAAATGCTCTTTTCAGTTTACAGTGTCACCTGAGCGGAATGGGGGTCTACCGATACATATGTGGTACCGTTGTAATCCAGATGAATGGGGATTTCACACACACTATGATTTTCTTGAAAAACTTTTTTATTTATAAAAAGCTACCAAAAAATTAAGAAAGCCCTGAATAAATTACAAACAAGACATTTCACATTAAAGCCCAAACTCTGCTGGAAAAGAATCACAGTTAAACATAAATAGTGCAAAATGCTTAAACATTGTCAGGCAACAGAAGGTGAGGTCTAGGTAGGCTAGCATTGAAAGGGCTAAAGCAGACCACTGACAATACTCAACTAAACTGTGATACCTGATTATATTGTACATAAGGTGGACCTATCACCCGAACAGCTGTCCCTGGATCATAAAAGACCAACTAAGTGACCCTGGGAAATGTAGGATGCCCCACTGAGTGACCCCCCCACCCCCAAGCAAACAATCACTTACAGTTCTGGCTTCTCACATCACGTTCTTGAGCCACACCTGCAACCCCAGCATTCTGGGAGCTGAAGCGTGCTCTGGCATTCAACCAATCAGACAGGCTGTGGGGCAGGGAAGGAGCATGTCGCAGACCTCCACGATGACTAGGGTGGTGCAGACGCTCCCCCTTCCTTATGCCTAATCTCTCTTCAAAACAGTGCTTTATGCTGTGTATTTGTATGTATAAGTGCTGAATGGTCGAGATCCTGGGCATTGCGTTTTGGGACTGCCAGAAAGGTGAGTTGTGTGGGTGATCAGGGGGGTTTAACACAGCGAGGCATCATAGATGAGCATGCAGGGGATTCCAGCAGGATCTTTGGATTGAGAGTACTCGGTGAACCAGGCCAATTTACACAGCAGGGAGTCAAAAATGGGGCTGTTCCAGGTGCAAAACGTAACCCAGGCCTGGAATAATTAAACTCCAGAGCCATGTTACATGGGTTTTGGACCCTTTTACATGTCATCATGTGCAAGATTTCAGGATGTGCAACCCTCCCCCCAAACACACACATAGAAAAAGTATTTATACCCCTTGAACACAGCCACAAAGATTGTATGTGAGTCAAGCCACAAATTCTCAAAGGGATTTAGATCTGGACCCTGGGAAGGGGGGGGGGGGTGCAACATGCCTTTTTATTTAACCCTTTATAATGTGCTCTTTTTGGATTGGAGGGGGTCTCCTGGACAGGAACGGGGGGCTAATAATACATATGTGGTACTGTTATCGGAAGAAATGGGGCTTTCATATGTAATATGGTTTTCTTGAATAAAATACATGTTTTATTTAAAATAAACAAAACAATTAAACACTGGAACAATTACACACAAGACATTTCATGTTAAATCCTAAACTATGACGCAAAAAATATATAATTTTCCGGGAAATTCCTGCAAAATTCTTAGTTAAACATAGCACAAAATGGTGAAAAATGTTCTGTCAACAGAGGGTGGCAACATCTCAAGTAAGCTGACAGTTAAAAGGGTTAAAAGTACCAATGCATGTTGGGTATTGTTCTGTTCGGGGGACCTTGTGCTTTCAGATTTAGCTTGTTTTTTTCTTGTTTGCATATTTATATTGTAGGAAAATTAGTTTTTTATTCTGCATTTTATTATATTTTTAGGGAAACCCTGTGCAACCAAAGAATTAAAATAATTTTTGTCTGCAGAGCTGAAATTTTCAAGTAATAATACCCTTACGCATATGCTTTACTTGGGGTTTTTGGCAACTCTTCCCTTGTCAGTACCTATGCATGCTGGGTATTGTTTTGTAATGGGGACCTTGTTCTTTCAGATATAACTTGTTTTTTCTTGTTTGCATATTGTTTTTAGGAAAATGTGGCTTTAATTCTGCTTTTTTATTCTTTTTTTAGGGAAACGCTGTTCAACCAAACAATTCATTGAGGGATTACTTCCATAAAACTGCACCCACATCAACAAGCCTGGTATGCCTAGAAAGCTTGAGGTGTGTACTTAAAGAAAATATAGTTTGTGGGGGGTATTTCAAATATAAAAATACAATTCTGTGAAACTCACCTGTAGAATTGTTTTTGAATATATCCAGTCCAGGTCGTCCCAGAAGTGATGACATGTGGGTATTCTGCCTCCAGGGGGGCGCGCTCGACTGCAAGATCAAAAGTTGTCGCTCCTCCCAGGCCAAGAAACCATGTTACTTCACAAAGCTCCAGCATGTACTTTCTCCAACAAAAAACTTAAGGACAACGGTCCAATATAAAAATGGTAATCACTATAACAGGCAAACAAGAGATAATGAAACAAGGGCGGGGTGGGACGACCTGGACTGGATATATTCAAAAACAATTTTACAGGTGAGTACAGGTCGTCCCAGAAGTGATGACATGTGGGACATCCAAAAGCAGTGTCCATTAGGGCGGGATCCCCAGTGCGGAACAGCATGTAGTTCATTTCACTACCGCCTGAAGCACCTTTCGGCCAAAGACAGCATCAGCTGAGGCCCTAACATCAACCCTGTAAAACTTGGTAAAGGTATGAACTGAAGACCAAGTGGCAGCCTTACAAACCTGTTCAACAGAAGCCTGGTGCTGAAAAGCCCAAGAGGCACCAATAGCTCTGGTAGAATGAGCTGTGATCCGAAAAGGGGGTTCCTTCCCCTTGGCAGAATATGCTTGCACCACCGCCTGTCTGATCCACTTACTAAGAGTGGACTTGGTTGGTGGCAAACCCTTTCTAGGACCTTCTGTTAGGACAAAGAGCAAATCCGATTTCCTGAAGGATTCAGTCGCAACCAGGTAATACTTAATGGCTCTGACCACATCCAAGGCATGGAGGGTCCTTTCCGTAGAATTAGTCGGTGCTGGACACAAGGAAGGCAAGACCACTTCCTCATTAAGGTGAAAGGGAGAAACGACCTTAGGTAAAAAAATCAGGTTTAAAACGAAAAACCACCTTATACTTGTGCCGCTCAAAATAAGGAGGCTTCATACAAAGTGCGGCCAGCTCTGACACGCGGCGCACCGAGGTGATCGCTACCAAAAAGACCACCTTGAGGGTCAAAATAGGCAATGCAGCATCGTACAAAGGCTCAAAGCGAGGACCTTGGAGAGCAGAAAGTACCAAATTCAAGTCCCACACCGGTAATACAGGCTTACGCAGTGGACGTACATGGGTGACTCCCTGGAAAAAAGTCTTGATCAATCTATGATTGGCAAAGGATCTCTGGAAAAAGATGGCCAAGGCCGAGACCTGGCCCTTGAGAGTGCTCAGCCGGAGACCCAAGTCTAAACCGTGTTGTAAAAAAAAAAGATCCTAGAGATAGAAAATGTGTGACAAAGGAGACTCTTGGATTCACACCAAGCAATGTAGGCATGCCAAACTCTGAAACATATCATGGAAGAAGACTTCTTCCGTGACTGCATCATGGTATGCACAACCGTGGCAGACAGGCCCTTTTCCATCAGGATTGAGGTTTCAATAGCCAGGCCGTCAAAGCCAGTGTCTGTAAATTGGGGTTCTGCAGCGACCCCTGTGTGAGAAGCCCTGGGTCGTTGCGAATGATGTAGCGATCCACTGACATCTGAACTATGTCCGCAAACCAACTCCTTCTCGGCCAGCGAGGAGCCACTAGGATGATGGAACCCCTTCCTGGGCTATCTTGCGCAGCACTCGGCCCAGGAGTGGAAACGGGGGAATGCATAAAGGAGTCTGAACTCCGTCCAAGGAATTGCCAGAGCGTCTGTAGCAAAGGCCAGAGGATCTCTTGAAAGGGAGACGAACCTTGGGAGCTTGTGATTGTGTCTGGACGCAAACAGGTCCACGTCCGGCTGACCCCAGCGGAGACACAGAGCATGAAAGATCTTGTTGCTGAGAGACCATTCCCCCAGACGTGAGGCGTTCCTGCTCAGGGCATCTGCCTCCTGGTTTTCTACCCCGGGGATGTAAACCGCCGAGATGCAGGGAACATTCTCCTCTGCCCAAGACAGAATCTGGGACACCTCCTTGAGGGCTCGCTTGCTCCGAGTCCCGCCCTGGTGATGTAGGCGACAGCCGTCTGATTGCCCGAGCGAACCTGGATCGCACAACCCCTTAAATGGGGTGTCAAGCGAAGAAGCACCAACCAAATCGCGTCTGCCAAACGCCTCCATAGCCGGTCAGACTGGCATCCGTGGTAACTATCTCCCACCGGGGAGTCAGAAAGGACTTGCCCACCAACAGGTTTCTGGAGTCCAGCCACCACAAGAGGGACTGTCTGGCCAGGGGGGACAGTGAAAATTCCTGTTCCAGCGACTCCTGCATCCGATCCCAGCCGGACAACAGGTTCAATTGAAGAGGTCTCATGTGGAATTGGGCGAAGGACACTGCCTCGAAGCATGACACTATTAGGCCCACCAGCTTCATCCCCAGACGGATCGATGGCCGCTGACAAGACAGCAAGGCCTGCACCCGCATCTGGAGGCCCACCACCTTCTGCTGTGGCAGAAATACCTTGACCTGGGAGGTGTCTAACGTCATGCCCAGGAAGGACCTCACCATTGATGGAGTGATCGAAGACTTGGGGTAATTGACTACCCATCCGAAATCATTGAGCGTGGATAACACCGTCCGGGTGTCGCTCTCGACCTGCTGAAGGGACTGAGCCGCAATCAGTAAATCATCCAGATAAGGCAGCACACAAATGCCCTGATTCCTCAGAAGAGCCATGATGCCCGCCAGCACCTTGGTGAAAACCCGGGGGGCTGAGGATATCCCGAATGGCAAAGCCACAAACTGGTAATGCTGATCCTCTGGAGCAAACCTCAATAACCTCTGATGTCCCTGGAAAATCGGGATGTGCAGATAAGCATCCCTGATATCCACCGTGGTAAGGAAGTCGCCGAGCCGAAGCAAGCTCACCGCAGACCATAAGGTTTCCATGCAGAAATATCTGACAAACCTGTTGAGACCCTTCAGGTCCAGGATAGGCCTCAGCATTCCATCCTTCTTGGGAACCGTGAACAGATTGGAGTAGAATCCTTGACCCTGTTCCTGACGAGGTACAGGGCAAATTACACCTAACCACAGGAGGTGTTGCACGGCCATTCTCAGGCCCTGTGCCTTCAGTGGGTTCTGGGATATCCGAGACTGAAGAAATCTTGAGGGCGGCCTGACTGCCCATTTTGTAACCGAAGGACACCACCGATTCGAGACGCGCTGTCTCCAGATATGAGCAAATAGCAGAAGCCGTCCCCCCACCCGGTTGGGTGAGGGCGCCTCCTCATGCCTGAGGAGCCTTGGCAGGGGGCTTGGATCCCCAGGTGGGATTGGGTCAGCCGCGGGACCTACCTTGTCCCCAGGAATCTCTGCAGCCACCTACAAATGAAAAGAGCCTCTTCCTCCTCGAAAGGAGCGATATGCAGAAGAACTCCGAAAGGGCCGCGCAGGCCTCTGTCGCTGAGGGAGTCTAAAATCCTTGACCAGGAGGTCCAGACGCTCCCTGAACAACCTGTGCCCCACGAAGGGGATACTAGTGAGCGACTTCTTGGTCTCGGCATCAGCCGACCATTGCCGCAACCAGAGCAAGCGGCGAGCCGGACACCATTGTCCATGGCAGAAACAACAAAGGCAATAAAATCCACGCAAGCCTTGAGGACTTTATAATCCTCCGCCCGCTTGCGAGACTTACCAATATCTACAAGACGTCACACCTTCTTTCTGATGGCTAAGGAGACAATAGCCGCGGCACACACAGGGCGAAACCAAGCTCCAGCAAAGGTGAAGGCATGACAGACCAGCTGATCCATGCGCCTGTCAGCTGGATCACGTAAGGAAGCAGTATCGGGTGAAGGCATAACCGTAGTGTTGGACAATCCCGACACAGGGGAATCCACCTCAGGGGATGGACCATAAACGGACCAGCTCCTCAGGAAAGGGATACCGCCTGTCCAGGCCCTTAGACACCGACGGTAGCTTGTTAGGCCTTTCCCATTCCTTAAAAATCATATTAGAAAAATGGGCCTGCTCAGGAAAGACTCGCCGCTGTCTCTCAGGCCGAAACAAATCACCCTGCTTCCTCTTAGCCACTCTTGGAGGGACAATGTGCAATGTCTCAAAAACTGAAGCAAGCAACTTCTCTGTATCATCAGGGAGCCACGTATCCTCACCCGAGGAAGAACCAGGCCCGCTGTCATAGCCAGCAGAATAATCCACTGTGGAAATGAAGTCATCCTGCAACTCGCCTTCCTCCATGGAGCCCAGACCTCCAAAAAGATCATCATCATCATTATCCGAGTAAACGGGCTAGATGTGTCGCTTCTTACTCGTGGCCTTCTTAGGAGCCGTTCGCGAGATCTGGCTCTCGAGGCTGGCCACCCGGTATGCCAAATCAACATGGGACCCCCTGCTGGCTTCCCCCTCACTGGGGGCTGATTGCAGCAGCGGGGGTTCTGGCGAGGCCGCAGGCAACAAAGGGCTAGGGGCAGATACCCCCACCCGATCATGCTCCAAAAAGACGTTCCTGGCGAAAGTGGTACAAACAGTGCTGAATCCGCCCAGAGGGCATGCACTGCACATGGGGCAGAGCTTCACCTGGCCAGATGGGGCCCCTAGCTCACTATGCCCAGATGCCTCCATTGAGGTGATTAGCAGAAAATTTGTATGCAGGTTACGAGGCACTGACGGCCCAAACCTAATTAGCCCTCCAATATAGTCCCTCCTTTAGTGATCCCTCTTAATAAAAGGGAGAGGGGGCGGGGGACCGGGAGGAACCACAATCTATCAATGGGCCCAACCTGAAAGACACAAGCAAAAAGGCCATTAGCATCCCACAGCACATGCGCAATAAAGATAACACAATAGATATTAGTAATAGGGACTCACGACACCGACAGTGTAGCCACACCGGAGGGGTCCCAGGCCGGCGAGGCAGTCACAAAATGGCGCAGAGTCAGCAGCTCAGTGCGCTCCTCGAGGGACGGGCCGCACGGCGGTGACGCAAAAAGGCGTCATAATGCGGCCCCGCCCCCCCCCACGACGGCGCGAACAGGAGCGCCCGCCTCCTGCCTCCTCACAGTTAAGATGGAGGCCTTCCTCCAAGAAGCCCCCCAAAGCTGCCGCGGGGTCCCCGCACGCCGAGCGGCATCCGACCCCCCCCACAGCGTAACGGCCCAAGATGGAGGGGAGAGGGGAGCAGGAAGGAGACAACTCGAGGGAGCAAGGGAGGTACTTATGACATGCGCAAGTAAAAAAGCAATTCTGTGAGTACTCACCTGTAGAATTGTTTTTGTTCTTGCATGGCACAGCCCGCTTTGGTATTCATAACAGTTGGGTTATTCCACCCCAAGGTGGCGCAGTGGTACTGCAGAAAGGCTCCCTATAAAAACGGGCTTAACCATAGAGTTCCCCAGCATACACAAGCAGTGAGACAAGAAGCCGGGAGAGAATAAGTAAAAAATGTGAAAGAGGTAAAAGACCCCAACTGACTTGGAACAATCACCAAAAAGAGGCAACCAAGAACAATGATAACAAGGGTGGGGTGAAGCGGGCCGTGCCATGCAAGAATAAAAACAATTCTACAGGTGAGTACTCACAGAATTGCTTTTTTCTTTATTGCATGGCACGGCCCGCTTCAGTATTCATAACAGTTGGGACATCCAAAAGCAGTGTCAAGAGTAGGGTGGGATCCCCAAAGAGTAACGGCCAGTAGTTCAAGTCACTACCGCCTGAAGCACCTTGCGGCTAAAAGCAGCATCCACTGAGGCCTTAACATCAACCTTGTAAAACGTAGAAAAAGTATGAACAGAAGACCAAGTAGCGGCCTTGCAAACTTGTTCAACAGAAGCTTGGTGCTGAAAAGCCCAAGAGGCACCAATAGCACGAGTAGAATGAGCAGTAATCCTAAAGGGAGGTTCCTTTCCCTTAGCAGAATAGGCTTGAACCACCGCCTGATAGATCCACTTGCTGATAGTGGATTTAGCCGGAGGCAAACCCTTTCTAGGTCCATAAGTGAGAACAAAAAGAGCATCAGACTTCCTGAAAGGCTCAGTGGCGACCAAATAAAACTTCAGAGCCCTGACCACATCTAGGGAATGCAGAGTCCGCTCCTTGGAATTAGCAGGATTAGGACACAATGAAGGCAAGACAATAGCTTCGATTCCGAGACACATTCGTCCGGACTTCCGTAGCTGTCTGTGAAAGTTTTGGTGCTTTTTGTCGTCCATTTTCTACTCGCACGAACGTTCGGGAATGCGCTTCCGATGATCGGAAGCAAATCGGAACATTTCCGTTAGTCCGGAAAATTTTCCAAACAAAATCGGAAATTTTCCGTTCGTTCAGAAAACTTCCGTTGATTCAGAGAGCTTCCGTCTGATTCAGAGAGCACAACTGAGTGTCAGAGTCCTTCAATTGGTGGGCGAGATGCAGGAGCTGCGCAACTCGTTGGGGACCACAGATGAAGAATAATGTTCAGTGGCCTGCCATTTCATTTCCGTTAGTTCGGATCATAGCCTCGATTCAGAGACACATTCGTCCGGACTTCCGTAGCTGTCTGTGAAAGTTTTGGTGGGTGTTTGTCATTTTTTTGCTTTTTTTCGTCCATTTTCTACTCCCCAGAACGTTCGGGAATGCGCTTCCGATGATCGGAAGCAAATCGGAACATTTCCGTTAGTTCGGATCATTTTCCAAACAAAATCGGAAATTTTCCGTTGATTCAGAGAGCTTCCGTCTGATTCAGAGAGCTGATTTCCGACGGATCACCACCCTATAAATCCGTTTCATTTCCGATCCACTTACGAGACCTTTGAGGGCTCGGATTGCTATTGTTGAACATGTTTTTCGGCTATGTGGAGGAGTCTGCGTGCCTTTAGCACCAAGGCATTGCATGTATCAGCATGGTCGTAGCCATAAATTGTATAGCAATGCATACCTGAATCAATACATTTCATGTATGCCTTATAGAAGCATTTTAATGCTGACCTTAATTAGTCCTTAGCATGTAAACATTTATTTTCCCACACATCCATATAATTGCTATATTTTTTTAGACTTATGTCCTTTGTGAATTATATTTGGATTGTTGAACTTGAATCTTAATTTGTGGTAGGAGTTATTGTTTTAGTTGGTTACCTTTGCTTTGTGTAATTATTTTATATTTGGTTGCAGGGACCGCAAGATGTGCCTCTCGCCCTTGCTCCTGATGCCCGTTCTTTGCCTGCAGAATGCGGGCCAGGGGTTCTCTAATCGGGCACTATGCAAAACCCAGCCCGTGGTTATACCAATATTTTAATTTACGTTTTTTAACAGGGACCACACGTGCCAGAGTGGCACAACTGAGTGTCAGGGTCCTTCAGTTGGTGGGCGAGATGCAGGAGCTGCGCAACTCGTTGGGGACCACAGATGAAGAATAATGTTCAGTGGCCTGCCATTGCTATGTATTTTGTTTTTTATAGTTGTTAAAATTTGAAATTTTCAAAATTTATAACAATTTTATATTTTATGATGGAATAAAAAAAAATTTTTACATTGTCATTTCATTTACAAAGTACATTAACACAAAACTAATGGGCCCAGAAATATTTAAAGATGAATATTCACATGACCGAGAAGTGATTTGGGTGAGCTTTAAGGGTCAAAAAGGGAAGATGGAGGATAGTGCTAAGTGGTTTGGGTGAGCTTTAAGGGTCAAAAAGGGAAGATGGAGGATGTAGTAGAAGTGAGGGTGGCAAATATGTAGGCGAGCACTTTAATGAGTTAAGTTTGTAGTGCGCAGGCGCAAGATCGTAAGGATTTCCGTCTGGACGAATATTTATTGAAAAAGGGAAACAGAATCGAACGGGAAACGTAAAGGATTCGTTGGAGGATACGATGGGAAAGGGGCAAAAACGAAAGCCTACGTTGTAACATGTGAAAATGAAACGGAAAAGTCTGGATGGAAAATGACATCCGCGTAATTCGTAATCTGCCGTACGAACGGACGGAAACTCTACAGAAGGTTTTCAATGCATGCATTGAATCGCTCGTACGCTCATACGAGAACGGAAACATTTCACAAAAAAAAACAGATTGGAACTAAAACGGAAGTTTTTCTTGTCTCTCTGAATCGAGGCTCATTTTCCAAACAAAATCGGAAATTTTCCGTTCGTTCAGATAACTTCCGTTGTTGGGATGGTTTCTGTCTGATTCAGAGAGCTGAATTCCGACGGATCACCACCCTATAAATCCGTTTCATTTCCGATCCACTTACGAGACCTTTGAGGGCTCGGATTGCTATTGTTGAACATGTTTTGAGGCTATAGGCTCGATTCAGAGAGACACAAAAAAACTTTCGGTTTGGTGCCGACGTCGTAACATTTTCAAAATTTCCCGCTCTCGTATGAGCGTACGAGCGATTCTATGAATGCATTGAAAACCTTGTGTAAAGTTTCCGTCCGTTCGTACGGCAGATTACGAATTACGCGGATGTCATTTTCCATCCAGACTTTTCCGTTTCATTTCCACATGTTACAACGTAGGCTTTCGTTTTTGCCCTTTTCCCATCGTATCCTCCAACGAATCCTTTACGTTTCCCGATAGATTCTGTTTCCATTTTACCAAAAATAAACGTCCAGACGGAATCCTTACGATCTTGCGCCTGCGCACTACAAACTTAAGTCATGAAAGTGCTTGCCTACATATTTGCCACCCTCACTTCTACTACAATGTTTAGCTAAATCACTTAGCACTGTCCTCCATCTTCCCTTTTGGACCCTTAAAGCTCACCCAAACCATTTCTCGGTCATGTGAATATTCATCTTTAAATATTTCTGTGCCTATTAGTTTTGTGTTAATGTAGTTTGTTAATGAAATGACAATGTAACTTTTTAAAAATAATTACCAGCATCAAATATGCATTTTTCAAAAATGTGTTAAATTTCAACTTTTTACAACTATAAATAATTAAATACATAGCAATGGCAGGCCACTGAACATTATTCTTCATCTGTGGTCCCCAACGAGTTGCGCAGCTCCTGCATCTCGCCCACCAACTGAAGGACCCTGACACTCAGTTGTGCCACTCTGGCACGTGTGGTCCCTGTTAAAAAACGTAAATTAAAATATTGGTATAACCTTGTTGGGGGTCATACTGTAGTGCCCCCCCCCCCCCCCCCCCGTATGGTCCAAACACCTAAATCTGGACTTCATAAGCCAGAGGGCCCTCGCCACCACGGTCCGGGTTTTGCATAGTGCCCGATTAGAGAACCCCTGGCCCGCATTCTGCAGGCAAAGAACAGGCATCAGGAGCAAGGGCGAGTGGCACATCTTGCAGTTCCTGCAACCAAATATAAAATAATTACACAAAGCAAAGGTAACCGACTAAAACAATAACTCCTACAACACATTAAGATTCAAGTTCAACAATTCAAATATAATTCACAAAGGACATAAGTCTTCCAAAATATAGCAATTATGTGGATGTGTGGAAAAATACATTTTTACATGCTAAAGACTAATTTAGGTCAGCATTAAAATGCTTCTATAAGGCATACATGAAATGTATTGATTCAGGTATGCATTGCTATACAATTTATGGCCTCGGCCATGCTGATACATGCAATGCCTTGGTGCTAAAGGCGCGCAGACTCCTTCACATAGCCGCAAAACATGTTCAAAAATAGCAATCCGAGCCCTCAGAGGTGTCGGAAGTGGTTTTACAATTATACGAATTTATAGGGTGGTGAGCCGTCGGCAAACAGCTCTCTGAATGTGACGTAAACCATCCCAGCAACGGAAGTTTTCTGAAGGAACGAAAATTTTCCAATTTTGTTTGGAAATGTTCCGAATTGCTTTCGCTAATCGAAAGCGCATATACGCATTCTCCCGAACGTTCGTGCGAGTGAAAAATGTACGAAAAAAAGCCAAAAAATGACAAACACCCACCAAAACTTTCACAGACAGCTACGAAAATCCTGACGAATGTTTCTTTGAATCAAGCCTTATGTGTAGGAGTCTGTGCGCTTTTAGCACCAAGGCATTGCATGTATCAGCATGGCCGAGGCCATAAATTGTATAGCAATGCATACCTGAATCAATACATTTCATGTATGCCTTATAGAAGCATTTTAATGCTGACCTTAATTAGTCCTTAGCATGTAAACATTTATTTTCCCACACATCCATATAATTGCTATATTTTTTTAGACTTATGTCCTTTGTGAATTATATTTGGATTGTTGAACTTGAATCTTAATTTGTGGTAGGAGTTCTTGTTTTAGTTGGTTACCTTTGCTTTGTGTAATTATTTTATATTTGGTTGCAGGAACTGCAAGATGTGCCACTCGCCCTTGCTCCTGATGCCCGTTCTTTGCTTGCAGAATGCGGGGCAGGGGTTCTCTAATCGGGCACTATGCAAAACCTGGGCCGTGGTGGCGAGGGCCCTCTGGTTTTTGAAGTCCAGATTTAGGTGTTTGGACCATACGGGGCGGGGGGGGGGGGCACTGCAGCATGACCCCAACAAGGTTATACCAATATTTTTATTTACGTTTTTTAACAGGGACCACACGTGCCAGAGTGGCACAACTGAGTGTCAGGGTCCTTCAGTTGGTGGGCGAGATGCAGGAGCTGCGCAACTCGTTGGGGACCACAGATGAAGAATAATGTTCAGTGGCCTGCCGTTGCTATGTATTTTGTTTTTTATAGTTGTTAAAATTTGAAATTTTCAAAATTTTTAACAATTTTATATTTTATGATGGAATAAAAAAAAAATTTTACATTGTCACTTCATTTACAAAATACATTAACACAAAACTAATAGGCCCAGAAATATTTAAAGATGAATATTCACATGACCAAGAAGTGATTTGGGTAAGTTTTAGGGGGCTACAATGGAAGAAGAACTTAACCAAGAAGTGGTTTGGGTGAGCTTTAAGGGTCAAAAAGGGAAGATGGAGTGCTAAGTGGTTTGGGTGAGCTTTAAGGGTCAAAAAGGGAAGATGGAGGACAGTGCTAAGTGGTTTGGGTGAGCTTTAAGGGTCAAAAAGGGAAGATGAAGGACAGTGCTAAGTGGTTTGGGTGAGCTTTAAGGGTCTAAAAGGGAAGATGGAGGACAGTGCTAAGTGGTTTACGATGGGAAAGGGGCAAAAACGAAAGCCTACGTTGTAACATGTGAAAATGAAACGGAAAAGTCTGGATGGAAAATGACATCCGCGTAATTCGTAATCTGCCGTACGAACGGACGGAAACTTTACAGTTTGCATGCATTGAATCGCTCGTACGCTCATACGAGAACGGAAACATTTCACACAAAAAAACAGTTCAGAACTAAAATGGAAGTTTTTTTTGTCTCTCTGAATCGAGGCTAATGTCCTGATTAAGATGAAAGGCAGACACAACCTTTGGCAGGAAGTCCAGCTTGAGCCGAAACACCACCTTATCCTGATGCCTCTCAAAATAAGAAAGTTTGATGGAAAGTGCCGCTAGTTTAGAAACTCACAGAATAGACAAGGTAGCATCACGGATAGGCTCAAAGGGAGGCCCTTGCAGTGCAGACAACACCAGATTCAAATCCCAGACTGGTAGCAAAGGCTTACGGGGTGGACGCACATGAGAAACACCCTGAAAAAAGGTTTTAACCAACCAGTGATTGGCAAAAGATCTTTGGAAAAAAATTGCCAGAGCTGAAACATGGCCTTTTAGGGTACTAAGTTGAAGGCCCTGGTCCAAACCATGTTGTAAGAATTTTAGAATCCTGGGAATAGAAAACACCCGACAGGGAAGAGACTTGGACTCACACCAGGCAATGTAAGCATGCCAGACCCTGTAATAAATAAAGGACGAGGACTTCTTCCTAGCCCGAATCATTCTATCAACAACAGAAGCAGGCAACCCCTTTTCCATCAATATGGAGGTTTCAGCAGCCAAGCCGTTAAAGCCAGAGTTTGTAAATTGGGATGGCGTAGCTGCTTCTGGGTGAGAAGATCTGGATCCTTGGGCAAGACGTGCCGGTCTACTGCCAACCGAAACATCTGCGAACCAAACTCTTCTTGACCAACAAGGGGCCACTAGCATGGCTGGTACCCGCTCCTGGGCTATCTTGCACAAGACCCTGCCCAGGAGAGGAAAGGGAGGGAACACATAGAGAAGCTGAAACTCCGTCCAAGGTATTGCCAAGGCATCCGTGGCGAAGGCCAGAGGATCCTGAGACAGAGAGACAAATCTGGGAAGTTTGTGATTGTGACGGGACGCAAACAGCGGTGACAGAGGGAGAGAAACACCTGGTTGTGGAGAGACCACTCTCCCAGACGAGACGTCCCCCTGCTCAGGGAGTCCGCCACCTGGTTCTCCACCCCTGGGATGTAGACCGCTGATATGCAGGAAACATGCTGTTCCGCCCAAGATCAGGGACACTTCCTTGAAGGCTCGCTTGCTCCGAGTCCCTCCCTGATGGTTGATGTAGCAACCGCCGTCTGGTTGTCTGAGCGAATCTGAACAGCCCGACCCCGGAGGTGAGTGGATAGGCGAGAAAGAACCAACTTGATCTCCCTCAGTTCCAGGACATTGATGGAAGCATGGGCCTCTTGTGGGCCCCACCGACCCGGGAACCTCAGGGACTTCCAGAAGCCTCCACAGCTGGTCAGACTGGCATCCGTGGTGACCGCTTCCCAGCATGGGGGCAGTAAGGACCTGCCCCCCAGAAGGTTCCTTGAGTCCAGCCACCACGAGAGAGACTGTTTGGCCAGGGGAGACAAAACAAATTCCTGATCCAGGGACACAGGGTCCCGATCCCAAACTGACAAGAGGTGCAAGTGGAGAGGTCTCATGTGAAACTGAGCAAAGTGGACTGCCTCGAAGCAGGACACCATCAGGCCCACCAACTGCATCCCCTGACGGATGGAGGGATGAGGACACGACAGCAGAGCCCGAGCCTGCAGCTGAAGACCTTCCACCTTCTGCTGAGGAAGGAACACCTTGACCTGAGAGGTATCCAGCGTCATGCCCAGAAAGGTCCTCACCAATGACGGGGACATAGAAGACTAGGGATATTTGATCACCCAGTCGAAAGACTCCAGAGTGTATGTCACCATTTAAGTGTCCCGCTCGGCCTGGGAAAAGACTCGGACACAATCAGGATGTCGTCCAGGTAAGGAATGATGCGGATGCCTTGGTTCCTTAGCAGAGCCATCACTCCCGCCAGCACCTTGGTGAACACCCAAGGTGCCGAGGTGATACCGAAGAGTAGAGCCACAAACTGGTAATGCTGTCCCTGCAGCTCGAACCTTAGAAATCTCTGATGACCTGGGAAGATAGGCACATGAAGATAAGCATCCTTGATGTCCACAGTGGTCATGAAGTCACCTGGGCGAAGTACTGACAGCAGAGCGCAGCGTCTCCATGCGAAAATGCTTGAATCTGACAAATTTGTTGAGGCCCTTCAGATCCAGAATGGGCCTCAGAGAGCCGTCCTTTTTGGGGACCGTGAAAATATTGGAATAGTACACCTGACCTCTTTCTTGATGAGGCACCAAACAAATGACTCCGGACTATAACAGGCAATGAACAGCCAGAAGCAATCCCTGAGCGGACAGGGGGTTTAAAGACATGCGGGATCTGATGAATCTTGGGGGGGGGGGGGGCAGGCTGCAAACTCTATCTTGAAACCGGAGGACACTACCTCCTGAATCCACCGATCTGAGACGTGAAGCCTCCAGACGTAAGCAAAGAGCCGAAGCCGTCCCCCCACCCAGATGGCCCCAAGAACCTCTGCGACCACTGGAGAGGAGGGAGCCACGGCCCCCTCTGGGAATGCGAAAGTAAGGGAGGGGGGCAGAGGACCCCCTAAAGGGCCGAGACTGCCTCCTACGCTGAGGCAGCCTTCCATCCTTGGCTAGAACATCAAGACGTTCTCCCAACAGACGCAGCCCCACTAAGAGGAGGCCAGTGGGGGGCTTTCTTAGCCGCAGCGTCAGCTGTCCACTGGCGTAACCAGACAGAGTGGCGCATAGCCACCAAGAGCGCAGAGGTCCTTCCACACAGCTGCACAGCATCATCCATAGCAGTAAAGATAAAGGCCACAAAATCAGTGCAAAGTAGGAGAGTCCTATATTCCTCCCCCACACTACCACCTGTTGTGCCATCAATCAGACGCTTAAGCAGTTTCTTAAGGGCAATAGCAGTAATGGCGGCAGCACATACAGGGCGCAAGCCAGCCCCCACACAGGTAAAAGCATAGCAGGCCAATTGATCCATGCGCCGGTCCTCTCCGTCCCTCAGAGTGGTAGTGTCAGGGGAAAGCATGACCGAAGTATTGGACAAGCCTAGCACGGGAGCGTCCACTTCAGGGGGAAATGACCACCTCTTAACAAGATCAACGGGAAAGGGATACCTTTTATCCAAACCCTTGGGCACCGCAGGCAACTTGTTAGGACGTTCCCATTCTTTAAGCACCAAGGTGGTAAAATGTTCCTGCTCAGGGGACTCTAGACGCTGTTTACCAGGTTGAAAAAGCTCCCCCTGCTTTCTTTTAGCTACCTCAGGGGGAGCAATATGCAAAATTTCAAAAATATGTGACAGCAGATTATCAGTGTCCTCAGGGTACCATGATTCCTCTCCAGACACAGACCTAGGAGGATTCAGAGTCCTGGGCGAGCTCCCCCATCTCAAGGGGTGACAGTCACCAAGCTCATCAATCCCCACATACATCTCAGTAAGGGGAGCGGGTCTGGGGTCCAGGTGTCTCTTCTTGCCAGAGGCCTTCCTAGGAGCATTCCTGGCAAGCTGCTTTTCAATGTTAGCCACCCGCAGAGCCAAATCAGAATGTGACTCCCTGCCAACATCCCCCTCACTGGGGCCCAATTGCAGGAGCGGGGGAGTAGGTGAAGCAGAGTGAGGCGCAGAGCTGGGAAGCGAAGCAGGCAAACCAGCTTGAAGCGCAAGGACACTTTCAGCGCACGGCACGCAAACCGTGACACTGTTACTCACAGGGGATACCCCACACATGGAAAACAGCCGTGCTTGCCCCGAAGGGCCCCCAAGCGCGCTATCCCCAGAAGCCTCCATATGGTGATTAGCACAGGCACAATAGGCCAGCAGTGGGTACAGGCTTAAGACAGAAGCCACCTGAGATGCCCTCCCACGGGATGCCCCCAGACGTTAATAAAGGGGGAATGAGGGGGAGGAAGGAGTGGAGCCGGGAGAAAACCACAACCCAATGGTATCCCGTCTGAAAGACATAAGTAAAAACACACATGAGCATCCCGCAGCAAATACACCCCGATTCAATAAAAAAACCCCTAAGGGGGACTCACGGACCAAAGACACTGCGGAGTCACACAGGCACAGACCGCTGGATAAGGCGACCCGCCGGAGGAAGCAGCGCTGCAGCCAGGAAGGGAGAAATCCAGACGCACAGCTCGTCCAAAATGGCGCCGGCAGAGGTACCTCGAGGGGCGGGCCGCGAGGTGAATGACGCGATACGCGTCATCACCCGGCTCCGCCCCCTCTGAAGAGCGTGAAAAACTGTGCTCACGTGACCCGGCCGGCGCCATAACAAAGCAAAATCACCTCAGGTTATAGCGCCCCCAGAGACGCGGAACGCAGTATAAAGCGGCACGGCAGCTAAAAACACCAGAAAACACATCAAAAAACGTAAAAACACCACAGATATGACTACTCGCCGCTAACACCCCACCCTTTCCCCCCCAACCAAGTTAGAGGGGGGGGGGAGAGAGAGAGAGAGAAGCAGCGGCGAGCAGCCATGGTCAGGGAGGGGGGGGAGGGGGAGACCCAAAGGAAAAAGAGAGGACACAGTCCCCAAACTACTTACCTCCTCAGAAACTCTGCATCCCTATTAGGCTCACCATAAAGCCTATGCCCGGCTACCCTTTGTGTCACAGGGTCTGCGGCTTGGAGCAGCGCTCCAGGAGCACTTGATCTGTCAGCCAAGGCTGGGAGGCAGTGAGGCTCCAGAAACAGATGGAAATAGACTTGCAGGGCCGCAGGCTTGGTTGCCCCACTCACCTGCGCAAGAGAGAGTGCCATCTGCTAACTTCGCAGTCCACTGTAGAGAGAACACTGGGGAACTCTATGGTTAAGCCCGTTTTTATAGGGAGCTGGGACAAGCCACAGATTTTCTGCAGTACAACTGCACCACCTTGTCGCGGAATAACCCAACTGTTATGAATACCGAAGTGGGCTGTGCCATGCAATAAAGAAAAAACACAGTGACAATCACCACAGCCTATGGCCGGCTACCCTTTAGACAGGGTCTGCGGCCCAGAGCCTAGCTCTGCCAAAAACACCTGACCCCCGGCGTTCTCCCTACCGTCACAGCACCGACAGCCATGGCTAGGAGGCAATAGTGGGTCCAGGGGATCAGTGGTAATAGAGTCCGCAGTGGCCGACGGCTTAGGAGGCCCCGCTCAGCTGCAATATCCAGGAGAGAGTATCCAACGATCTTCAGCAGCCAGACTGCAAGACGAACACTGGGAAATCATAGTGAGAAACTTGCCTTTCTAGGGGGCCGGGAGGAGTGACAGCTTTTGATCTTGCAGTCGAGAGCGCCCCCCTGGGGGCGGAATACCCACATGTCATCACTTCTGGGATGACCTGGACTGGATAGGGAAAAGGTTGCTTTTCTTGGAAAACTTCAAGGTGCGCATAGCAGTTGTATTTTATTTGAAAATCTCCTAAAGCGCCTTTTCAGTTTGGGGGAGTCTCCTGGGCAGGAAAAGGTGTCTACCAATATATATGTGGTATCGTTGTAACCAGGAGAAAATGCTGCAATATAATTTTATTGAAATACTTACATTTGTATTCCAAAAAAAACACTACAATTTTTTCTTCTGCACAGATTTCACCCAAAAATATTGAGAATACACAAAAAATGCAAACAAGACATTTCATGTTAAAGTCCAGACTCCAGGTTGAAAAAATGATATATAATTTTACTGGGAAATCCCTTCAAAAATCACAGTTGAACACGTATAGCGCAAAATAGTGAAAAATGGTCTGGCAACAGAGGGTGACAAAATCTCTAGATGGGCTGGCACTTAAAGGGTTAATGGTGTCTCCTTGCACTCTTTGCAGAGATATTGGTGTCGATTCAGAGCCAGGTGAGAAAACTAGCCTTTTTTAGGAATGAATGGCAGTTTGTTTCACCAGGCCCTGAATCAACACCATAAACTTCCTTTCTGGGTATAGGATCACTTTAACATTTGACTGGTCAATGATTTAATAATTCACTATGGTACACTGAAATGTTGGCATTTTCAGCATGAGTGAAAGATTTTTCCACCATTGAATTCCCCTTCCCTTTCTAACACGACAACCACTGTTAACAATTTCACAATAATTGCAACTGCAACTCCCCAAGCTCGTTGTTTAGGAGTCTGGGCTGACCTTTCATGTAAACCTCACATTCATTCCCTAGGAATCTCCTGTTGTCTCCAGTATAAAAACATCTCCAGCATCTGTCCCTTCTTCTCAGATGACACCACTACAATGCATTTCCTGGTCATCTCCTGACATGACTACTGCAACACTCTGCTCTGTGGTCTGCCAACAGTCTGGCACCTCCTCCATCTCCCCGCTCCCATTTCCAGTGCTGCTCTTCCACTGGCTACCAGTTTCACCAGTTTTCATTCAGTTTAAAATTCTAAATCTAACATACAATGCTCTCTACAGCCAGGCTCACCCTTACATTGTATCTCAAATCTGACTATATCTACCCAGATGCAACCTACCCTCTGCCTCTCATTCTCCTTTCCTCCACCCTGGTCACCTCCTCTTACTCTTGCTTCCAGGACTTCTCATGTGGAATGCCCTCCCTTTGTCAATCCGACACTCCACTACACAAGCTTTAAAACATGCCCCAAGAACACACCTCCTCAGACAAGCATATGTCCTTGTTTGAGGGGGTTGTCCAGGCAGCTACATAGAATCACACAGCCCTAAAGCTTATAATGCCCCCTGCCCCCTTTTTGTTTTCAAAACAAACCCCCCTAATTGGAGAAAATTATTTGGAAGTTTTTAAAAAAGTTAATTTATGAAATTCCCAGCCAGTGGGTGTAACTACTATCCAGTACAATAGCAGGCAGTGTGTTTATATCAGCATACTTTGACAATTAATCACATTGCAGCAATACAAAGGCGCCATGGAGGTAGAGTTATAGACCACCAATAGAGCCCTATGATTGGTGGTCTACTGCTAGGAGAATGACAAACCACTCCCTTTAAGTAACTCTTACAACCTCCACAGGATACATGCCACCAAACTCAATACCTGCCACTTGTGGCCTGTCCCCTTTTGTACCCTCCCCTTTTCTTTTAGACTGAAATTTTGTAAGGGCAGGGCTCTCTCTCTCCTATTGTCTCGTGTTTTCAAAGCTCCCAGTTTCAGATATGTTTATTCGCTTGTTTGATGTGCTCTCTGGATTTTATTCTTCGCAATTAAAGGTGAATTGTTACGGATCTCTGATGGCCTGGCTGTATTTCATGTTTTCAAAGCATTCACTGTAAACTTGTAATAATCTGTGTACTATATGTTTACCCTGTCTGTAATTACTACTTTCTACAGAGTTATAGAGGAAGATGACGTTATATAAACAAAAATAATTTCAAGTAAACTTGACCTATAAACATTTTTGTTAAACCAGAACAACGCCCATTTTTCACAAAATGGGTGTTGTTCCCAGCCTAGGGGACACCAGCAATTGGGATGCCACCCTAGGCTGGGAATAACATTAACGGCGCTAAATGGGAGAAATCTTACCCTTTCCTCAGCCTCAGCCAACGGAGAAATCCAGCCCTGTGATTGGCGTACCCTGACGAAGCCTGGGGACCACATGACTGCGGCGTCCAAACACAGAGCTCAACTTTGCTGGGGGAACGATGAGAAAGGTAAGATATTCTAAGTATGTCACACACCCCGCTTCAAGAAATTCATAACGTGTGGGTAATACTGACCTGTAGAGGGCGATATGCAGAGATGCCAGGAAAAAAGAGAGCCCCTCCCAGTCCATAAATACCTGGGACCTCCCACTCATTACCCAGTCTTCATCTCTGCAGACGGCGAGCAAGTCAGAAGATGTGGTCTCCTCCTTGCACAGGGGGATTTCAGGTAGCCGGGATGACTCCCGGACCTTTAGTTATCTATTTCCGCCTGGATCTTTTTTTTTCTGTTACCTCATGCCTCCCAGCCTAGGCTGACGGTCCGGGTGAGGGTAGAAAAGCACCCTTGGTGCTTAAGAGCAAATGCTCTCCCGTGAGACCCTATATAAGAGGGTAGGCGGTCATCCGGGACGGTGACCCCAGTTTGGGATGCCCCGTCCCTTGGCCTTACACTTTGGGTGGTCCCCCCCTTTGGGTAATGCCCCTCTCTCTAGTGGGATAGCGGAGGGTAGCAGCAGGGCCCCTTATTCGGTGTTAGGTCCAAATTTTGTAATCATTAATTCTTAATAATGTTTTAATGTATTAATTTATTAAATTATCCTCCCAATAGTTATTAACTTATTTATTACTTCATAACAGCGTGTATTTCTCTGTCAAAACGGCGCTGTGGCCGCCATTTTTATGCAGGCTTTCTCCCTGAGGTAAAAGGGGCGGGGCGGGCTTTGGGCGCGAGCCGCGGCCCCCATCCTTCTATTTGGCGCTGATGCGGCTTGGATTCTGAGCGAGGAGCGGGGCGTCAGGGTCAAAGCCACGGCCCGCTCCCCTCCTTATGTCTCTTCTGAGACCAGTGCCGCAGCTGCACATGGCTGCGGTGCCGGCCTTTTTGCATTGTCATGGCGGAGGGGAGCTTCTCCCCTCACGCTTTCACTCTTGGGGGCGGGGTCGGGCTTTCCAGCGCTGCGGCCCGCCCCTGTGTCACAGGCACCGCTGAGCTGTTTTTGTCTGTGCCTGTTTCCTCAGAAGGAGCTGGCCACGCCTCAGAGCTGCTCTTTACCTCACGGAGAGAGGAAGCTGTCTTCAGGACCACAGTGAGTGGCCCGGTGGGCCCCCCTTCTGTCCCATCACCTATAATTATATATTTTTATGTCATATATATATATATTTTATACTCCGCTTTTCTTATTAGCCTTTTTTATTATGTCTTTATGTCTTTCAGATATAACCTACAGTGGTGTTAGGGGGTTTCTCCCGGTCCTAGGGTCCCTGGGTTCTTAATTGGCTTATTGCAAATCCTCCCACTTGGGACATTAAAGGGGCATCCCGGGTTGCTTATGTGCGTAATTCCCTCGGTCATTGCGACCAACTCTGGAGAGATTGGGTGGGGGATCAACTACCCCAAGTCCTCCCTTTCTCCGTCCAGGTTAGTATCTTTTCTGGGAATGTCCCTGGATACTTCCCAGGCCAGGGTGTTTCTTCCTCAGTCCAAGGTTCTCTTGATTCAGGAGTTGGTTCGACTCCTCCTGTCTATCCCTCGTCCGGCCACCAGACTGGGGATGAGGCTGGTGGGATTGATGGTAGCCTCCTTTGAAGCGGTTCCCTTTGCTCAGTTCCACACAAGGACACTCCAGCTCCATCTGTTGGCGGCCTGGGACGGGTCCCCTTGTTGGGAGACGGTCACCACGGATGCCAGTCTATCAGGATGGGGGGGTTCTGGAAGGATCGGCAGTTTCAGGGACTGCGGGGGCCTCAGGAGGCTCACGAGTCCATCAATGTTCTGGAATTGAGGGCCATCGGGATGCTTCTGTTTCGCTTGACTCATTAGTTGCAAGGATTGCCGGTTCAAGTCCGGTCGGACAATCGGACGGCGGTCGCCTACATCAATCACCAGGGAGGGACTCGCAGCAAGAGTGCCCTCAAGGAAGTGTCTTTGATTCTGGCCTGGGCGGAGACCCACTCCCCGTGCATTTCAGCAGTTTACATTCCGGGAGCGGAGAACACGGAGGCGGACTCTCTGAGCAGGTTCTCACCTCGCCAGGGGGAATGGTCTCTCAGCCCCAAAGTGTTTCGCTTGATTTGTCTCAGGTGGGGGTCCCCGGTGGTGGACCTCTTTGCCTCTCGTCACAATCACAAACTTCCGACATTTGTGTCTCTCTCACGGGATCCACTGGCTCTGGCAGTGGATGCCATGTCTCTGAACTGGAGGGATCTGGGGTTTCTGTATCTGTTCCCTCCGTTTCCCTTGGTGGCCAGAGTGGTGCGCAAGCTGGCCCTGGAGGGTACGTCAGCAATTCTGGTGGCTCCAAGGTGGCCAAGACAGGTTTGGTTCGCAGATGTGGTAAGGTTAGCAGAGGATCAGTTCGTTCTGCCCCTGCTGCCGGATCTGCTCACCCAGGGTCAACTACGTTATCCCAATTTACCGACGCTGGCTTTGACAGCGTGGCTGCTGAAACCTCCATCTTGAAGGAGGAAGGTCTTTCCGATGCTGTGATTCGAACTCTCATTAGTGCTAGGAAGCGGTCTTCCTCTAATATCTACTATAGGACTTGGAGGTCTTATATTGATTGGTGTGAGATCAGGGCGTTGCCTTGTAGGGAATTTTCCATCTCCAGAATCCTGGAGTTTCTTCAACATGGTCTGGACCTGGGGCTCCAGCTTAGTACTCTGAAGGGGCAGGTTTCTGCCCTGGCGGTGTTCTTTCAAAGGTCATTTGCCCTACATCCTTTGGTTAAGACTTTTTTCCAGGGAGTCACGTACGTGCGGCCTCCTAGAAAACCTTTGCTCCCTGTTTGGGATTTGAATTTGTTTCTTTCTGCTCTTCAGGATTCTCCTTTTGAGCCCTTGAATGATATTGCCTTGTCTTCACTTACGCAGAAGGTGGCCTTTTTGGTAGCCATCACTTCGGTTAGGCGTGTCTCTGAGTTGGCGGCTTTGTCCATTCAAGCCCCGAACTTTGAGGGGCATCAGGACAAGGTGGTTTTTCGTTTCAAGTCCGATTTCCTTCCTAAGGTTGTTTCTGCCTTTCACCTAAACCAAGACATTGTTCTGCCCTCTCTGTGTCCTAATCACAGCAATGACAAGGAGAGGGCCTGCATTCTTTGGATGTGGTTCGTGTTGTGAAGTATTATTTGGAGGTAACGTCTTCCTTTCGTAAGACGGATGCCTTTTTTGTGGTGCCCTCCGGGCCCCGAAAAGGCTTGGCGCCTGCCAAGTCTTCCATTAGTAAATGGATCCGTCAGACCATAGTTGGGGCCTATTCTGCCAAAGGGAAGGTACCCCCTTTTCGTGTTACTGCTCATTCTACTCGTGCGGTTGGGGCGTCCTGGGCTTTTCAGCACCAGGCCTCTGTTCAGCAAGTTTGTAAGGCTGCTACTTGGTCTTCTGTTCACACTTTTTCCAAGTTTTACAAGGTTGATGTTCGAGCCTCAGCGGATGCTGTGTTTGGCCGCAAAGTTCTTCAAGCTGCAGTGGTTTAAGTTGTGCCTTGTTGCCTTGTTTTGGATCCCCGCCCTTTATGGACACTGCTGTTGGATGTCCCACACGTTATGAATTTCTTGAAGCGGGGTGTGTGACATACTTAGAATAATACCATTTTGTGAATACTCACCTGTAAAATGGGTATTATAAGTATGTCACACACCCCGCTTCACCCTGCCCTTTTGTATTCTGGATCCTTTATATGGCGAACTTTGCGTTGTTATGCTTTGTGTTGGGCTCTTCCTGGTCCCTTACCTTACTGCTGTTCTTATACTGGGTAATGAGTGGGAGGTCCCAGGTATTTATGGACCGGGAGGGGCTCTCTTTTTTCCTGGCATCTCTGCATATCGCCCTCTACAGGTCAGTATTACCCACACATTATGAATTTCTTGAAGCGGGGTGTGTGACATACTTATAATACCCATTTTACAGGTGAGTATTCACAAAATGGTATTTTTTCCTGCCTAATGCAAACAGGGGGCATCAGCAATCGGGATGCCTACCTGTGCTTGGAACAACATCTGTTTTGTGAAAGATGGGTGTTGTTCTGGTTTAAGGCAGTGGGGAGCAGGAGAGGCAGATTTCTTCCCTACACTGTCCATCCGTAATTTTCTATGTTTAATGGATTGTTCTTAGCGTTTCTGTGGGGGAAGCACTTAGGGGCCAATACACTCAGGTTCAATACATACAATTCAATCATTCATTTCAGGTTTTAAAGCAGAAGAGTTGTAAGATTAGCTTGGGCGATGCAGTTGGCTTGGCGGTGGCCCGGTTTTAAAAACAAATATTTTTCACCGCCGAGGCCACGCCCTACGTGGCACCTTTGACTTTACAGTTGTCTGATCTCAAGAGTTCCGGGTGACGTGACCAGCCAGCCGCCCACATTCCTGGCTTCCCTGTTCCATTTGAAGCACTCCCACCCCCAACCTATCTGAATGACTGGGTGAGGGAATGTGACACAGCTACAGGGATTTCAGGGATGGAACCTTAGCATCATGTGCTAAGGAGAGGAGAGCGGAAAAAGTGCAGGGGGAAGGGATTATAGCTGTGCTCTGCAAAGACAGAGAAGCACTGAGGTCAGGAAAGGACAAGAAAGGACTGCAATCCCAGAATGCAGAGCAGCATAGTCAGTAGACACTTCCTTTCTGCAGGCAGTCCGAGACTGGCCAGCACCTTGGATGTTTAAAGAAATCTCCAATTTGGAATGCCCTGGGGCAAGGAACAAAACCTGTATTTTTCTGCTTTAAGTCATTGTAAAAATCACCCCAAAAATGTTGCACTAGAATCACCAGAGATCAAGAACAGTAAAGATCTCTTCTTTATAGCTTTGAATGGTTAATTGTGGTCCCTGAATCATTTTTTTTACATATGAGAAAACTTAAAACGAGAATACTCACTTGGGCTAGTGCACAAATTCTCGCAAGTCAAAAAAAGGTGCTTGCTCAATTGCACAAGTGCAGGTGAGCGTCAAAAACGAGTTTATCTTGCACCAAAACGTGCGAGAATCCATTCTTGCATAGTGCTGAATTGAACCTAAACTGGCACAAAATCCTTCTGTATCCAATCTGGATTGTAAGTGTGAAAACGTTTTCCAGTTAAATGACTAACCTAAAAAGTTAGCATACATTAGAATATTAGCATTGCTCGGCATGGCTAGCGATAGTTTGCAAACAAATGCTAGCACACATGTTTCACCAGAGAGACTGCAAACAGTTATAAAGCAAATGGCACTTGGATATTTTTTGAGCATCTATACATGTAAATATCCGCCTACACCCCAAGCATGCTCTGCTTTAGTCATGTTCTTTCCAGCTAGAGAGAAAATAAGTATATTGGAGCTTGCCAACATCAAATGACAATACAATGGGGGCTGTTTTTAAAATGTGTAATAATATGTAGAACTTCGAGGCCCTGCCAGTTGCAGTATTAGAGGCTGATTTATCACTAACGCCAGGTAATGGCAGATCAGCGGCTGTATAGCGGCGCTTAGAGCGACAACTAGTAGATGCCGTAAGCAGGTATCAGTCTCTGTAGTAACCTGGTCGGCATTGATGAATGTGATATATGTTGGATGCTCTAACACCAGGACAGCGCTGCAGGGAGCGAAAGGTAGCGCCAGCCCAGTGCGACCGACTCTCAGCGACCCACACCATATTTAAGAAAAAACTACACACACACAGCGTCGGCGCTCTAAATCTGGTCGCTTTAGCATAGAGCGGCAGTCACTGTGTGATTAAAGTCTGTTTTTGAACACATATCCACCAGTAACAAAGCGAAAACACATGAAATTACACTGTTGGAAGACTGTGACATTAAAACTTTTGTGCCTGACCTGTAATGACAATTCTAGATAAACAAATTAAAAATAAAAAAAAATGTAAAAAATTACTTTTTCAAAGCCAGGAGGGGTCACACAATGATTTGCGGGAAAAAAAAACAATAAACTTTAAACAGAGGAAAAGGAACGTCCATTGAAATGTATGAGCGAGCGACAGGTAATACGCCGGCACTGAGCCACCTGTAATGATGAATTGTACGCTACATGGCGCTGTTAGAGTCGCTCACCAGAATCGCCTTCATAAATGTGGTTTTGCGTACAGTGCCCAGCATTCACCAGACGCTGCCTGTCGCTACGAAGCCCTACCGGGCACTATCCCTTGATGAATAACCCTCTTAATGTCCTTAGGGTCTAAGATTTGTTTTCTCCAATCTTCCTTACAGGAGTTGTTCCTGGTGAATGGCTAATGTTTTACCTATCCCTGAGAAGGTGAGCACAAAGGAAGCCTAGAACTATATCCTAATGGACTTATGAAAAAACTCTTCTATGAAAGAAAATTCTCATCTTACTCTGGAGAATAAATCTAGCTCTCCCTAGCTCACACTGATCCATTGTTTTGCCCAACTCAGGCACCCTGTCCCAATGGCTCCAGACCACACCAAAAACAACCCCACTGATATGACAGCTTGGTGGCTGACGCAGTGAAGAGGGCAGAATGTATAAGGAGCCAGTACAGCACTTGATCCTGTCCCCAAGGGGGAGTTGTGTATTATCTGCAAATGCCTACAATTAACCTTTAGCATCTGTAGTAGTAAAATAAGTAGACTTGTTTCTGAAAAGGATTTAATCAAACCTATACCCTACATCGGCCCTTACATCTGTTGCACCCACAGCCCTTCAGGTATCTAGATTGGTCACCAGTAGGTCACATGGTCTGAGGAGGTGGGTAATATTTCATTGTTTTTAGGGGAATTTAACTCAGAATCCTGGATCAATTGATTCCCGAATCGGGATGCCCCACTGTGCGAAACCCCCCAGGTCGCCCATAAACTCACCCTCTTTCCCGGCCCAACAGCGCAAGCGCAAGCAGCATCCGCATCCCCCCTATCCCTCAGAATAGCAGGGCGCGTGCCCGCAACAGGCATTTGTGAATGGCCTGCGCGGGCATGCTCCCTGTTAGAGGGAAGCGGGAGATGCATCAGCCAGCGTGCTCGAATCCGCTCGTATAAGACAAGCTCCTAAACGCAGGGGCTCGAGCGTACCTAAGCGCGCTGATTGGATGAGTGGCCGCGCAAGCGTTGTAGCACCGGGAAGAGGTGAGTTTGTTGGGGTGACCTGGGTGGTTTCAAACAGCGGGGCACCCCCGATCGAGGGGGCCCGGGGGGCAAGGAACAAAACCCAGGATAGTCAAAATCCTGAGTTTTGGTCCACTTTAAGCCATGGTTGTCACATTCTATCCCCAGCCCAGTGCCCCAAAACAGCCTGCGCATTTTTTTTTAACTTATATTTACCAATATTTATAAAAACACTAACAGGATAAAGTCTGATGTTTAAATGGCAGCCGTATGACAATAAATTCTGTTACAAGCTAAACTACCACATAATGGGAGTTTAGCTTGCAGTACTTTTATATTTATTCTCAATGCTGACCCCAAATACTGAGCTATGTTTAACTGAATGTATCATTGCTGGAAAGCAATATGGTCAACCATTCAAACAGCAGACTGCATCCGATTTAAATTTTTATGAAAACTGAGCAAAGGTTTTCGTACAAAAAAAAAAAAGGGTAACCGGCTGGTTGGGGCTCTGGGCTGGGGAAAAAAGTGATGACATAAACTTTCTGGGTATGGAATCACTTTAAAATCAATTGCCAACAGGTATCGGGGAACTACTGTGGCACTATGTAAAGTTGATATATCACTGAGCTTCTTGATGGATGTAACGCTGTTCTGTGTATAACATTTTGTATGTTTCTTCTTTTGATCATCAATAAAAACAGATTAAACTAAAATCAATTGCCTAGCAGCTCACCTGATGCAGTGCCAGTCGCTGAAAGGAACTGATCCACACCACAAATATAATCCTGGGGCTTGGGTCAAGTTGAAACACACTAGGCTGGAATGGAGCCCCCCACACTGACAATTTAATCCCAGCTCATGCCAATGCAATGCACACAGTGGTGTCACTCCCATCACAGAGGACAGCACATCATGAGGTCAAACTTTATTTTTTTAATTACACTGGCAATATAGTTAAAAAAACAAAAAAAACAAAAGTAAAATGGGATGGACTTCCAATCCATCCCATTTAACTTTCGTCTGTTTACACCCGTGTGGTGGTCCCTCCCCCTTTGCCAGCACCATTTAAACCATCTAGCGGTGCGGAGACATTTGTGCCGTTTACCCATTTTTTTTTTTTAAAAAGGCTTTGAAAAAGGAAAAATATAACATTGCCATGTGTATCCTACACAATGGGAATACTTTAAAATGTTCAATGGACAAAGAGTTTAATTATTGTTCCTAGCTATGACTTCCAGTATTTAGCACCATCTCCAGAGATACAATGCCTTCTTCAGCTGATCTACAAGAAATGTGGCTCCAGTGAACACTACAGAATGTGGTACACATCCACCGCACCAATGAGACCCTGAATAAATATCAATTTATATACACATCAATTTATTCATTAAAAAAAAACAAACAACACCATAATACATAAAATCACATTCATACACACACATAAACATTCATGAGGGGGACTACCCCTGGGCAAGTGAAGTAACCAAATTCCATACAATTAAAATTCATATCCTACACTATCAATCAACAAATAAATGTAATTCTGTGAAAACAAGTGCTAACGTGACCATATGTGCAAAAAATGCCAAAAATGTAAACAGTGCAAGCAATTATATGCTGATAAGGAAAGAATTCACCTTATGTGATGCCCACTACTCCAACATTGGGAGATAAGAGTCCCACGCGTTCGGTGGCCCCATATAGCATGTCACTTCTTCAGGGTATTGCAGATAGGCTATAGGAATTGGAGGGGGGCCATTGACTGCACAGAGCCCAGTGAATTGATTTGGAATCTGTGGTGCACCTTGTTTGTTTGTCTTCTTCAGCTGAATGTTGCCCCGTCAGCTCCACCATGTGCTAAACAATGCTGAGGTAAAGTGGTCCGCCAGTCAGAAAACTGACTTTAGGTGTGCTCAGCTCTGCCACACTGCCCTGGCCCTGCGATGGGGGGAGTTACAAAAAAAATGTTACCTTGCCTGTAGTCACCATCCCCCTGGCCCTCTGGGTCTTGGGCACCGCCATCTTGGGACAGGAAGCACAGAGCAGCTTCCCCTGCACAGTGCGCGGCTCCATCTGCCTATTCACTTCAACATGCCGGAGGGAGCTTGCACATAGTGGGGGAAGCCGATTTGCGCATTATATGTCAGCCCGAGAGACTAGAGCAGGATCCAGGCGAGTTTTTCTAGTTGTTGTAACCCACCTTCTGTGCCAGAGTAGGGTGGTGGGGGGGGGGGGGTTACCCAGAAACTGTAATTCTACTTTAGGAAGTCTGAAAACATCCAAAACTACTTACCTATGCCCTTTCCTATGAAAGACAACTACAACTTTGAGTGGTTAACACCACTAGCCAAAGGTGCTCATGTTGCCCGGATGAGTGATGTGGCAGCAAGGGCTCATAGTTTGGCCCAATTTCAGGCTTCTACTCTGTGTGATGGGAAAATCCAAATCTGGGTGTCTGAGGAGGTGCAGGGGTGAGTGGATCTTCAGTCATTTTTGACTAGAGGTCTGTTGTAAGAGCACTAAGTATGGATGGACTTGGCACCCTCCTCTTCCTCCTATCAGTGAGGAAGCCAGGGGAGCATAGGCTGTTATGTATTTCTAGTTACAGATTTTAAAGCGACATTCCAGGCAAAGAGTTAAATGAGCCGCCTTTCCGCTCACCCTATGATGGATGTCAGGGGTTGCATCTTTCATTCAGTCTGCTTTATATTTCTCAATAACTTCCAGTGAACTCTGACCCTTTTGCAGGTCCTCCTCAGCAGCAGAGCATGTCTAGTTTCAATGTCAGTCAGCAGAGGGGATCAAGTTCTATAGGGTTTATCGGGGATTGTAAAGTGCTGGTGAGAATCTCCCTTTAATCGAATATGCCCCCATAAGTTTTCTGCCAAGTTTTCCTTACCTCCATAACCTCCTTGCGGATGTCGACGATTCGAAACCAGTGCGTGAGCTGAGGAAACCCTTCTAGTTCAGCATTCCTCTCCTGGAGAGCCACCTTCCTCTTACAGGACAGCTGACGACTGAAATATTTCACCAGTTTGCTCTAAAATAAAACAAAGATACATCAGAAACTCCTAAAGGAAGGAGGCTTATGGCTATGTCTACCAAAGTGCAATGTGCCAAGTATATGATCCCATGACATCACCTACACAAAGGTCAAAGCAAATAATATATACTGTAAAATTACAAAACGGACAATGTTGGAAATTCAGATGCCTGTGTGACCTTTCTTTACAGCCAAGATGTGTCCTCACCCTCTATGACAGCCGTGATGTGTCCTCACCCTCCTTTACACCACTTCCGTCCTTCTGCTGAAGCCCGGCAGCTGGATTATGAATTGTAACTAGGCCTTATTTTCAGGGTAGGGATTATATTTCACGCATATTTTTGGGTTAGGTCTTATTTTAGGGGAAACTGGGTATTTTTAGTACCCTGCTTGTAACTACTCTGTTGCTGCCCTGTCTGTCTGTTTCTGGTAATATCTGAATTGTATTTGTTCACGGCCTCATTAAATTGCAGCTAATTTCTGCTATGTATTTGTGAGTACTAGATGTTCAGGGAAGTCCACGTTCTTGCTCACCTTTGTTTTAGATTGTCCTTTCCTTTTTTGGTTTTATGTGTCTCTATTAATTGTATTTAATAAAGTGATCACATTTTTTCCTGATGGGTTTTGTTGAATATTGCTAGTGTTCTCATTTTTGGGGGTGCAACTTGACAGAAACATTTTTCTAATTTTGATTCTGTACATTACCACAATAAATTATGAACTAAACAATTCTGATGCAGTTGTAGTTTAGGCTTTCTTCTTTAATTCAGTGGGTTAAACAAAAAGACTGCATAAAATGTAAGGAAGAGGGAGCCTTTTAGAAAGAGGGAGCCATTTTTTCTCGTGCAGGCGCCAGAACAGCGGTGCACTTCTTAGTGGCAGGGAGCGAGGCAGTGCTATGTCTATGCTCTCTCCCAGCTGGCGGGATCGGTGCAGCACACAGCTTGTCAGAGCCGATGCATCTGCGACCCCCTAGAGCCAGATGGGAGCGCTGCAAAGCAGCCGCATTTATTAACAGAAAACACAGCGCCAGAGTGGGTTTCCAGGTGCCCTGTGCCTGTAGTGATCACCGTTTTTTTTTCAGGGGGGTTGGGGAAAAAAATTAAAAACAATGGGAATTACATTGGGGAAACATGAAAGACAGGACACAATTTGCACGGCCCAAACCACGTTTGCAGAACAACAAAAAAGTTCAAAAAAGATTTCCAAAAACAATTCCAAACATCTCAGGGATCCTGTGGCACATGCACCAGCCAAAAAATTTAACAGAAGTGGCCAAAAATACTATTTTGTGATTACTCACCTTTAAAAATACAATTACAAGTACTCACCTGTAGAATTGGTATTATACATATACAATAAGTCCTGCTCCAGATATAATACTTACACTTGGGTTATGCTCCGCCAGAGGGCGCTGTGCACTGCAGACATGCAAAAAACAGGCTTCTCTCGGCCCTTCATATACCCAGGGACCTCCCACAAATCCCCAGCATTGAAAAGCAGTGAACCAGAAGCCGGTTCAAAACAACCAAAACAACTGGTAACGATAACCATAACAACACTCACCATACAGGGGATCCAGAACAATGCAAAAACCAGGGTGGGGTGGAGCAGGACGTACTGTATACATATAATACCAATTCTACAGGTGAGTACTTCACAGAATTGTATTATTCTAAGTATACAGTACGTCCTGCTCCAGATATAATACTTACACTTGGGACATCCAATAGCAGTGTCCATAACAGTAGGGTGGGATCCCCAACAAAAAAGGCAACGGCACGTAGCTTAAACTACAACCGCCTGCAAAACCTTGCGGCCAAAAGCAGCATCAGCTGAGGCCCGAACATCAACCTTGTAAAACTTTGAAAAGGTGTGAACAGAAGACCAAGTAGCGGC
Source organism: Gastrophryne carolinensis (assembly GCA_027917425.1). Lineage (NCBI taxonomy): Eukaryota > Metazoa > Chordata > Amphibia > Anura > Microhylidae > Gastrophryne > Gastrophryne carolinensis. The sequence goes on from CM051234.1 coordinate 513,384,598, forward strand.
CTTTCAAATTTGCTCCACAGAAGCCTGGTGCTGGAAGGCCCAGGAGGCCCCAATAGCACGAGTAAAATGAGCAGTAAGACGGAAGGGAGGACTCTTCCCTTTAGCAGAATAGGCTTGAACCACAGCCTGAGGGATCCACTTGCTGATAGTAGACTTGGCAGAAGCCAAACCCTTCCTAGGCCCAGAAGGCACAACGAAGAGAGCATCAGTCTTCCTGAAAGCCTCAGTGACAACCAGGTAATACTTCAAGCACCTGACCACATCCAAGGAATGCAGAACCCTTTCCTTGTCGGTACTAGGATTGGGGCACAAGGAAGGATGAACAATGTCCTGATTCAAATGAAAAGCAGACACAACCTTAGGCAGAAAATCCGTCTTGAAGCAGAAAACCACCTTGTCCTGGTGTCTCTCATAGTATGGAGACTGAATGGATAGAGCAGCCAGCTCAGACACACGCCTAACCGAAGTTATGGCCACCAAAAAGACAACCTTGAGAGTAAGAACAGCCAGAGCAGCATCGTGAATAGGCTCAAAGGGAGCACCCTGCAAGGCAGATAAAACCAAGTTTAAATCCCAAATGGGAACCACCGGTTTACGAGGGGGACGCGCATGAGTGACCCCCTGAAAGAAGGTCTTAACCAAATGATGATGAGCAAAAGTCTTCTGAAAGAAGACGGACAGGGCAGAAACCTGACCCTTCAGAGTACTGAGTTTTAGACCTAACTCCAAACCATGCTGTAAGAACTCCAAAACCCTGGAGACAGAGAACTCCCTACAGGGAAGAGACCTAGACTCACACCAGTCAATGTAGGTACGCCATACTCTATAATAGATAGCAGCAGAAGTCTTCTTCCTAGCCTGCACCATAGTGCCCACCAGAGAGGCAGAAAAAACCCTTCTCCATCAAGATGGAGGTCTCAGCAGCCAGGCCGTCAAAGCCAGCGTTTGTAAATTGGGATGGCGTAGGGATCCCTGCGTTAGCAAATCTGGCACCCCTGGCAGATTGTACTGGTCTACTGCCATTTGAACCACGTCTGCGAACCACACTCTTCTTGGCCACCGGGGGGCCACTAGAATCACAGGCACCCCTTCCAGAGCAATCTTGCGCAGAACCCTGCTCAGCAGGGGGAATGGTGGAAATACATACAGGAGCCGAAACTCCTTCCATGACATGGACAGGGCATCCGTGGCCAAGGCCAGAGGGTCCTGAGACAGGGACACGAAGGCCGGGAGCTTGTGGTTGTGACGGGACGCAAACGGTCCACATCCGGTAGACCCCACCGATGACACAGGGACTGGAATACCCTGTTGCAGAGGGACCACTCTCCCTGACGGGACGTCCTCCTGCTCAGAGCATCTGCAAGCAGATTCTCCACCCCCGGAATGTAAACAGCCGAAATGCATTGCACATTGGCCTCCGCCCATGTCAGAATCTGAGACACCTCCCGGAGGGCACCCTTGCTCCGAGTCCCTCCCTGATGGTTGATGTATGCAACCGCAGTCTTGTTGTCTGAGCGTACCTGGACCGACTGCCCCCTCAGGTTGTGGGTCAACTGCTCCAGTACCAACCGGACAGCCCGCAGTTCCAAAATGTTGATGGGTAAATGGGCCTCCCGAGGGCCCCGCGTCCCCTGGAAGCGCAGGGACTTCCAGAATCCCCCCCAACCTGACAGACTGGCATCCGTTGTGACCGCCTCCCAGGAAGGGGCCAGAAAGGACCTGCCCCCTGTCAAGTTCTCGAGGTCCAACCAGCACGCAAGGGACCGTCTGACAGAGGGGGGAAGCACACAGACCCCGTCCAAGGACGCTGGGTTCTTGTCCCATACTGACAGAAGGTGAAGCTGCAGAGGTCTCAAATGGAACTGAGCAAAGGGCACCAACTCGAAGCTCGCCACCATCATGCCCACCAGCTGCATTCCCTGCCTGATGGAGGGCTGTGGGCACGAGAGCAGGAACCTGGCCTGTGCAGTCAAAGCTTCCACCTTCTGTTGAGGAAGGAATATCCGCGACTGAACCGTATCCAGAATCATCCCCAGGAAAGGGGTCACCGAGGATGGGGACAGAGAGGACTTGGGGTAATTGATCACCCAACCGAAGGACTCCAGGGTGGACACTACCAGTTGGGTGTCCAACTCTGCCTGCCGCAGAGACCGAGAGGTGATGAGGATGTCGTCCAGGTAAGGCAGCACGCGTATGCCCCTTAGCCTTATCAGGGACATCACCCCTGCCAGCACTTTGGTGAACACCCAGTGAGGCCGAATGGCAGGGACACAAATTGGTAATGCTGATCTTTTAGTGTATATGTTCCTAATGGAATGTCCTCCCAATCATTCCTCAAGTGGCCCCCTGGGGTCTAACCCTCGCACTCCACAAATTATAACTAGTACTCCACTATAATCTCATATAATATTTTTATTACAAATCACAATTAAAAACAGTTTAAGAACAACAGCGAATCCTGATGCTATACCGTGAATAACCACATGGGGGAGCCCGTGGGCCAAGTGAAAGTAATACTGTGCTAAACATACATAGTGATAAGTATATATACTGAAATACTAACTATATACAATTCTAATAACCTAATCTTTATAAAGTGCTAAGTGCATATAAACTAAATTGCATCAACATGATCCAGTAGGACTCCAAACAAGGACGACCCAACAGGAGACAAAGTGCAAAGTGAAAGAAACATCAGACATAATACAAAAGAATCCACTAACATTGCTTACTGTATACTTGGCAAACGGACCCCCCCCACGGGGTGCGAGGGTTAGACCCCAGGGGGCCACTTGAGGAATGATTGGGAGGACATTCCATTAGGAACATATATACTAAGCATATGCAATAGGCACCCCTGTTTGGGCAGCGCACCCTGGTCTTGATAGATATATACAGTTTTATAGTGTGTGCCACCTGCCAATGTTTTGATCTTTTAGTGTAAATCTGAGAAACCTTTGGTGTCCTGTAAACACCGGGACGTGAAGGTAAGCATCCTTGATGTCTACTGACGTCATGAAGTCCCCTGGGCGCAATGAGCCAATGGCCGAGCGCAGAATTTCCATGCGGAAATGCCTGTTCTTGACAAATTTGTTGAGGATTTTTAAGTCCAGAATGGGCCTGACTGACCCATCCTTCTTGGGTACTGTGAAGAGGTTGGAGTAGAACCCCGTGCCCCTGTCTCCTAAGGGGACCTTGCAAATGACACCTAGATCCAGGAGACCCTGCACGGCCAGCAACAAGATCTGAGCTGAGGCAGGGTCCTGAGGGATCCGGGACCCAATGAATCTGGTGGGTGGCCGTACTGCAAATTCTATCTTGTAGCCGGAGGACACTACCTCCTGAATCCACCGGTCTGAGACGTGGCACCGCCAGACGTGCTCGAAGTGCTGTAGACGTCCCCCCACCCTGACGGGTGAGGGCGCCCCCTCATGCCTGAGGGGTCTTGGGAGGGGCTTTGGGCTTGGGGCCCCAGGAGGAACCGGGACGGCGTCCTCTATTCCTGTGCCAGGAATCTGCGCGGGGCCCCACGAAGGACACCCCTTTTCCCTGTTTTGCCCCGCGGTAGGGGATTGAAAGGGTGCCCTGGCCTTGAAAAAGCCAAAACTGCCGCCTGCGCTGGGACAAATTGCCTCCTTTGGCAAAGAAGTCTAGACGGTCTCCAAACAGACGTAGACCTTTAAATGGAAGCCCAGTAAGGGCTTTCTTAGCGGCGTTGTCAGCCGCACACTGTCGCAACCAAACTGTGCGGCGAAAAGCTAACGCCAGGGCAGAAGATCTGGCACACATCTTTATAGCATCGTCCGATGCAGACAGGATAAAGTTTATGAACACATCACAGTTAGACAGAGTATTGACAGTATCAGAGGGCAACTCATCTGTGCCATCAAGTGCATTCCTGACCATGGCCCTGAGCGCTACTGCCATAATGGCTAAGGCGCATACCGGGCGCAAGGTTGCTCCCCCAAATGCAAAGGCATGGTGTCACGCTCTGGGTACTTCAATGATACGCTCGGGTAACTCCAGCCCTCCAGGTAAGCCCTCAACCACCAATCTCCGCAGCCAGCTTCACCTGTAGGAGCCCCCGCTTGCCGGGACGCAGAATACGCCTGCCCGGGATCGGTTGCCCCCAGGACTTCAATGGCTCAAAGGATGTAGGCTTACTGTTCGGAGGTCTGGAGAACCCGTGGCTGGGAGCGGTATTGAAGGAGCCCAATAGCTGGAGCGTAAAACGGAAGTCCAAACAGGCTAGGGGTCGGCAACGGGAGTTCCGAGAAGGCAGCGGTACAATAGGAGTAGACAAATCGTGGTCAAGGATCAGAGCTGAGGTCGGCAACAGAAGTTCAGATCAAGGATGGTCAAATTCAGGCGGTGGTCGGCAACGGGAGTTCAGATCAAGAATGGTCAAGTACGGGCGGTGGTCGGCAACAGGAGTTCAGATCAAGAATGGTCAAATACAGGCGGTGGTCGGCAACGGGAGTTCAGATCAAGAATGGTCAAATACAGGCGGTGGTCGGCAACGGGAGTTCAGATTAAGAATGGTCAAATACAGGCGGTGGTCAGCAACGGGAGTTCAGAACAATCAAGCGACAAGCTAGAAAGACTAGGTACTAGGCGCTATCACAGGCACTGAGCAACTGGTGGGGGTAAACCTTTATAGGAACGGATATGATTAGGGCTGGGTGTGAGATTGGTGCTACTAAGAACCAGCACCTGATTGGAACATAGGGCGTACAGCCCAGCAACTCCTATTGGGCTCATTGGCCCAATTCACTACAAAGGGCGTGCTTGCCCAGCTGGGCTCATAGGCCCTTTAACTGAAAGGGGCGTGCCCCTCTGACAGCTTAATTAGTCACCTCCTCCGGCGGCCGCGCTGAGTGCAGCGCTGCCGGAGGGCATAGAAGGAACGTGCTCGCGCACCCCCGCGAGCACGTGTATTGATGCCGGAGACGCCGGCAGAAGAGGAAGAGGGGGGCGCGCCCGCAGCAGAGCGAGCAGCCGCCCGGCGCGGTCGGCGCTTGATCGATGAGGCGACGGGGACACCGCTGGAACGCGGCACAGGTAAGCTGATTGTGACACATGGCATGCCAATTGATCAAGACGCCGGTCCTCAGAGTCCCGTAGCGTAGTAGTGTCAGGGGAGTGCATAATAGAGGTGTTAGACAGCCCTAGAATAGGAGCATCGACCTCGGAAGGCGATGACCAGCACTTAACCAAGTCAGCCGGGAAGGGATACTTCCTAATATTGTAGCAATTTCTCAGTTCGGTTTTCTGTTTTCGCAGCTTAAGGATGGTTTATTTCACCTGCACGGAGAGCTCCTTTGACTGCATGTTTCCTTCACAGCAAAATCTTCCTAATGAAAGCACCACACCTCAAATCAACTCCAGTCCTTTAATCTGCTTAATTGAGAATGACATTACGAAGGAATTGCCCACACCTACCCATGAAGCAGCCTTTGAGTCAATTGTCCAATTACTTTTGGTCCCCTTAAAAATAGGGTGGCACATGTTAAGGAGCTGAATCCCCAAAACCATCATTCCAATTTTAATGTGGATACTCAAATGTAAGCTGAAAGTCTAGCTTTTATGTCCATGCCAATTATATAACTATAACTTGAAAATATTTCAGTAAGCAGGTAAAAACATTTCTGTCATATTTATATGAACCTAACTGTATATGTCCTTCTTTATTCAAGATCTTTTATACAGTACTTCTGTTATAAAAGGTTAGTAAGGGGTTAATGCAAACCTTTAGTCTACATACCATTGTTTGGATGGTACCACCATGTTGATGTCTGCAACTCTTATCCGGACCAGCTTGTACAAGGTCCTGTGCAGTTTCACACAGACATCCAGACACCGTAAGCATAATAATTTCTACTAATGTTCAACAAACCATTTTCAAGAGAAAATTAACATATTGCTGTATGAATAATACAATCAGGGCAGTCCAGGCAAAAGTCCCAAAAACTGGTTTGATCCTGTTACTGATGATTGACAGTGGGTTTAACTTCTCTGCTGTGCATGCCAATATGACCATATACACCAGATTCATAACTGAGCATTGCGGAGTGGTCGCTTCTTTAACAGTGTTTTAAAGGCGATTTCACAAGCGCTTTCAGGGCGGACGAAAAGCGATCGGCCATCGCAATGTGATTTTCTTTAATAAAGCCAACTTTAAAGTGAACAATGACAAATGACACATTTCTGGGTCGTGATTTATGGGTGTTGGAGAATGTTTTGGTTGGTGCTTTATAGCTGGTGCAATGTCCTTCTAGCAGGGGAGGCTCTCTTTATCTGTAAACAGTGCCCCTAGCGTGCCCCTCAACCCTTTGGACACATTAAAAAAAAATCATACCTACCTATGAATACTTCATGTTTTGAAATAAGTTTGGCTACTGGCTGGACAACTCCAAAAACTATAGGGGCGGCCCAGACACCCCTCATTTACACCAAAACACAAAGCCGCACGACTGCACAATATTGCTATACATATGATTTTATTATACAGGCAAAAAAACATACAGACAATCTAAAATCCATTAAAAACACAAAATGACACAATTGGGTTGATTCAAAGAAACATGTAACAGCTTGGATTTGGGTCACGATCATCCTATTTTTCCCGTCCGCTCGTGCGTTCGTATGAACTTGCGAGTGATTCAATAAGCAAATACGTTTCTATCCTAAAATATACGTCCGTTCGTATGGCAGTTCGGGAATCAGACCTATGTCAGTTTCCATCCTGAATTTTCCGTTTCATTTCTCAGGTTGCAACATTGGTTTTGCCCTTTTTCCTTTTTTGTCTGGACGTAAATCCTTCTGATCTTGCGGCTCCGCACTCCAAACTTACCTCATTAAAGTGCATTCTAAATATTTGGTCTTTTATTTTTCTTTATTTCATTCATTTTGTAGTAACCAACCATTAATGAATGCATTTGCATAAGTAAATCTTACTTTGTTTAATTTTTAGTTAACTTGCATTTTTTACTTGTGGATTTAATTTTAATATTTAGGCTTCAAATGGTACAACTTTAAATTTTTTGTGTGGTTACCCACACCCTCTACATACAGATTGCTCTCAAATATTAAAGAAACACCCAGCAACTTCTGCATGTTATGAGCCTAGAAACAGCCAAGATGGCGGCTCAGGTATTATCGGGCAGCCTGCAAACAGAAAGGGCCTTGTGACTGTGTTGCTCTGGATTCTTTGATTTATGACCTTTCCTTGCCCCCAGCTCTGCTGTGTCTGTGCAAAATACAGCAGTAACCCACATCCTGCACTTTATCCCGCTCTCCTCTCCTCAGTAAGTGTGATGCATCTTACCAAAGATGTGCTTAAATAATTAAACAAAGCAAAGGTAAACAACTACACCAATAAATTCAATCTAAAAATATTATTCTAGTACATCAATTTAAAAATAAATACCAAAGGACATAAGTTTCTTTAATTAACGCAAATATATTGCCAAATAAAGGTTTACATGCAAAGGACTAATTAAGGTCCACATTAAAATGCTTTTATAAGGCATACATGAATCAGGTATGCATTGCCATACAATTTATGGCCTCGGCCATGCTGATACATGCAGTTCATTGGAGCACAAGACGCGCAGACTCCTCCACATAGCCAAAAAACCTGTTCACGAACAGCAATCCGGCTGCTAAAAGGTGTCGGCTGTGGCTTTCTTTTAAAACGCGTTTAGAGGTTTCTCTGAATCACACCTAAACACATCCAATTAACCTAAGTTTTACGTTTTGATCGTAAGTTTTAGGATTTGATCCTAAGTTTTACGTTTTGATCTTAAAATTTAGGAACGAACTTCCGCTGATCGTAAGAGCATATACGCATTCGTACGTAGGCTCGTGCGAGTCGGAAATGGCCAAAAAAACAGGAAAAAATGACTAACACCCACCCAAACTTACGATTCTCGATACGAAATCAATTAACTTTTGCTCTTTGAATCGAGGGGAATGTATGTAGGGTCGCTACTTGGTTAATTTCATCCCCTATCGCCCTGGTGTTTTGAGTTTCTCACTGGTATTGCCAGACTGCTGCACACTGGGTTTATCAATTGGCTGGTGTGGCGGGCACATCATTTGACTGGACAATATCATACCTACATTGAGCTTCACATGCACACACACAAATCTGATTGGCTCCTGACTGGCTCCAAAACACTATCGCTTAGCAATTGCGATTGAAAAGTGTTTGTAAAGTGCTTTCATTCACTTCAAAAGGGATCACCATTGTTGCTTTCAGCTCAAAAACGATGCATGCAGGTCTTTTTTTGATCACCCAGCAAGTGCAATCGTCAATGTGAATGGCACTATAGAAATATATGGATAGCATTTACAGGGCGATTGCTGGGTGATCAAAACCACAACGCAATCAAATCGAAGCTCTCAGGTGTGAAGCCAGCCATATGCCTTCTTACCTCTCATTTGTATCTCTTTTTATTTATAACTATTATTCTTAATAAAACTCATTATATTCACCTAGGATGGTTCTTTGAGATATCTCCATAACAGTTTACTGCACCAGTTAGCAATTTGCAATTAATTAATAAGTGAACTAGCAGGATGTGTCACCAAGGCTGGTTTTACACCAGCGCTGATGTGGTGTGCTCGTGCTTTTGGACAAGCGGTCCGCAGCCACCTGAGGAAAGCTGTGTCCTGAGAGCGCCGCCGTGTTCACGGCCTACCTCCGTGTGAGTGGAGAGAGATAACACTGAATGCCATCTACGCACTGCACACAGCGATTGCTGGGCACAGTATGTGCTGGGACAGATAAGGTGGCATAGCTGGGTTTAGCTTCCCATCTGCTGTTATGCTGAGACTATAACATTGCAGTTAGACAGATAATGGGCTGGGGTGTGTATGGCCCTAACAGCCATGATGCTGAGACTATAGCATTGCAGGGGTAGATCATGGCCAGGAGTGGATATGGCCATTCCTAAAGTGATGGTATTGAAGATTTAGGCCTTGATTCAGAGTAGATAATAATTTTTGTGGTAGTAAAAAATTCACTTCATGAGAAAAAAGCCTGAGAATTTCACTGTTGCTGAATCACCGGATAAATATACAATGAAAGTCAATGGCACTTTTTACTACAGTGTAAAAAGGAGTAAAATGTTCACCACTTTTCTTTTTTATTCGTAGCTTAAGGATAGCTTATTTCACCTGCATGGAGAGCTCCTTTGACCGCATGTTTTCTTCACAGCAAAAGTGCCATTAACTTAATTGATTTCCTAGCTGGTGATTTAGCAACAGTGTTTTTTTTCTAATAAAGTGATTTTTTTACTACCATGAGAATTCTTTTCAACTCTTATTGAATTAATGTCATAGTATTGTAGGGGCAGATACTGTGTCCAGGTATGGCCTCCAACATCTATGATGCTGTAAGGATCTTCAGTTGTGAAAAACCACCACCGAAGGGCAGCATAGTAGCCTTGTTGCCCCTTCTTGCTCTGTAAAAGCAGCCTTTTACAGGCTGGTTTGGTTCTATTGGTTCTATTTTTGTTTCCGCCCAAAGTTAAAGATCCTGTCCAGGTAAGCACTAACTTCCTCCCACCGTATTCCCCTTTGGATTACTGCTAAATACACCATTTCTGAACATCTGAAAATCTATGGTTATATGTGAATACCTTATATATCCTAAACTAAGCAGCTTCATTTGCTTTTATTTTGGGGTTGTGGCTGAGCTGAGAAGGGCGTATTATGGCATGACATGTCATGTGAGTCATGTGCGTGTTCTGTTGTGGTCAGAGACAGATGCAGGACCACTCATGATGATTTTCCATGCTCGCTCAGCCACAAATTGAAAGGAGGGCAAAATTTGGAAATATGCTTTAGCTTCTACCTGAATCTGCAGGAAATGTGGGACTGGTATTAGGTAAGCTGTTTGCTGCCTTATTATTGCTGTTGGATGCAAAGTCTGTTGCTTTGTAATTATTAATGTCTGCTTCAAAGGGACAGTTTAATTATTTTTAAGTGAGTATTTTTGTGTGCCAATGAGGTCCTCAAGGTGCTGAGCGTATCCAGTATTTTTTAAATTTTTTTCTAATGTTAGTAAATGTGTGTTTTATGGAAGAAATTTTCAGTACCTGCAATCTATTGCTACTGGTAAATGTACACCAAGATCTCCAAGAAGAGAAAAGTGAGCCCTGTAAATATTGGAACATTGCTGATGGACATGTGTAAGTGTGAGTGAGCTTCCTCACCTCAACAGCGACCAAAACAGCATTCTTTGTGCACATGGCTCCCTTTTCACTTCTTGGTGTACAGCTGCCAATAGCAACAGACTGAAATGAGTAATAACTGCTTCCATAAAACACACATTTGCTAACAAACCAACATACAACCAAACTACATACAATACTCAAACAGCTCAGCACCTTCAGGACATCCTTTTTAGCACACAAAAAAAATCTGCACTTTTGAAGGGTATCAGGGGATGTGGCTGCCAGTGCGCTCAGATCTGTTCGCCTTAGACGAGCTCCCGGACAAAGGGGCAGGAGCGGACCCGAGTGCGCTGACTGAACGGGAGACTGCGCATGTGAAGTAGGACTGGGGAAGGGTGAGTGAGATCAGGCGATCTGGGGGGGTTCACACCCGATCGGGGGTGCCCCTAGGGGCAAGGACTAAAACCCAGGATAGTCAATATCCTGGGTTTTGTCCCACTTTAAGTCATCCCTGTTTCCCTGTGTTTTCAACTCCTGTCATAAACCTGTCCCCGGCTGAGAGCTCTGCTGACTTGCTAAGGCGGTAGGTAGCATTGTAGGGGCAGAACATGGACTAGTGGGGGGGGGGAGGTATGAAGGGGAGGGGCGATAACTCAGGAGGTAGCAAGCTAAAGGGAATGTGAGAAAGAGATTGGAAAAGGTTATTAACAAATGTATTTTCTATATGTGTGTTTATTATTTAAAAACAACACCAAAACAATCAACAAAGTAACAAATGCAAGTGATACTACAAACTTTACTCAGGGAATCCACTTTGGCCTTGGGGGTTAAACATCACACTGACACACATACAATACATATCTTGTGAAGCTTTACATGGAGCAAAACAAGAGTTCTGTCAAAAAGAATTTCCACTTGCCTATTTATGATTCCAAATCTGCTGCAATGTGGCACTGTGTCTGGCATCCCTGCTTCCCCCTCATTGATTGGCTACCAGTGATAGGCTCTCATAGAGGGAAGCAGGGGATGCCAAACACAATGTGACAGCAGAGGTGAAATGCTGAAATAAGTGCCTGGTAGCTCGATTCCCTTTTTCCCGAAAACAACAAGGATGGCAACTAGGAAGCTAGGTTGGAGAATTGAAAATCTCTTTTATAACTAACGGTTTCAGCAATCTCCAAACCTCCCCCCCATACATCAAGCCTTGTGCTGATGAGAGTTGAGAAGGCTCCAAACGTGTCCACGAGTGGACTGGATAAGCTACTGTATGTAACATTTTACTATAACAAAGCATTGCACATCCTAGTGGCTTTTTATAAGCTCTGTTTATATTATAGAGGTGCAAAGATTTATTTCCATGCCTTGTCTACTGCAAAGGATCTTGGGATTGATTCTATTATCCCTTGGGATATGTAGCATGTAAATACTTTCTGTTTTAAGAAAGCTCTCCCTGCTTTGTACCTATACTAAAGAGCTTTTAGTCTCCTTAATTCCTTTATACCACCTAATGTGGGTCTCTCTCTAACCTGGCTTATAATGATGTTTTACAACTGCGTTATTGTTTGCTTCTGTGCAGGGAGCTGTCCATCCAATCAGGTGCTGAATACAGAGACAAGCCAAAGTGCTGGTTACAATGGCCTCCCATTTTTCCTTTCCTAAATACCTCTGGTAAAGTTGTATAATTTAGAAGAAATTGTGATTTCTTATTAGATGTCCATGGTTTATATATACAAAGAAAATACAATCTAAGAGTCGCTCCTTAATTCGTTATTAATATCATAAATGCATTTTTTAATGTGTCCACTGTGTGGCACTGTGGTACTGTCTAATAAAATACTGCTCTGTTTTTTGTTTAAGCTATGCAATTGGTTGAAGATCAGTCTAGTTGAACCAACGGCAAACATTTTATTTAAGTTGCGGCAGTTCAGAGACGAGGTTTGACCACATTATAGTGATAAATGGTCTCATCTTACTTTTTAGTCTATTCATTAGCCCAGAGCAGACATTCCCTACCTTTCATCTCAAGCGCCTCCAAAATGAGACATATGGGACTAAAACAGTGTTAAAAAAAACACCAAACCACCATATACAGTGTATAAAAAAACACAAAAGTGCACATGCGCAGTTATCACCTTTTGGGGCAGTTTTGTACTTACAGCATAGGGCAACATAGGCTTGGATAAAGTTTAGATGGCAGCATAAAAGGTTGGGGTACAGATCAGCCCACAAACTGGCTGAGTACCACCTGATAGGATCTCAAGTATAACTGGCTGTGAACCCCTGGCCAAGAGGTCAAGAAAAAGTCTTGCGACCAGAAAGTTGCAGGTTTGATTGCCAGCTGCGATACCTAAACCCCCAACTGCTTCCTGGGCACCGTGGTTAAGGCAGCCCAACACTCTGGGCATGTGCACACTCACTGCATGAATGGGTTAAATACCAAGGAAAAAAATCCTACAATGGCCATATATGCACAAAAATGTACACATTCAATTATCCACTCCATAGTTTTAATGGGGCAGATAAGGTATTTGCAAATACAAGTGTGTAAAAATCTGGATAAATTCCGGTTACAAACTGGGGATGTGGTGGAACAAATATCTCCTTGGAGTAGAGCCATACGTTTTAACAACCAGTAAAACACAATTGCAGTACAGTGGTATGTATGCTATGTGAATAAGAAAGGTAAGATGCTGCTGTAAAAGTAACTTCTTAGGGAGCCTATAACTCTGTGTTATTAAATTAGACCAAAACTGAACCTAGGATCTATAAAACAATAGGCCCGGTTTGCATTCCAACCCTGAATTCGGGATGCCCTGCTGTGTAACCTCCCCCCCCCCCCCCAGTCGTCGATATGCTTACTTCACTATTGAGCCCAGGGTACATATGTGGCCGGCTACGCCTGCTTCCCTCGCATCTTTCTCAGGCTGTGCGCGGCCACACCCGCCATGACTGTATGGCTGCCGTAGCTGCACACAGCCGAGGATGCAGGTGGTTTGGCACAACATTTACGAGCATGACTAGGTTTCCATTTAGCTTCTCTAGTTGCACATTAAAATGAGCGGCTGATTGGATGATTGGAGGTGAGCAGGCTAGTGGGAAAGGTAAGGAAAGTGGGCCATCGGCGGAGTTTCATGCAGAGGGCAGGACCAAAACCCAGGATAGTGAAAATAATGGGTTTTGGTACACTTTAAGATTCCTTTTTTTAAGATTTTCGGATTGAGGGCAATTAATCTGAGGTGCACATGTGGCACCTCTTTGGCAATCAAATGATGCATGTGTGGGCTCATTCTAATCAGCGGTTGTCAGCCAATCAGAATGCATTTCAAAGGGGATGCCAGCCAATCTGAATGGATTGTTAAGGGATGCCAGCCAATCAGAATGGATTGCATCACTCGGAAATCTATTCTGAATGACTGGAATGCTTGATGCTTCCCTTCAGCACCATACTGGGCACTGAGAAATGCCTGGCACAGGTACGCGCATCAACTGCGAGAAGCAGGAAATGCCGCTGCGACCCACAAATGAGTTGTAGGAATACTGGATTGGTAAGTGTACAGGGCACACAGAGGCATCCCTACATGTGATGCCCCAGAGAGGGGGAGACTTAATGATTTTGGTCTGTATTAGACCCTCTCTGCTGTCTCAGCTGCCATACTTAAACCCTCCACAGGGAGCCAGTAGCCATACATCCCCGTTCAGCAATTAAACCTCATCAACCCCCTCCATCTTAATTTTAGCCCCAACACCATTTGTTTAACTGCTGCCACCATACTTGAACCCCCCTCACCCCGCCACTATAGTTTCAAACCCCTGTATTGTATTTCTGGTCCTGCACTGAGAAAACTCACCCTATTTCCATACATCCCCCCACAAAAATACCATTTTGTGATTACTCTCCTGTAAAATGGGTATTATAAGTATGTCATCACACCCCGCTTCCACTATTCATGACATATGGGTAATGGTCCAGTAGAGGGCGAACTTCTGCAGAGATGAAAGCAAAAAAGAAGCCCCTCCCGGTCCATAAATACCTGGGACCTCCCACACGTTCCCCAGTATATGACAGCAGTAAGGGGACCAGGAAGAGACAATAAAACATTCTTAACAATAAAAGGTTCACCATATAAAAGATCCAAAATACCAAAGGGCGGGATGAAGCGAGGTGTGTGACATACTTATAAAAAATGCACCAATGTAAACCACTGCAGCTTGCAGAACCTTGCGGCCAAAAACAGCATCCGCTGAGGCCCGCATATCAACCTTATAAAACTTGGAAAAAGTGTGAACAGAAGACCAAGTAGCAGCCTTACAAACTTGTTCAACAGAAGCCTGGTGCTGAAAGGCCCAGGAAGCCCCAACAGCACGAGTAGAATGAGCAGTGATCTTAAAAGGAGGAACCCTCCCCTTAGCGGAATAGGCCCCAACAATGGCCTGACGTATCCATTTACTAATGGTAGACTTGGCTGGCGCCAAACCTTTCCTGGGCCCGGAGGGCACCACAAACAAGGCGTCCGTCTTACGAAAAGGAGAAGTAGCGACCAAATAGTACTTCACACAACGAACCACATCCAAAGAGTGCAAAACCCTCTCCTTGTCATTGCTAGGCCTAGGACACAAGGAAGGGAGAACTACATCCTGATTGAGATGGAAAGCAGAAACCACCTTAGGAAGGAAATCTGGTTTAAAGCAAAAAACCACCTTGTCCTGGTGTCTTTCAAAGTAAGGGGCCTGAATAGACAGAGCCGCCAACTCAGAGACACGCTGAACAGAGGCAACCTTTTGAGTGAGCACAGAAAGTGCCACATCCTGCACCGGCTCAAAAGGAGGCCCCTGGAGGGCCGAGAGAACCAAATTTAGGTCCCAAACGGGAACCAAAGGCTTTCTAGGGGGCCGAACATGAGTGACCCCTTGGAAAAAAAGTCTTGACCAGATGATGCAAAGCAAAGGATCTTTGAAAAAAAAAAAAAAAAAAAACAGCCAGGGCAGAAACCTGACCCTTCAAAGTACTGAGCTGGAACCCCAGATCCAGACCGTGTTGTAGAAACTCCAAAATCCTAGGAATCGAAAACACCCTGCAAGGTAACAATCAATATAGGACCTCCAAGTCCTATAGTAAATGGTAGAGGAAGAACTCTTCCTAGCTCTAATCAATGTCTGAATAACCGCCTCCGACAAACCTTCCTCCCTCAGGATGGAGGTTTCAGCAGCCACGCCGTCAAAGCAAGCGTTTGTAAATTGGGGTAACGTAGCTGACCCTGAGAGATCAGATCCGGAAACAGGGGCAGCCTGTACTGATCTACCGCCAATCTTACGACGTCTGCGAACCAAACCTGTCTTGGCCACCTTGGGGCCACCAGAATTGCTGGTGCCCCCTCTAGAGCCAGCTTGCGCACTACCTTGCCTACCATGGAGAAGGGGGGAAACAGGTACAGAAACCCCAGATCCCTCCAGGCAAGGGACAAAGCATCCACTGCCAGGGCCAGAGGATCCCGAGACAGAGATACAAAGGTTGGGAGCTTGTGATTGTGCCGAGAGGCAAAGAGATCCACCTCCGGAGTCCCCCACCTGTGACACAGGGACCTAAATACCCTGTGGTTGAGAGACCATTCCCCTCGGCGAGAGAATCCCCTGCTCAGGGAGTCCGCCTCCGTGTTCTCCACTCCCAGAATGTACACTGTCGAGATGCAAGGAACATTGCTCTCCGCCCATGTCAGAATCAGAGAGACTTCCCTGAGGGCACTCCTGCTGCGAGTCCCTCCTTGGTGATTGATGTAAGCTACCGCAGTTCGATTGTCTGAGCGAACCTGAACCGGTAAGCCCTGTAGGTGAAGTGTCAGAACCAAACGGATAGCTCTGAGCTCCAAGACATTGATGGGGGTGTGAGCCTCCTGAGGACCCCACAACCCCTGGAACTGATGATCCTTCCAGAAACCTCCCCAGCCCGACAGGCTGTCATCCATGGTAGCCGTCTCCCAACAAGGGGCCAAAAAAGGATCTGCCCCTCATCAGATTGCTTGGTTCCAGCCACCCCTGAAGGGACTGCCGAACCCTGGGAGACATCAGAAAGGACTGATCCAAGGACTACTGTGGACATCTGTCCCATTTCAGCAATAGATGGAGTTGGAGCGACCTCATGTGGAACTGAGCAAAGGGGACTGCCTCGAAGGAGGCCACCATCAAACCTACCAGAGTCATCCCTAGCCGGATAGAAGGGCGAGGATTGGTCAGGAGAAGACGTATCAGATCCTGAACCCTCTGCTCCTTTGGCTGAGGTAGGAACACTCTGGCCTGACTGGTATCCAGATTCATGCCCAGAAAAGAGATCTCCCTTGATGGGGAGAGAGAAGATTTGGGGTGGTTGATCACCCATCCGAACCTTTCCAGCGTCGTCACCACCGTCCTGGTGTCCAGCTCTGCCTGGCAGAGGGAAGAAGCTGTAATGAGTAGGTCGTCCAGATACGGCACAATGCGAATGCCCTGGGCTCTGAGCAGGGCCATTATGCCCACCAGAACCTTGTTAAACACCCTCGGTGCCGAGGTCAGCCCGAACGGGAGGGCCACAAACTGAAAATGCTGATCTCCAACCACGAACCTGAGAAATCTCTGGTGTGCTGGGAAAATTGGTACATGAAGGTAAGCATCCTTGATGTCTATGGACGTCATGAAATCCCCCTGACGAAGGGAACCGATGGCTGAGCGCAGAGTCTCCATGCGGAACTTCTTGGTTCTGATGAACCTGTTGAGAAGCTTCAAATCCAGAATGGGTCTTATGGAGCCATCCTTCTTGGGAACCGTGAAGAGGTTGGAATAATAGCCCCGGCCTATTTCTGAAAGAGGCACCGGGCATATGACCGTCATGTCCAGGAGATTCTTTACAGCCAACAGGAGCCCCTGCGCCGCCCGAGGCAGCCTGCAAACAGGAAGTGCCTCCTGACTGTGCTGCTCTGCATTCTGGGGCTGCTGACCTTTACCTGACCCCAGCTCTGCTCTGTCTGAGCAAAGCACAGCTATAACCCGCCCCCTGTACCTTATCCCACTCTCCTCTCCTCAGTAAGTGTGATGCTTCTGAGTCAAGATGGTGGCGCCCGTATCCTAAATTCCTGAACAGAGTTGCAGCCCAGTGGGGGAAAGAATAATAAGTTAGTGACTAAAAACGTAAAATATATTAATTTTAGATGCTGGGGAACCGTTTTTTAAGAGTTTGGGCTTTTCATTAAATCACGCTGAAGGTCCGGTTTAAGGGTAGTGGCGTCAGGAGTATGTACAATGGAGGTGTTGGACAATCCTAAGATGGGCGCATCGACCTCGGGAGGGGAAGACCATCGCTTCACTGCGTCCGCCGGGAATGGATACTTCCTATCCCATCCCTGCGGAACACCGGGAAGCCGACTCGGCTTCTCCCATTCTCTAAGAATCATGCTGTCAAAATGATCCTGATTTGGGAACTCCAAGCGGGGCTTAGATGAGCCAAAGAATTCCCCCTTCTTCGGAGGGGCCTCCGCTGGTGGGGAAATATCCAGAACCTCTAAGAGATGGGCCAGGACTTTGGGGGTATCCACAGCATCCCCCAGCACCTGCCCAGCATCAGAATCAAAGAACTGCAGTTCTTCAGTCTCAGATTCCCCAAACAATTCCCCCTCCTCAAGAGGGGCATAACCAGACCAGTCAGGGGAGTCATAATCATCAAAATCAAGTACCGGCGTAGTCGGTGACAGATGCCTTTTCTTAGCAGGGGCTTTTCTCCCCACTGAGCTAGAAATAATTTTCTCTAGGTTGGCCAGCCTAGCACAAACATCAGAGTGCGACTCCCCACTAATGACAGTGTCACCTGGGGTACAGATAATGCGGGGTGGGGTGGGAGATGAGACGGGCGGCACTGACCCAGACGCCTGGGATGCCGACTGCCGCGTTATGGCCTGTTGCGCACATGGTATGCAAATTAGTAAATTTTCCCCCGCAAGGGGTACCCCACAACCCACACACAGCCGGGATTGTCCCGAAGGGAGCCCGAGCCCGGTATCCTGTGGAGCCTCCATATGGTGATTTTAAAGGTAGTCGCAATGACCAGAGGGAATTATGCTGATAAGCTACCCGGGATGCCCCTTTAGGTCCCAAGTGGGAGGATTTTAGGTGCCTAATTTACTCTAGGGAACCTAGGACCGGGAGAACCCCCTTTTAAGCAGGTAGCAGGGAGTCCTCCTGAAAGACACAAGCAGTGGTCATAAACACATGCGCACACACACAGATAAATAGCAAAATATTCAATAAATAGTTAACCACACAGTGTGACCTGCGCTGCCTCCAGCTGACACAATTATGCTGAATAAGGATGAAAAGAGGGGCCCCAGGAGGGCACTCACGTGTCTCACAAGATGGCAGCCAGCAGCACAGCACTCCCGAGAGAGAGAGAGAGGGAGAAGGAGGGGCGGGCCAGTGCGGATCGCGCGCCGCGCCTGGCCCCGCCCCCCTTCCCTCACAACCAGCAGCGCGGTACCCAGCTATAGGCTGGGTTCCTCAAAAAGCGCCAAACAGGAGGGGGCGGGCTGCGGCAGCGCACGAGCGCCCGGCCCCCTCGACACCGCAGCCTGAGGGGAAGAAGCTCCCCTCAACATATACCAATATTGCGATCTAGAGTGCAGCACCAAGCACACTTTTTCACACACACACACACACTCCCATACATAAGAGTAAAAAGTTGGTTGAACATGAAAAGACCCACCCCCCGGAGGGCTACGAGAGGGACCCGGAAGGGGGGGAAATCCCGCACCATAGGTGTAAGGGAATATATATATATATATATATAGGGACAGGGCATCCCAAACCGGGATCACCAACCCGGATTTCGCCTACCCCTTAATATGGGGTCTCACGGGGAAGCATGGCTCCCTGAACACCTATTAAGGTGATTCCTACCCTCACCCGGACCTGCAGCCAAGGCTGGGAGGCTAGTATAGGGACTTAAAGTATAAAGGTCCGGGCAGAAATAGGGCAAAAAATGGCCAGGTGCAAGCCCGGCTTACCTGCAAGGAAGAGCAGCATACATCTTCTGACTTGCTCGCCGTCCTGCAGAGAAGGAACTGGGGAATGTGTGGGAGGTCCCAGGTATTTATGGACCGGGAGGGGCTTCTTTTTTGCTTTCATCTCTGCAGAAGTTCGCCCTCTACTGGACCATAACCCATATGTCATGAATAGTGGAAGCGGGGTGTGTGACATACTTGGAATATGAGCACCTGTGATTGGGCAGTGAGGTCATGTGGCGGCTTTGTGGAGAAAACCTGGCACCGGTGACTGCCTGACGGTGAGAGCAGGTGACCACACTGGCCAATCACAGGTGCTGATTTCGCCAGAGGAGCATGGAAAAATTTTTCTCTGGTTACAGGGGGTTACGGCAATCGAGATGCCTCCTTCCCTGGTCCAGTTAGAAAAAAACAAACAGCCTGTAAGACACCAATCTTGCTCGCAGGGGGGGGGGGGGCATGGCCGACCCCCCTTTTCTCATGTATAAGAGTTAGAAGGGGGTTAAAGGACAACTGTAGGCAAAATGTTTAGAGGGACTCTAGTCACTAAACAGAGGACCAATCTGCCAGATAGGTAGCATAGCCTATAGGCACAAATCTTTAGTGACAGGCAAGAATTAAAATAGGACTAAACAGCAATGTGCATGAGTTTTGACTACATGTAGGGCGGCTCAGCATATTTTTTTAAGGACCTCATGAAACTCTGCGCGATGGTGCAAAGCACAAACCTTTACCTGTAAAAGCTCCAACCCATGGAGTATTAATTAACAAATGGAAACAGAGGTCGCACTAGACTTTTTCCCTAAGACTACATATACTCCTCCCAACACCTTGGATGAATATTTTCAGTAATGGAGTTCGCGATTTGCAGGATTTAAATGCAACAACATGCTTTAAATGCTGGCAATGTAATACAAAAAAACATTCATATAGCATCTAACTATGCAGCACTAGTTTCTCCAGCCAGATTGTAAGGTGGGTAGTGCAGGGCTAGACTGAATGGCCAGATTGTATGGTGGATGGGCAGAGCTAGATCATACAGCCAGATTGTATGGTGGGTTGACAGAGCTAGATCATACAGCCAGATTGTATGGTGGGTGGGCAGGGCAGCATTGAATGGCCAGATTTGAATGCGAGTGGGCAGGGCTGGATTGTACAATCAGATTGTATAGTGAGTGGGCAGGGCTGGATTGTACAGTCAGATTGTATGGTGAATGGGCAGCGCTGGATCGTATGGTGGGTCGGCAGGGCTGGACTATATTGGCAGATTGTATGGTGAATGGGCAGCGCTGGATTGTACGGTCATATCCTATGGTTAGTGGCCAGGGTTGTAAAACTGAAACGTGTACCATTTTACCTTACAATCAGATAGGCTGGGCAATATTTGTAAGTTACAATATAATGTTGTCCAGCCTCCAATCTACATGTAAGGTAAGTGGGCACAATCACCATTGAGTTTTACAGTAAAATGATGTGCTCACCTGAGCCTCCTGCTCCAGCTTCCTTTCAGTTTCTGCCCTGCCTGTGTGATCAATATTGGCAGCCTGTCTCCTTGCCCTGTAGAAATGGCTGACATAGAGAATCTACACCTCCGATTGAAAAGCAATGCTGCATAGATCTGGAAAGCACGGTGCCACCACTGCACCCCGCATAGGGGAGACACGTAGCCAGACGCTTCCCGAAAATCTTGGATGTGTGAAGCCTGAGTTTTAGGCATTGATTACACAAATATAGGCATTAATATGACCGCTGCATTGGGGGAAATTGTATCCTAAGTTAGAATGGCTCTATATGGTTTAATTATTTCACCATAGGTTCCCAACCATGTATAAATAAGGCTGAACATTATTTTTATACAATGGGGTCGATTCAGCACCAGGTAAAAAGTGCTTACATACTTTTATTTTAGCACTGGTACTAAAAGTGCTATCTTATAACTGGTGCTGATACGAGGTAGACAATCAAAGTGAATGGCACCTTTTCCTCCCAAAAAATTGTCACACTTTTTGCCCTGCTGAATCACTCACATCATTGGGTGCACTATGCAGTTTTTGGAGAGCTCACAAACTGATATTTTCAGCTTTGCTTGCAATATATTTTAGATTTTATAGTTTGGTTTTTTTTTTAATTAAGAACAATAGTAGAATGTTTTTAAAGATTTCAATTATTCAGTCAAAAAAATAATAGAGGTCTTCAGACAATAACTGCTGAATATGTATTCGCCTTCAAGTGACACATTGCTATTGCATAATTGTCACTTATAAGCAGGGCTCGCTGAGTTTTAAGATTATGAATGATGCAATGTCAACATTTTAATTGTTTTTGTTATTTTGTCGCAGCGTGTACCGTCAGTTGTTCTTCATTCCCACGGGAAGCAGAGGTATGACGTGTGTGTGTGTAAAACACATGTCAGTGCCTGCTCCCTGGGGTGGGGGTCCCTACTGCTTTTCCTTGTTATCCCACTTATTTGTTTAGACCACATGCAGTCAGCAGGAATGTGAACACTTGGGTGTGAGACCTTTATGTTGGTCAGATGAGACATCACTTGTTCTGCTGAAATCTCAAAGTTTACAAAAAATGTTTTTTTTTAAATAACTGAATTCAGATTGAAATCTAACTAACTGGTATTGTTCATGGGAGCAACCATAATGGAATTACTGCTTAATGCTGCACCATTGTCTTCTATTCATATGTATGAGAAAAAGCACTACCCCTCCCTTCTCTTCTCAATAGAAGACAATAGTGCAGCATTATACAGTAATTCCATCATGGCTGCTCCCATGAACAATAAGAGTTAGACTGGACTGGCCCTTTAACACAGTGAGGAAAGCACTGACACACTGCTAGTGTTGAAAATATCAGTTTCAAGTTTCTATACCTCCTGAATAGAAAGAGTGTGCACATAGCTCACATCAATACTTGAGTTGTCACTGGAAAGCTGAAAATACCCAGGTCCACTAATATGCAGATGACCCCACGCAGGGAAATGCTATCAGCTCCAAACTGCAAAGACTGGTAGCCAGACCGACCAACATGTTACCGTGAATTTCACAGTTCCCCCAACCACAAACCAAATACATATTCAGAACCCAGAACTCATAAGGTACGCTGGGGTATCTCTTGTGTGATTCTTGGACGCTCCAGGGCCGTGTTATGGAGAACTTGACTCCAGAACCACCTCAAGCTGTGAGGTTTGGATGCATTAGATGTGGTGCATTTGACCGAATTGTTCAACACAGCATCTTATCCAAAGTTATGCCCAAAATTGTTTCTGCACATTGTAAGCTGCATCTCGACAGGGGAAGGAGGCACTGACTCCTCCCAGAGTAGCGTATCCATCTAAGGGTTAAATACCAGGAAGGAACTTGGAGACGATGTCTTTCTTCTCGGGGGTCACGTTCCATGTGGAAGAGGTCCTAGGCTATCCTTATGCACTGCTCACCCTGGTGGCCACCCTGCATTACTACCCATCACTCAATGCCCCGAGGTACTAATTTCTCTTTGCACATATTCTGTTCTGTAATTACCACTGGTAATCTGCTCTTCAGAGCTGCATATGTATTGTTCATTACTTGTACATTGCCTAGTGTGCGCTTATCGCAATTAAACTATACTTTAGTTTGAGCTGCTTTTTTTGTTTTGATCTGAATTCATACATCCCTGTCTTTCAGTTAAATTAGAGGTTACTGTGCTGGTTTCAGACCTGATATACTCTGTTAACAGAACAGGTTATCTAACCAAGCTGGTGGCAGCTATTACAGCTGGCATGATTCCGTCCATTCGAGGTAGTGGTAGGGATATCTGCAATCTGGTTAGGGTCATTAGACCGGGATTAGCAAAAACGTATTGCCTGACTTCGGTGGGTCTGGCATCAGCCAGGCTCACATTATATGGCTTTTCCACACAGGCAGTTTGCTGAACTACCCCTGCCTAACGCCAATCCCGGTAGACTGGCACCTGGGAGGGCCGCGGAAAGTGAGACGGATGCGGGAGGACGGGTGGTGGCACATGCGGGAGGGTGGGTGGCAGCCAGTGACATTGTGACATATTGTAAGATACAATATTGGGCCAGGAACAGTACAGCAGGACCAGTGTGCCCCAAAAAGTCCCGGGCCATTTTGTAACCCCAGTCCGCCCCTGCACTTAGGGGTTTATTTAAGAAACTCTAGTGCCACGTGGTGCCAGATGAGGGTCAGGTGAATGTCTGGTCCCAGTGTAAAAGGTGTATTTATCAAGTCAAAAAGACAGAGCACCTCTGATAGTTTCAGGTAGTGTCCCATCTATCAAAAGCGCCGAAAATGGGATGAATGCTGGTCCTAAATTCCCTACAGCGCCAGATAAGACCAGACACTCACCCTTCACTGTGTGGGCTTATGCCATACATTTTAATGTGCTGGGATGGTTATATTATTTTGGCCACTTTTGTTATTTTTTTTTGACTGGTGCATGAGCCACGGGATCCCTGGGCTGTTTGGAATAGTTTTTAGTACTTTGTACTTTTGTGTTGCTCAGCAAACTTGTCATTAGGGCTGTGCAAATCATGTTTCCTGTCTTTCATGTGCCCCCAATGCTATTCCCAGTGGGTTTTTTTTGTGGTCACCAGCCCCCCCAAAAAATGCAAACACAGTTTACTACAGGCGCAGGGTGCCTGGAACACCTTTCTGACAGCACCCACTCGGGCACTGTTTTTGTTTAATAAAAGTGGCTGATTTGCAGTGCTCCCAGCAGGCGCTAGGGGTCACAAGCGCATAGGACTTGACAAGCCGCGCGCTGCGCCAACCCGCCGGATGGGAGGAAGCGTAGGCATAGCACTGCCTCACTCCCTGCCGCTGACAAGTGCAGGGGCACATAGCGGCTTGTGCGAGCCACTCACCTGACACCCAAAGAAAAATTTAATAAATAAGGCTCTTAATTGATGTGGAACCTGGTCATAGGCCACAATGAACAGGTTCAGAATTTACATCTACACAAACTCCACTTGTATGTCCTTCCACCAAACCCTTACATTTATATGTAACAGTCCCCATGTGCTAGAAATACACATGGCTTACCTCTCTGAATATATGGGTCAGTTATTTATAGCCATTCCCTGTCAGTCTGACATCTTAACCATGTTCCCAATACTTAACCCATCTAAGCTCCTACCAATGCTAGGCATACAAATATTATAGGTAAACTATTTTACCAAATTATTGAGCCAAAGATTTTACCCAGGATTATTGTTGTACAATCAATATTACCACGTTCCTCCAAGCCACCACTACCACCTCTATTGCCAATGTGCCCCTCCTATATCACTCTCCGTGCCATTGCCCATCCTTATTGTATCGCTGTTACGGCTGGCCCTGGAGTCTAAAACACTAAGTGCAGCTGGGTTTCTGGATTCGGGATGCCCCCTGCAGGGGCCCACAATTTTTTACCTTTCTGCAGGTCCCTCACCACAACTGCAGGGCTGCAGCTTAGGCTCGCTCCCACACCCAGCCATTCAGATAGGCTGGACACAAGAGCACGCACACTCTGCCGGGAAACACATGTGGCTGCCCCAGCTTCCTATGCCGACACTCAGTACTAAGCAATGACTTTGTGATGTGCATTAGTATGCATGGCATAAAGCTTTGATTTGACCAGAGCCTGCGCATGTGTCATGGGAATGGTGGAAAGTTTTAAGTCGGTGATCTGGAGGGGTTATACACAGTGGGGCATTCCAAATTAAGATGCCCCAGGGACAAGTGAAAATCCTGGTGATAGGTTCACTTTACCTACCTTTACATTTCAGTTCTATTTACCCCTCCTACTTTACCCACACCAAGTCAGGGGCTACATCAGATGGCTCTGAGGACCATATGTGGCCATGGGGCTGCAGGCTGAGCACCTATGCCAGAAAATCCAGCTGGCCAAACTAAAAGCAGTGTACTTGATTGCAAAAACCAATGCAAAGGTTAAATGCACAACCTCAACATCAACCAGTATCGGAATTGGAATGATATTTATACAGGTACATAAATACTAGGAACTTATTGTGGAAGGGAGGTTAAGTACAATGGGTAGGGAACTATTCACAGCCAGAAGATGTAGGGCATGCGGTCGCTTGAACTCCCCATTGAAGCCAATCAAAGCTGTTTTTCAAATGACTGAGTCACAGCAAGCAGCACTGATTGGACAAGAGTCCGCCTTTGCACTGTTGGACCGGGAAGATGAGAGTTATTATGGGCAACCTGGGGGGGTTTATAGAGGGGGCAACCCAAAATGGGCCTGGAATCTATGCTCAGGGTTTAGGGCTGGGGGATTCATTTGTGCAGGCAATGCAGGCAGAGGTGAGTAGAGGTGGGTAGAAGTTGGCAGGGTTGCTGCTATATAGGGTTTATACAATAACGTGTGTGTGTGTATATATATATATATTTTATAATGATCCCTGTACAGTTTGTTTACCTTGTCTGTAATTATATCTTGTACAGTGCTATGAAATAAGATGGTGCTATATACATATATATATATATATATATATATATATATATATATATATTTTTATATTTATTTACGTAGAATGTTGACCTAGTTTAAGGCAAAGATATTAGAAATGAAAGGCTTTTTACATGACTGGTATTGATGAAGGCTGCAACTTACATATTACATAAGCAGAACTCTGCGGGGAAGGTGCATTGACCCTCTGCTCTGTTGTCTGGCACAGATCTGAGGATGATATAACCTGGGAAGGTGGAAATATATTTCAAGATGTCTGTGTGCAAAGTGGAAGCCAGGGAAAACTCCACGCCACTTCTGCACAATTCTTGCCTGTGATTTCATGTAACTGGCATTTTCCAGACATACAGGCTGATTCATTACTTACGCCAGGTAGCGACAGATGAGCGTCTGTAGAGCAGATTTCAGAGCAACCGCTAGTAGTCGCTGTGCTCGCCAATGGATCTTTGTTTCAGAGCGCCTCAGTTGCTGGCCGGCATTGATGAATATGATGTGTGAGTCGCAGTACTATGCTGTATGGGAGAAAACGGTAGCGCCAGCTCAGTGCGACTGACTCACATCACATTTATCAAAAAAACTGCCTCAAACATTGCGGCCGCTCAAAATCATGTAGTTGTAGCCCATAGAGCCAGAGGCTGTGTGATTAAAGTCTGTTTTTGAACATGTATCCACTAGTAACAAAGCGAAAACATATGGAATTACATTGTTATAACATTGTAACATGAACACTTTAATACCAGACATTCCCCGCCTCTTTATCTTTGCAATTTGACAGAGGTCTGCAGAATTTGACTAACAGACAATGACTCAATTGACTGTTTAGACAAAGAGTAAAGCAATTCCTCAAAGTGAATAAATCATCAGAATTTTCACTATCCTGGTCATCGGTCTGCTTTTATCAGGGATACCGATTTGGGATAACCCACTGCCCCTCCAGATCGCCCTCAAAATTCACTTTTCCGATCGACCCATGGAGCATGCACAGGCTTTCATCCAAAAAGCGATGCATGCCATGCATATTAATGTATACCATGCAGCTATATTTATACCAGCATAGATAAAGGCTGGGTTTCACACAGTGGGGCATCCCAAGCTGGGATAATCACACAGCTCAAGAGTCTTTTAGACTCCCAGGCCGGCCAATCTGCTGATAGATTCAATTTAAAGAGGAACAAAACTGGTATTTTCACTTCTGATTTGGGTACGCCCCCCCCCCCCCCGTGTAAATCCCCAAGGAACCCCAGTATTCTTACCTCCCACCGTCCAAGAGCGGGTTCTCCTTCAATCAGGAAATAGAGGGAACTGACTGTGCATGAAAAAGCCAGCCCCTCAAACAGGCACACATCAGCTGGAGGGATGCTAGGGATGCCGCACTGGCCAACACATCTAGCATAGGGATCCCTGGAAAGGTGAGTTTAACAGTGATCCCAGCTTTCAGCCTCCTCCTCTGTATCAGTAATTAACATTAGCATACAATGCACTTTGTATACTCATTGGGGACATGAAAATGGAAATTTTATAGTTGTCACCAGACTGGCCCAGGAAGCAGGTATGCCTACAGCTTTAGGTGGTACACTATGAGTAATAATTGCATTAAATGTCATCCCCATGTTGTTGGAAAAAAACAAATTAAGAAATATATACCTTATATACACACACATTTAGATTACTTATATAAACTAAATGCCTCACACCAACTATGTGACAAGAATTGACATTAAAAAGGCTGTGCACAACACCCACTATTTCTATTTGACTACTTTAGCATTACATTTTCCCTAGCCACAAAAAAAAAATCAAAAAGACATTGTCTAGAAAGAAAAACATTAACTGCGTATCTCACAAAAGAAGAAGTAAAAAAACACAAATGTATAAAGAAACTCTAAATAGTATATTGTAGAAGCTTTAAGTCACAATTACTTAGGTGAAGCAGGTTTTTCACTAAATGGTTTTAACAGCTGATATGCAAGTTATTATAAAACTAGGACAGATTTTTATAATTGGGAGTAATTTAAAGAACTCCTAAAGGTAAAATGTCCCTTAGGGCACTGTAAACCTTAAATCCAGGCATCTAGAGTTGGGGTGTGACCCTGGAATTAGCAAAAATTGGGCAATGTCACCTCCTCCTCACTCCTGTGTCACCATGGTGGCCACATGAGTTTTTAGCCACCAGGAGGTCAGTGATGGTGGAGCACACACAGGACTTCATAGAGAAAATCAGTATTGTGCCTATTTATAGGGATTGCTGGGGATAAGCTGACTAATTTGGAATGCTGCAAGGTAGGGACATAGGGGGCAATGTGGATTTTAGGTCTATTTTACCAAGCTAAAGTGAAACTGTACAACTTATGGATGAACCTAGGAGTGCAGCTACAAATCACAGGACACTGCAAGAATGTTTACCTGTTAAAAACCTCAAAAATAGAATAAAACATGAGCTCACAGAGAATGCAGGTTGTTCTTAGTGCAAACTGAGCCCCAATCAAATCACTCTTAGGCCCTTATTTATGAAGGAATAGCGACAGGTAGCGACTGGTGAGCGACCGGTAATGACGGGCCCCGCCACGAGAACGCCGGCTCCCCACCACAATCACACATTTATCAAGCCGATCCTGCTTAGAGGCTGAGATAGTGCCAGAAAGCCACTCATTCATCATTATTCCAGCCTCATCCCACAGCGCCAGCGTCCGACCTTGAACAGCGACAGGTATGACCTCTCGCTACCTGGCGCTCTCCAATGCATTTCAATGGAACAATCTTTAAATATTCATAATTAATTGTTATTAATGTTTTGTTTTTTGTTTTTTTAAATGTGAAAAATTCTGTGACCACTTCTGCCATGTTAGTTAATTTTAAGGTAAAAAAAAAAAAAAAAAATGTGTGCAGAATTGATGTTACAGGTCTGATATTATTGTATTCATATTACTAATTTCTAAACAAAATTTTTTTTTTGGTTTCCAAAAACATGGTGGTTTGGGGGTTAAAAAACTACTTTTAACACATCGCCGCCAGCGCTCTGGGGTTTAAACATGCATTTCACAGCGCGAGAATTTTTTGAGCGTGATTTTTTGATGAATGTGGTGGGAGCCGGTCGCTCTGACTAGTCGCTATCATGCGCACCCATACATCGCGGAACCTGTCAAATAGCGACTCGTCACCCCGTATTCAACATTACTGCACACCGACTCATTAAAGAACATTAAACCAGAACAACATCCCATAAAAGTCTAGGAATATTGTGCCTGTCACATGGAAACAATGCCGTCATCAGTCAGGTGATGCCGGCAACCACGTGACTACGGCGGCCAATCATGGGGCTCGAGTCCTCCGGGAATCGATCTGAAAGGTAAGATAGTCTGAGTGGAGACAAAGGAATTATAAGGAGCCTGTTGGGTAAATAAATTCTAGGTAAGCTAGGCAACCTTTGCATACTAGATCCTACCAGCTGAATTTCAGCTTCTGACAGACAGATAGGCTCTCTAAAGGTGACCAATCAGATTGGTCTGTGTTAAAGCGGAACTTCAGTTAAAAAGGACCCCGCCATCCTGCCAAACTACCCTGGCACTGAGACAAGACGGGGTGGTTACAAAGGAAAAAAAACCCATACCAGGCACCCGCGTCCTCCCAGTTTCCTGCAGCATCTGCACAAAAGGGAAACAGCATTCCCTGGCTCCACGTGCACTCCAACTCTCCATTCACTTGAATGGGCAGGAGCATGCACCGAGCCGGAGGATGTGGCTCTGTGTCTTCCAGTCAAGAAGGTGGCGCCAAGGATCTGGATAAGGTATGGGTTTTTTTCCCTTCCTGCCTAACGCCAGTGTAGTGTGGTAGGGCATGGGGGGCTTTTTAACTGAAGTTCTGCTTTTAAGCCATTAAGTGTTATTTATGCAGTATGTTCATATCCAAATACCTTTGAATTCTGTAAAGGGCTGATTTGGCACCATGAGAATTTTTCTTTCTCAATTTTTTGGTGAGCAAGAAATTTTGAATTATTAAAAGATTTGCACAGTACTGAAATTCACTAAAAAAACATTATAAAACATTTTTTCCTCACAAAAACATGAGAAAAAAAGTTCTCACTGTGCCCAATCGGCCCTTTTGTCTTTTACAGAATTCCAAGAAAATGATTTTTGTAAGTAATTAACTCTACTTTCTTAATCGGTCCATAGAAGACACAGCTAACCAGTCATATATGTCTGTAAGGGTACATAAGGGTGCAAGGGAGATTGGGAACAACCAATAACTGTCTTAACAGGATGGAACCATGGCATCATTCTACACAGCTGACTAACCTGCTTCTTAACTTAACACACAAGAGCCAAACTACCCTGACAGAAAACTTTCAGACGCAGCCCACACCACTGGTTAGCACTTCTACCAGACTTCCTGGACTAACGGAGGTAGTTTTTACACTGCTTTTAAGGGGACATTTGCCAATCCAACTGTCTGAGACAATTTCATAGTCTCTTATCGCTTAGTGAAAGGCACAAATCTGCTGGGCTACCAGGGCCATTAAGTCAATCCACTTTCATTTTCTTTCCACTTGAAGACAAAACTGAAAAATCCAGATATGGCTGTGACATACCAAAGCAGTCAACACAGTGCTCAGCTCACACTTGGCCTACTGTACAAGAAGCCGCCTCAAGCCAACTCAAAAGTTAGGCACACAACTATCTTACTAGAGATAAGAGTACCGTCCAGTCCAGCCTATACTCCATGCCCAAGATAAGAAGCTTTTTGGTTTGGTATATATAATACCAAAGCAGTCAATGCAAAGGAGCTCACCTCACACCTGGCCTAATGCCCGAGAAGCCGCCTCAAGCCAACTCAAAAGTAAGGCACACAACTATCCTACTATAAAGTACTGTCCAGTCCAGCCTATACTCTATGCCCCAGACAAGCAGCTTTTTAGTTTGGTATATATAATAACAAAGCAGTCAATGCAGAGGAGCTCACCTCACACCCGGCCTACTGTCCGAGAAACCGCCTCAAGCTAACTAAAAAGGAAAGCACACAACTATCCTACTAGAGCTAAGAGTACCATCCAGTCCAGCCTATACTTCATGCCCAAGACAAGCAGGGGAGCTCACCTCACACCCGGCCTACTGTCTGAGAAGCCGCCTCAAGCCAACTAATAAGTTAGGCACACAGCTATCCTACTAGAGCTAAGAGTACCGTCAGTCCAGCCTAAACTCCATGCCTTAGATAAGCAGCTTTTTGGTTTGGTATATATAATACTGCTGGCACTCTGGTACGTGGCTTAGCTGATGGATTTTCTCAAGACTGTCTTTTATTTCCCCATCTGGAAAAGTCTGCAGCATTACCTATCACTGAAGTCACAAGCACCAGAGCTTCACGTTTGGGAGGAAATTAATCAATAAGGAGAAAGTGAAATCACAGCTGACTCACCTTGATTGTTTACTTCCTATATAAACTAAACTCTAAACTGAGGAGCATATTATGTGCAAGGTATTTATACCACAGTGGTACAGTGTCCAACCCCCTGTTAAGCAAGGCCTATAACCCACAAGTAATGAAGAATGTCCCCAGATGTTCAGTTTGATCTTTTTCTAGATCCTAAGTTTTCTTTTTCAAAAACAACAAAAGTTCTGATGCACTTTGATGGACTGGGCAGGAAATAACCCCAAAGCCTAAACACATCTAGAACACACACACATATATGATGGAAAACATTTATGCTAAGGTCGGGGGTCACTTTATGATACCCGGAATTGGACAGCATTCAGCACTACAATTTTTCATCTGTGTAACTAAAACTGGTAATGTCATTCAGAAGAAGCAAGATCTTTTTAAAGATATTTCTCAGATATTTAATTCATCCTATCAAGCTGTTAAGCCATGCATTCCTCAAATAAAGGTATTAATATGCTCACCCCTTTGCTTCTTTATTCTGGACTAAGTGAATGTTCTTGGCTGGAGAGGTTGTACTGAAGACCGGACATCTCTGTAAGTCTGCCCCATATTGGGATTTGTGTGGCTGACTGTTTGTGTTAAATGTATTTTTTACTTTCAGATCCCAGTGCCAAAATATTTCTTTGTCAGTTTTAGTCGAGGACTGAGCTTCAGGCTCTAAGACAGTCTCCCATCCATATACAAAAACAGCAAATCCTAATAGTTATATAGTTGTTTTATGCCAAGAATTGCCACCCAAGTTGTATAATTCTTCCAAGACATGTAACAAAAAGTAAAGCATCTAATTCAACAAATACATTCTTTGATGGCAAAAATGAATGTCAAGCCAAACCTTTTTTGTGTTATGCGTCACATAGCATTGTGCGAAACAGGCATATTTTAGAGCTTGTATACTGTAACTTTGTTGGGGGGATTTTCTCTTATATCTACTTCTTAGTGATATATAGGTCATTGATTTTGCCAAAAGTAAAGGTTTCCTGATAATAATAGTCCCTGGCTCAGCAGGTTCTGGATAAAAGCACATAAAGCCCTGGCACGTTATTCAAAAACTGACTTTTAATAGCAATGACTTTCCACTGCTGCACACATGTATTCCCAGCCAGCCCTCCATCTGCCCACCACTGGTCAGGCTTAGAGCCCAATAAAAGTGGACCAAAAGTCTAAAACAGGCTCTTGGTCCTATTTCATATTAGCTTGGGTACATCCTCTTAATTTGGGATACACCCTCTCTGTCAGGATCTGTGACAAATCTCCTGTGGCACCAGCATTGCTGGCATTGCCGAGCAGCTGCCACTGTTCCTGAATTCTTGTGCGGCATCCCAAATCAGGATGCCCCCTTAAGAATATGAAAGTGGACCAATAGTTTGGGAGGCTTAGGAAGGAAGGCTATCACCATTCAACTAACCCCATCAGCGCCACACTGCTGAGTAATCCTGGCAACCAACAGCAGCCATGTCCATGGGCCCTGCTGAAGTGGGTACATCCAACAGTCGGGGATGCTCAGTCTTCAGTTGGCTTGGCTATTTGAAAATAATCAATTTCTTGGTGTCGCAGAGAAACCCTGTGACACCCTCTATATACTGGACGCTTGAAAAAACTGATGCATCACTTCCTAGAGTGGGTTTATGTACCCAGGTGTTGAACAGCTTTGCCAAGCAAGGCCAGATTATGAGAAGGGCGCAAGGGACGCGAGCCCCTGGGCCTCCGCCACTTGCCCTGCAAAGGAGGCTTCCACCAACCTTTGGCTTATGGTCTGGTCCAGGAGGCTTTTCAGTCTTTGGTTTGGGGGCCAACAACGTAGCTATCGGCGGCATGCCTGGGCAAACCCGCAGCCAAAGCCACCACAGGGCAGGATGGAGAGTCTAGAGCAGCAAAGCTGCCATCAGCAAAACTACAGTGATGGGTGGGTGCAGAGCTGTTAATCAGCTCACTGCACATAAGTCACCAAGCACAGCCACTGGCAGCACAATGCAGGGATCTGGTTTCTGCTGGACCACACCCACCCCACCACCCAGAATGAAAGGAGTTCCAGAGCAGCACCCACCCACACAAGGGTGACACAAGGGACTCGATTTGACGTTCCAGTAAGTGGGCGGGTGCCAGACAACCACCAATCAGTTACTTGGCTGGACTATTATTTTAAAGGGCATCCACCAGATTTTGTGCCCAGGGGCCTCCACCAAACGTAATCCAGCCCTGTTGCCAAGCATCTTCCAATGAATGATAAAAATACAATTCTGTGAGTACTCACCTGTAGAATTGATTTTGTAGTAAACAGCACGTCCTGTTTCACAAAATTCTTCTTGCTTGGGATATCCGCCACAAGGTGGCGCAGTGGACTGCAGAAAAGACTTGTGGCATCTCCCGGCCCTATAAAAGGACAAGGAACCTCCCACAAATTCCCAGTGTTACAAGCAGTTAAGATAAGAAGCCGGGAGAATAAAAAAAGAAGGAGCCCCAACCAAACATTTGAACAAATCACCATAGAGAGGTAACCAAGAATAATGATAACAAGGGAGGGGTGAAACAGGACGTGCTGTATACTACAAAATAAATTCTACAGGTGAGTACTCACAGAATGGTATTTTTCCAAGTATACAGCACGTCCTGTTTCACAAAATTATTTACGCTTGGGACGTCCAAAAGCAGTGTCCATAAAGTAGGGTGGGATCCCCAAAGAACAACGGCAGGCAGTTTAAACCACTGCTGCCTGAAGAACTTTGCAGCCAAAAGCAGCATCAGCTGAGGCCCTAACATCAACCTTGTAAAACTTATGAACAGAAGACCAAGTTGCGGCCTTACAAATTTGTTCAACAGAAGCCTGGTGCTGAAAGGCCCAAGAGGCACCAATAGCACGAGTGGAATGAGCAGTAAGGTGGAAGGGAGGTTCCTTCCCCTTAGCAGAATAGGCTTGCACCACCGCCTGAGGAATCTACTTGCTGATAGTGGACTTAGCCGGAGGCAAACCCTTCCTAGGACCAGAAGGAAAAACAAAAAGAGCATCAGTCTTCCTGAATGATTCAGTAGCTACCAAGTAAAACTTCAGAACCCTGACCACATCTAAGGAATGCAGCGTCCGCTCCTTGGAATTAGCAGGATTAGGAGACAATGAAGGCAAGACAATGTCCTGATTGAGATGAAAAGCAGACACAACCTTAGGCAAGAAATCTGGCTTAAACCGAAACACCACCTTCTCCTGGTGTCGCTCAAAATAAGGAGGCTTGATGGAAAGTGCCGCCAACTCAGAAACATGCCTGACAGAAGTGATAGCCACCAAAAAGGCTACCTTAAGAGTCAAAATGGGCAAAGCGGCCTCACGGAGAGGCTCAAAGGGACGACCCTGCAGAGCAGATAACACCAGATTCAAATCCCAAACTGGTAACATAGGTTTACGTGGCGGACGCACATAAGAAACCCCCTGGAAAAAAGTCTTAACCAAATGGTGACTGGCTAAAGATCTTTGGAAAAAAATTGCCAGAGCTGAAACATGACCTTTGAGGGTACTAAGTTGAAGGCCCAAATCCAAACCATGTTGCAAGAATTCCAGAATCCTGGGAATAGAAAACATCCGACAGGGAAGAGATTTAGACTCACACCAGGCAACGTAAGCATGCCAGACCCTGTAGTAGATAAAGGACAAGGACTTCTTCCTAGCCCTAATCATGGTATCAACAACAGAGGCAGGCAACCCCTTTTCCATCAAGATGGAGGTTTCAGCAACCAAGCCGACAGCGTTTGTAAATTGGGATGGCACAGCTGCCCCTGAGTGAGCAGATCTGGATCCTTGGGCAGGACGTACTGATCTACTGCCAACTGCACGATGTCTGCGAACCAAACCCTTCTTCGCCAACAGGGGGCCACCACAATGGTTGGTACCCCTTCCTGGGCAATCTTGCGCAGCACCCTGCCCAACAGAGGAAACTGGGGGCACATAGAGGAGCCGAAACCACTTCCAAGGCATTGCTAGTGCATCCGTGGCAAAGGTCAGAGGATCCTGTGACAGAGAGACAAAGAATGGAAATTTGTGATTGTGACGTGAAGCAAACAGGTCCACATCCGGCAGACACCAGCGGTGGCACAGAGAGTGAAACACCCTTTCGCTGAGGGACCACTCCCCCAGCCAAGACATCCCCCTGCTCAAAGAGTCTGCCTCCAGGTTCTCCACTCTCGGGATGTAAACTGCCGATATGCAGGGAACATTCTCCCCCGCCCAGGACAGTATCAGGGACACTTCCTTGAGTGCTCGCTTCCTTGAGTGCTCGCAGGGAGTCCCTCCCTGATGATTGATGTGGGCAACCGCCGTCTGGTTGTCCGAGCAGATCTGAACAGCCCGACCCCGAAGGTGCGGAGTCAACTGGAAAAGAACCAACCTTATCGCCCGCAGTTCCAGAATGTTGATGGGAGCATGGGCCTCCTGAGGGCCCCACTGACCCTGGAACTTCAGAGACTTCCAAAAGCCCCCCAACCTGTCAGACTGGCATCTGTGGTGACAGTCTCCCAGCACGGGGGCAGAAAGGTCCTGCCCACTAGGAGATTCCTTGAATCCAGCCACCACGAGAGGGACTGACTGACCAGAGGGGACAAAACTAATTTCTGATCCAGGGACACAGGGTCCCGATCTCAAACTGAGAAGAGGTGCAGCTGAAGAGGTCTCATGTGAAACTGAGCATAGGGAACCACCTCGATGCATGACACCATCAGGCCCACCAACTGCATCCCTTGCCGAATGGAGGCGTGAGGGCAAGAAAGTAGAGACCATGCCTGCGTCTGCAGGCTCCCAACCTTCTGCTGATACAGAAAAACCTTGACCTGAGATGTATCCAGAGTCATGCCCAGAAAGGATCTCACCAAGGACGGAGACAGAGAAGACTTGGGATAGTTGATCACCCAACCGAAGGCCTCGAGTGTGGAGACCACCATCTGGGCATCCAGCTCGGCTTAATGGAAGGACTGAGACGCAATCAGAATGTCTTTCAGATAAGGAAGGATGCAAATGCCCTGAGATCTCAACAGAGCCATCACCCCCGCCAGCACCTTGGTGAAGACCAGAGGAGCCGAGGTAAGACCGAACGGTAGGGGCACAAATTGGTAGTGCTGATCCTCCAGAGTGAACCTGAGAAATCTCTGATGACCTGGAAAGATTGGAACATGAAGGTAAGCATCTTTGATGTCCACAGAAGTCATGAAATCGCCCGGGCGCAAAGTACTTACCGCCAAGCGCAGAGTCTCCATGCGAAAATGCTTGAACCTGACAAATTTGTTGAGGCGCTTCAAATCCAGGATGGGCCTCAGGGACCCATCCTTTTTGGGAACCATGAACAGATTGGAGTAGAAGCCTCTGCCCCTTTCCTGGGAAGGCACAGGGCAGATGACACCCAATTCCAAAAGGCTTTGGACCACAAGCCGCAAGCCCTGAGCTGACAGGGGGCTTTGAGCCATCCGAGATCTGATGAATCTTGGGGGCGGCCAGGCTGCAAACTCTATCTTGTACCCGGAGGACACCACCTCCTGAATCCACCGGTCTGAGACGCGCAGTCTCCAGACGTGAGCAAAGAGCCGCAACCGCCCCCCACCCGGATGGGTGAGGGCGCCTCCTCATGCCTGAGGGGGCTTGGGGGAAGCTTTGGACTTGGGACCCCATGACAGACCGGGGCGACCACGGCCTCTACCCCGGCCCCAAGGGTCTCTACGTGCCCCGCAAATGGTGCACCCCGACCGGACCTGGGACCACGGAAGGAGGGGAGGGAAGAACCAGCCCCCCGAAAGGGCCACGGCTGCCTCCTTTGTTGAGGCAGCCTACCATCCTTGACAAACAGATCCAGACGCTCCCCAAAGAGCCGTAGCCCAGTAAAGGGGAAGCCAGTGAGAGCCTTCTTAGCAGCATTATCAGCCGCCCACTGACGCAGCCAAACAGAGCGGCGTATAGCCACCAAAAGGGCAGAAGTCTTACCACACATCCTGACCGCATCATCCATAGCAGAAAGAATAAATGCCACAAATTCATAGCAAAGCAGGAGGGATCTATAATCCTCCCCCTATTGGCATCCGAGGCATTATCCAGAAGGCACTTGAGTAGCCCCTTAATAGCAAGAGCCGTGATGGCAGAAGCGCACACAGGGCGCAGCGCAGTCCCTGCACAAGCAAATGCGTGACAGGCCAGCTGATCAACACGCCGGTCCTCACCATCCATCAGAGTAGATGTGCCAGGGGAATGCATGACCGAGTTATTGGACAACCCAAGCACGGGAGCATCCACCTCGGGGGGACACGACCAGCGCTTAACCACATCAGCAGGAAATGGATACCTCCTGTCCCAACTCTT
The DNA here is from genome assembly GCA_027917425.1 of Gastrophryne carolinensis. NCBI lineage: Eukaryota > Metazoa > Chordata > Amphibia > Anura > Microhylidae > Gastrophryne > Gastrophryne carolinensis. The sequence continues at coordinate 513,422,034 of CM051234.1, forward strand.
AGGCACTGCGGGCAATTTGCTAGGACGTTCCCACTTCTTGAGCACCAAATTATTAAAGTGGTTCTGCTCAGGGAACTCAAGCGTTGTTTAACAGTGTGAAAAAGCTCACCCTGCTGCTTTTTAGCCTAGCCAGGACAGGAGGGGTAATACACAATACTTCAAAAATGTGAGCCAACAGCTTATCAGTATCCTCAGGAGACCATGGGTCTTCCCCAAAAGGAGACCCAGTACCACCATAAATCTCCTGCTGCTCCTCAGAGGAATCAGAATCAGAGAAAAGTTCCCCCTCTTCTAGGGGGTACAGGCCAGGGAAAGAAAACCCAGACTGCAGCGCAAGTACCTTCTGGGCGCAGGGCACACATTCACTGACACCGTCACTCACAGGTGATACCCCACACACGGCACACAGCTGGGCTTGTCCCGAAGGAACCCCAAGCACATTATCCCCGGAAGCCTCCATATGGTGATTAAAATGGGCACAATGGCCAGTATAGGGTTAAGGCTAGCAAGAGCCACCCGGGATGCCCCAAACCCCGCTAGGGAAGGTGGGAGAAGACAAAAGGGAAGAGGGCCGGGAGAAACCACAGTCACGTTTATCCTGCCTGAAAGACATAAGAAAACCACACATAACAATCCCATAATGTGGCGAAATAGCAAGAAGACAACCCCGAAGGGAACTCACGGAGCAAGAGACCGATTCACCGAGATCCGGACAGAAAAAGGCAGCGCGCAGCAGCACACGAGGGCCCCAGTACACCGCAGAGCCAAAATGGCGCCAGAACGGACCTTGAGGGGCGGGCAGCGGGCGTGTGATGCAAAAAACCGCGGGACCCACCCCCCCGAAGAGCGCGAAATCAGGAGCCACGTGACCCCCCAGCACCACACTCCCTACAGTGTATGTCGCTGGCCGCCGCGGAGCGCCGCACAAAGCGGCGCGGCGGTGAGCGACAGTAATAAAAAAAGACAAAAATACTCAGGACACCACCGCCTAGCCCCCCCCCCCCCCCCGAGAGCTCCCCAGGGAGAGAGCGAGGCGGGAGAGAGCAGCGACAGGGGCACCCAAGGCAGACATATGGAGGGAAGGGGGGGGGGGAGGGGGGAAGTAAGGACCCACAATTACAGGTAGCAGGAAGGGGCATCCCACAAAGGCTCACCATAAGCCTGAACCGACTACCCTAGATTGGTACAGGGATTGCGGTTGGAGCAGGGCTCCTCAAGCACCCGACCCTGGTGCTGTCCTACCTTCACCCGAACCAGGCAGCCGAGGCTGGGAGGCAGTGGATCCAGAACGGGTGGGAATAGTCCTGCAGGGCCACAGGCTGGTAAGCCCCGCTCACCTGCGCAATATAGAGAGCAATCTTCTATTTTCGCAGTCCTGACTGCAGAAGGAAACTGGGAATTTGTGGAAGGCTCCCTGTTAGATGGTAGCGGGGGATGTGGCGGCCAGCGTGTTTGGATTGGACAAGAGGCTCCGTATAGGACCGGGGAGAGGTGAGTTCGTTTGGGTGCCCTGGGGGGTTTCACACAGTGGTGATGGGGGGGTGGACACGGTGATTTTTAACATATATTGAGATGTGCGTGTGCACTTTATTAGGGGGTTCAAATATGTCTTTACTGCACTGACTTTTTGAATATGTATTTCTTGTATATATAAATATATTATCATTATTCAGCAGTTAGCAGATTGTTTTATCAGTTGTTGTCTCGACATTGTTTAGAGCTGCTTGCATGTTGTTTGATTTAATAACCATTGTGTATTTTTATATTACTGATGCAGTGCCCAATTTGTAGAAATAGATTTTTTGGGGGTTTCAGTTTCAGTTGCCATGTTGAAGTCTCTACAGGAGCACACCGGGTCATTATTATTGTAGCAGTGCCCACATACCTTTCTTTATTGAAAAAAAAAACAGCAATAGCATAGATCTCCTCATGTACATTTACTTTTATTGTTATTTAAAAAAATAGGCCCCTCACCCAGTAAATCTGCTTCCAGTATTCCAACTGTTGATTACAATACAGACCTAGTCATGAGTCTGGCTTTCTCAGTTCATAAACAGGGAACGGGGGGCTTTGGCACACAGTATAACTAACGGCCTTATTTATCAAGGGCTAGCGCCAGGTAGTGTCTGACGAGCGCCAGGTACCGCCAGCTATCGGCGGCTACCGAATCAAGTACGCCCGGCGGCGGTCACAATGACGCATTTATCACGCTAAATGAGGCTAGCGCAGGCGAGAGCGTCAGCTAGCGCGGGATTCATCATGTAGCCGACTGCAACGAACAGCGCCGCTGCTAATCCCATCACAGCGACAGGTATGACCTGGCGCTCCCTGGCGTGGTCCAATGCATTTCAATGGAGCAATCTTTAAATAATCATAATTAATTGCTATTACTGTTTTTTTTTTTTTTTTATGTCAAAAATTCTGTGACCACTTCTGCAATGTTAGGATTTTTTTTAAAGTTAAAAAAAAAAAAAAAAAATTTGCAGAATTGATATTACAGGTCTGATATTCATGTATTCATATTACAAAATGTTTAGAAAAACTTGTATAATTTTTACATATAAAAAAAAAGGTTGGGGGTTAAAAACTACTTTACACACATCGCCGCCAGCGCTCTGGGGTTTAAACAAGGAATTCACAGAGCGAGAAATTTTTGAGCGTGATTTGTTAATGAATCTGCAGCAAGCCGTTCGCTCTGGCCATTCGCTGTCAGGCGCACCCATACAAGCGGAACCTGTGAAACAGCGACCCCTAACCCCGTATTCAACATTACCGCACACCGACTGAGTCGCTGTCAACAAGCAAACCCCGGCCAAGAACAGCGAATACTAGCTGGCGCTGTGAAAATCACGCTACTGGTGCTCATCTGTCGCTACCTGGCGCTATTAATGTGAGCAGGCCCTTGTGCAAAAACTGAATGAGGCCCCCTTATGGCTTATACTTTGCCCAACTAAAGACTGACAACTGAGACAAATTATGCTTTTTTCTGTACATGATGCCACAAGAGTACAAATTTAAGTAATAAGACAGAGAAACAAGGATGAGCCCCCCCCTGACCTTATGGGCACCAGTGCGGTTGCAACCTCTGCACCCTCTATAGTTACGCCGCCTGTTGACACACAATATATTCTGGTTATTCTAAACTGAAAAGTCCAGCAGATTAGCAAGTCAATGTCCTTATTACTACAGACACACACTATTAAATTAAATAATGTGGCAAGGTGGGTATGGCCTCCTACAACCATAATGCAGAAGCTATAGCATTGAAGGCAGGACATGTACCAGGCGCAGTGGGGCCAGGTACAGGAGTGTTGATGTAAGAAGAAGGCCCAACCAGCCCCAATACAGCATGGTCCACCGGGCATTCTCCCAGGTTTCCCTATGGCCACTCTTTCTACTTGCTTTGGAATACACTGGTGGATCGCAGCTAAGTTAATGCAGCTCAGGTGGGAGTTAGGCATCGATTCCGACTTTGGGGCCTCCCAAATCAGGATGCCCCTTAGGAATCATGACTACCAAACAAAAAGTCAAATGTGACTGCTGGTCCATATTAAAGTGGACCAACACCCAGGATTTTGACTATTCTGGGTTTTGGGGGTGCCCCGATGTGTGAAACCCCCCAGAAAGCCCCGAAAACTCACCTCACCCCGTTCCCACGTGACCGCTGCAACCAATCCCCACCGACGGACAAGCGAGAGGCAGCGCCGGCCATCCACAAACGGCCGGCGTGGGAGCGTGCCCTGTTAGAGGGACGCGTGGGAAGCGGCGGTGGCGGACGTGGAAAAAGGTAGGATTGTGGGCTTCCTGGGGGGTTTCAGCCCGCGGGACATCCCAATTTCAGATGCCCCACGGGGAGGGATCTGATCGGCCCGGGAATCTTATAGATTCCCGGGCCGATCCCCCCTGGGTGTTGGTCCGCTTTAAAGCTGAAGTCCAGTCAAGGGTTAACCTTCCCCTCGCACTGAGGCAGGACAAGGGGGTTACAAAGAAAACCGCTTACCTCGCCCACGGTTCAGCGCCATTCCCTCTGGTGGGCTGGGTTCTGGGTCCCACCATCTTGGGTAAATGCACAGAGCTTCCCTAAGGTACGTGCGTGTCACCGCACACTTCAAGGGGCAGGAGCATGCCTGACTCCATGTGATAGGAGCATGCATGGAGTTGAAAGATGTGACCTCCTGTGCAGCAGCCACACAAACCCTGTAGAGCGTCACTGGACGGCGGGGAGAGGTAAGGTTTGTTTTTTCTTTGCAACCCCCCCCCCCCTTCTGTCTCAGCAAGAGGGGAGGGTTACAGGACTGGGGGGGAGGGGGGGGGGAGTGACTGAAGTTCCGCTTTAAGTAAGGAATTTTAAGGAAGCAATTAAGGTAAACCTAAACATTGCTTTTCAGACCAAAGTATCTGTACAGTTCTTGTAATTTCCCATCATTCAGGACAGCTTTAATAAGCACAATAGTATTTTTTGTACTGCATGGCTGACCAGAAACCTATCTTGAATTGGCAATGGTAAAGTTTAGTTGTGCAAAATGAGCACACGCCTTTCTGGTCATAAAATTCACACAAAGCCAGAGCTAATTATTGCATTCACAAAGGTACCCCAGACATGACGTAAGACAGACTAATTGCTCACTCACTAGCCCTGCAGGGGAGCATCTTTTCCCCCTGGAATTTGGAAATTACGCAGAGATCTCAGAATGTAGCTCATCTACAAGTGCGATAATTACGGGTGCCTTGCTGATTTAATACAAAAAAATGAACTACGTGGAAGTAGGGCAGACTTTGGGCCTTATTCATTAAGGGATAGCGACAGGTAGTGGCTGTTAAGCGACAGGTAGCGGCATGAGTACGTCGGCCACAGCACGCAATTTCACATTGATGAAGCTGATTCTGTTGAGCGACTGGGATAACGCCATGTAATGTATGATTCGTCATTATCCCAGCCTCAGCGTACAGCGCCGGCGTTCAGCCTTGCAGAGCGCCACATCTTACCTCAAATAATGTTGTGACCTCTCCTGGCCTTGAAAAAGCCATTTTTTAATTTTTTTTTTTATATTTATGCAGAATTGACATTACAGGTCTGGCATTAATGTGTTCATGTTACGTTATAACAATGTACTAGCATATGTTTTCGCTTTGTTACTGGTGGATACATGTTCAAAAACAGCCTTTAATCACAGAGCCTATGATGATCTGGGCGACATCGAAGCATTTTTGAGCGCCGGCGGTGTACAGCGCTGTACTGCTCATATAGCGACTCCCCACAACGTATTCATCAATGCTGCACAGTGTCTGAGGCGCTCTGAACTAGCGAACCACGGCTGAGCACAGCCACTACTATCGGGCGCTCTGAAATCCGCTCTAGAGACGCTCATCTGTTGCTACCTGCCGCTAGTAATGAATCAGCCTGCCAGTCGCTTTCCCCGGGGCACCCCTCTGTGTGAAACCCCCCAGGTCGCCCAAAAACTCACCATTGTTCCTGGTCCAAGAGGCCGCATCCCCGCTATTACTTTAACAGGGCACATGCCCGTGCCAGACATTTGTGAATGGCCGGTGCGGGCACGCTCCCTGTTAGAGGGTAGCAGGATTTCATAGTTACACTCCTGGTGTCTAGTACAGAAAGAGGTTTTGTGTGCCAGGGGAATATTCTACATCTTTGACTTGAATAAGGGAAAGGCTAAAAATGTTACCAATTTTGTAAATAGAAAAGTGCCGCGGACAAAGACAAGAGCTTATATATCAAGGATGAAGCATATGGAACCTGCAAGTCAATGCTGCAGAGGGTCATGAAGGACGCTGATCATAATAAGTGGTTGGTGGAAAAGGGAAGATGAGAAAACTATTATCTATGCCAGGGGTTCTCAGGTGGTGGGGCACAAGGGCACTTTCATCAACAATCACGGGTACTGAAATACCAAACTAACTGCATGGTCCTTTAATAAGAGGTGCAGTGGATGCACTGGCTTCGCTTGGTAGCTGACTTGTACAGTGAGCAGCCCCCCATTGATGAGCGTGGCTCCACACCGGCTCCGCAACCGGCCTCATGAAGAAGCAATGCTCACCAGTGGCCCCAAATCAGCACCCCTTCTCAGTGTCATAAGGCTTCTCAAAGTAAATGAGGGCCAATGTTTACAAAAATAATAAAAATGTGTTTTAATAGGGCCAAAAATGGCTGCTGGTCCGCTAGAGAAAATCCATTCAGAATCCAAATTAAAATCAGTTTATTGTTCAGCAAGTACATTACATACAAGGAAATTCGCTAGACACATAGCAGTGGTTTACCATTTGTAGAAAAATGGCAAAGCTTTCATTGCCACTCTAAGTTCAGAAATCTGAATAGAACGCAGGCCGCTGTTTGGCAAAGCGGCCCACACATGTGCTGTGGGAATGGGCAAAAGGTGAATTTTGGGTGATCTGGACACACACACAGTGGGATCCCCCCAGCAGCAGCAAAACCCAGGATAGTGAAAGTATTGGGTTTTGTTTCTTTTTAAGGTATTAGCTAAACTTAAAGTAGACCAAAACCCAGGATATTGACTATCCTGGGTTTTGGTCCTTGCCCCCAGGGCACCCCGATGGCCCAAGCAAACTAACCTCTTCCCAGTCTTATGATGCATGCGTGGTCGCTCATCCAATCAATGCGCTTAAGCCCCTGCGTGCAGGAGCTTGTCTAATGCGAGCGGATCCGAATGCACTGGCGGCCGCATCCCCCGCTACCCTCACAAATGCCTGGTGCGGGCACGTGTTCTGCTAAAGAGATAGCGAGTATTCAGCCACTGCTCGCGCATGCGCCTTTGGACCGGGAAAGAAGGTGAGTTTCTGGGCGACCTGGGGGGTTTCATACAGCGGGGCATCCCGATTCTGGATGCCCTGGGGGAGGAAATCCAGCGGGCCTGGAATCTTATAGATTTCAGGGCCCATGGGGCGTGAGTTTTGGTTCTCTTTAACTGACCAGTTCTGTCCCACAAAAGGAAAGCAGCAAGATTAGTCATAATATACCAGTAACCAAACATAGAAGAGCTAAAGCCACCAATCAGGATGCAGCACTTGCACTCCATTAGTGGCAGCCTGGTGAACACTTTGCACAGTAAAGGAGACTGATTCAACAAAACAACATCCACACCACAACACATGACTGGACTAGAGCTCCATGTTATCTCCCGCTGTTCTCCCAACTCCCTTCAATAAAACACTGCACAACGTATATATCTTTGGAATGATTTAATCGGCCACAGCTGAACAAATAAATACAAGACAACACAAAATCTCCGAACCCCTTAATCGAGTCTGAGTGGCAACCAACCAAACTAAGCCTGCGAGATTGACGAGGAGGAAATCCTTGATGCACTGATTCAGCGGAAGCCATTTTATTAAGCTTAATCGCCATCTCCGAGCTCAGAGCTCAACCGGGCTAACCGCCAAGGTGCAAGATGACAACAGCCTGGCTACCCCAAAACTGTAGCCATCCTCGCCACTACACTGGCCATCCTGGCTCGTTTTCCCGATCGAAAACAGCCGCATTTCTATGCCTCAGTACTCATCTAACCTGCCCACTCAGACCCAAAAGTGAGGAGACCGCCATAGCTGGCCAGCGTTGACTCCTTAACACTGGCCAGTCCGCCAACCACGCCCGTCAACTCACTCCGCTCTCCTCGCTCATTGACCAACCCTAACCCCCCCCCATGGAGCCAAGACCCAAGCTAATGTTCAGCTAAAGCCTCTTGATATATCCCCCAATAACCCTAATACATACCCTCGGCCATGCCTGCCAAAAAACTGACATGCCACGCCACCACTTGAGGTAGCCCCTCTGCTGCCCCCCTCGTAATTATACAGATTAAGAGCTCTCGCCCCTTCGCCAATTCCACATAATGCCCTACAATGACTATCCGACAATCTGCCAATTTTATCATATTAAGGAGCTCTCTCGGATCCTACCCAGCGGGCAACGTAATCCCTCCAATATGGGTATCCGATAATCTGCCGATTCTATCCAATTAAGTGCCCCCTGGCCTCTTCATCATAGTGTTGCATAATCCACCAATGTGCAAATCCAATAGTCTGCCGCTTCTATCATTTTAAAGGGGGGGGGGTCCCAGCCCTTTCCCCGTGGGCCCCGTACTCCATCAAAATGACTACCCAATGCTCCGCTGATTCCATTATCCTAAGGGCTCTCGGCCCCTTCCCAGTGCCACGCCATTCCCCCATATAAACATCTGATAACCCGCCAAACAGCCCAAGTCCATCCTATTCAACCTCTCGGCCCCTTCCCAATGGGCCCCGTAATCCACCGATATGAATACCCGATAATTCGCCAAACGTTCCAATACTATCATATTAAGCCCTCTCGGCCCCTACCCAGTGGGTCCCGTAATCCCCCAACATGAGTGTCCACAACCCCGCCGATATTAAACCATATTAAAGGCTCTCACCCTTTTCAATGGGCCACGTCCTGCACAAATCTGAGTAGCCGATAATCCGCCGAACACGCCAATTCTTATCGTATTTCGCGATCTTGGCCCCTCCACAGTGGGCCCCATGATCCACCAATGTGAATGCCCGAAAAAACCCAGCCGATTCTATCATATTAAGGGCTCTCGCCCTCACTCAGTGGGCCACGTCCTCCACCAATCTGAGTAACTGATAATCCGCCGATCACGCCGAGTCTTATCGTAATACGCGCTCTTGGCCCCTCCACCATGGGCCCCATGATCCACCAATGTGAATGACCGAAAACCCCGCCGAGCTTATATTTGGGGCTCTCGCCCTTACTCAATGGGCCACGTCCTCCACCAATCTGAGTAACCAATAATCCGCCGACCACGCCAAGTCTTATCATATTTCGTGCTCTTGGCCCCTCCACCATGGGCCCCATGGTCCACCAATGGGAATGTCCGAAAAAACCCCGCCGATCTTATCATATTTAAGGCTCTCGCCCTTACTCAGTGGGCCACGTCCTCCACCAATCTGAGTAACCGATAATCCGCCGACCACGCCGAGTCGTATCATATTTCGCACTCTTGGCCCCTCCACCCTGGGCCCCATGATCCACCAATGTGAATGACCGAAAACCCCGCCGAGCTTATATTTGGAGCTCTCGCCCTTACTCAGTGGGCCATGTCCTCCACCAATCTGAGTAACCAATAATCCGCCGACCACGGCGAGTCTTATCATATTTCGCGCTCTTGGCCCCACTAATTCTAGCCACTAATTCTAGCCTCCCTGCCCTTCGGGACCAATTGCACTGACCTCCGGCAACACTAACCAGCGTTCCCTCCCCACCGACGGCAACTTCTAAGCTCGATCTGCTTCCTGCTGCTGCGCTCCCCGGGTCCAGTAATAGGTTCCCACCTCTGACGATTAAACAAAGCAATCCCCCCTATCCTATTGCAGGCACACCGCTCACTTCCCTGTGGGCCACGCATTTCGACCCTTCTGGCCCTCCCAACTATCGGACGACAATCCTTGATCCGCTCCCCCACCAAGCCGCTCTCTGGATCCAATTGAGGGTACTCACACCCGGTGCCCATCACCGAACATCCAACCTCAACATACAACAAGCTCAACTCGCTTCCCCATATATACCATGTACCCTACCTAATTCCAGGCATATCCTTTTAGCCCCCCAAGCCCTGAACAGCTCCTTACTCCCCATCTCATGATCCACTGACCATACCTAAACAAGGAACCAGCCTGCCCTTAGGCATTACCCCGACCGACTCTGGCCCCCCGTCCTTGAACAATCCCAGACGCAAGCCGCTTCCCTGCCACGGTGCACATCTCCTAAATAGGTAAGATCACAACTGTCCCTCGGGACGAAAGCCTCCAATTCCAACCTTGGAGCGGCACGCTGCTCCCTTCCCCTTCGATCATTTACCCCTCCCTGCCTTGCCATGCACTTCTCCGGGTATACAATACCCAGGACCCTCTCCTAGATGCTGATAACCTGCCTGAACGGTGGCCAGTCTTCAAGTCTCCACCTCCAACCAAACATCCAAACCGACCAAACCCAATAACCCTCCCCCTGGTGAATGCAACCCCCATCCTTTCACCTCTTTAGATATTCCAACCCAAGTCCCAAGTAAACTATAAGCAGAGTCACCCATCCTTGCTCTTCCAACACCACCCCAACCAGCAACGGGGCTTGCCTTTGCCTCATCCATGCCTGCCATGCATATCCTGGAATCCCAAGCTTCAAACAACCCCCCAAACCCCCTTTAATCTTGGTTCCTTCAGCAGAGCCTGTCTGCTTGCCTTCAAGTACCCAGATGCCTCCTGACCCAGAACTTGACATTTTACTTCACACCACTGCGTGCCTCAATTGTTACCAATCCCAGATCTAGTGGGGATTATCCAGACCCACGCTCTGACCTCAATGCCCTCAATGCTCCGTACCACCCCCATTCAAGCCCACCAAACCCTTCATCCTGCCATGCAGCCTAGTAAGGCAACAACTGCAAGTACCCTGTCGGTAAGGAATGTGCCTCACCCTCTGCCAACATCCCCTGGAAAGACCCCACCCCTGCCCTTTAACAAGCCCACTCCTGACTTTCCCATCATCACCACATCTCACAACCCCCCCTTCATATTGCCCTTCTAACAAATTGCCAGGCTATCAACCCCCCCACAAAGGCAGCGCCCGTGGCTGGCCAGTGGCCCCCGCATGGCCCACCGAGCATGCCCATGTGTCAGCGGCCGAAGGGGGGGGGCTGAGCGCCCCACCAACACCGCCGACAGGTGAGGAGCCGGAGCCCCGCCATGATGCGGCAGCCGGCCGTATGGGGGGGTGAAAAACAGGAGGGAGGGTGGAGGGGGGCCCCCCGCCACACTGACAGGTGACGGGGAGAGCCGCCCCAGCCACCGTCCCGCTGACAGGAGGGAGGGAGGGTGAGCAGCACGGGCCCTGCCATGGAAGATGAGGAGCCGGGGCCCCGCCATGACGCACCGGCTGGCCGCAGGTGAGGCCCGACCAGCAGGAGAGAGGGTGGAGTGCCCCCCCGCCACACTGACAGCTGTGGGGGGCCGCCCAGCCACAGCGATGCGGTGGGTGGCTGCGTGTGAGGCTCACGCCGTCCCGCGTCGTCCCAATGACAGGAGGGAGGGAGGGAAGGGGGAGGAGATCCCTCCTCACCGCACCGCTCGGTGGGCGGCGGCGTACCTGGCCCTGGACGGGGGGAATGAAGGGGGGAGGGGCTCCACGCCGCACTGACAGCCGGTGGGGAAGCCGGCTAGTCGCCCTGGCGTGTCAGGAGGCACCAGCAAAGGAGGGAAGTGGGGGGGCGGCCAAGGAGATCCGTGCACCCCCTGTAATGCATGAGGGGGCCGAGGATGAAGGGCCCAATAGGAACGAGGAGCAGGGGGAAGAGAAGGGCTCCACCCAGCGAGACGGGGAAGCAGGAGTAATCATGCAGGTCAGAGGCAACCAGAGGCGAGGGGTTGGGAGGCACACTTACCCTGTCCCCCCTGGATGCCATGGCCCGCAGGATAAAAGGAGTTTTGGCGCTGGACGAGAGCCAGCCAGACTGCTTTGTCCAGCGCCGGGAGGACGAGGGGTCAGAGAGGAAGGGGGGACTTCCTGGCCTCTTATAGTGCCTCCCCTCGTCCCTCCCTCCAACTATCACTGGTTGACTGGTCCAGCTCCCGATAGGAGCTCAGCCAGTCATGTGAGCGCCTCTCTTAAGGGGCCGGCGCCTTCTTTCTCGCTACACCAGTCTCAATTAGAGTAAGCATCTAAACATATAAAAATAAATCAAGCTTTCAGCACAAGTAAAATCCAACTTTACTAATAATTAATGAAATCCTACTTAGACTCCACCTACACCCTCAAACAGTAACTAGATATGCATCTACATAATTCACTGAACTACATAAATAAAAAATGAGCGGCTTTTGTAATAAATTTTCATTAATACCTTTTTGTCTATAAAATATTTTCTCCAAAATGGGCTTTCCATCAACAGCTAATACATAATCTATAAAGAAGGTTTTTTTACCCTCTATAACATTATTACAGGATTACCGGTATGATGTGCACAGATTTACCAATGGAGGGAAGGTTCTGTAACAATCATATTGAAACCAAAGCCAACTCATTTGCTTTGACCTGCCATTACAGTTTTGCAAAATTTGCATCTGTACTAAATTACGTAAGAAGATTTGACACAAGCTACATTAAAACTATACTAACATAAAGGGAATTTATGCAATTTGAATTGATGCCATTTTTGAAAGTGTATTTTTTTTGTTTAGCCCTTGCCCCCGCAGCACCCCAATCGGGGGTGCCCCACTGTGTGAAACCCCCAGGTCGCTCGAACAAGCTCACCTCTTCCCGGTCCTACAACGCATGTGTGGCCGCTTGTCCAATCAGCACGCTCGGATCCGCCCGAGCCCCTGCGTCCAGGAGCTCGCCTAATGCGAGCAGATCCGAGGGTGCTGACGGACGCATCCCCCGCTACCCTCTAACAGCGATCATGCCCACGATGGCCATTCACAAATGCTTGCCGCGGGTACTCTCCCTGCTAAAGGAACAGCGGGGATGCGGCCCCAGTTCGCGCATGCTCCATTGGTTTGAGAAAGAAGGTGAGTTTCTGACGACCTGGAGGGGTTTCATACAGCGGGAATTCCACCAGCCCTGGAATCTTATAGATTTCAGGGCCGATGGGGCCCTGAGGAACTTCACAGACGCTAATAAGCTGAGGTAGCTCAGTAGCTCACTTAACCTTACACATGCTCAGCAGCAGTGTTCTATGTGTACAGGACTCACTGCTTTCTTCTTGTAGATCTTGGTGTACAGTTGCCAATAGCTAAGTGAAAACTGTTTCCACAAATAAATTCCAATTCAAAAATTCCATCAAAAGTGGACTTTTCCTTTAAGTGCTTCCCAGCATACCAGGTTTGTGATGTGTGTCCCTTGGCAGTCTAAACTCCTGTAGTACCTGGCAGGTAGGTGGTCAAAGACATTGTTTGCATTCTCATTTCTGCCCAGGGCAGTTTCTAGGGGAGGGCAAGCAAGTAAGGTGAAGGATAACAGCTTGCACCAGGTCCCCTTCCGCCAAGGGCCTATTAGCAGGTGCAGGGCCGCCTCCAGGTTTATGTGGGCCCTTGGGCGGCATGGTCTCAGTGGGCCCCTTTGTGGTGAAGAGTCACATCACAGAGGGACATCCCAAATCTGGATGCCCCCTAAGGATCATGCTATTCGGACCAAAACTCTAGTTTTGGTCTACTTTGAAGGGCACCAAATCCTTTTAAACCTGACCTTAGAGTCTAAATGAATCTAGATTCTCCTGATTTTGGATGCCCCTGTGTTTGACCCCCCTTTGTTCATTACTTTCCTCGAACTGGTGAATGCACTGTGGGATCGCCAGTTTGAGTTACCGACCAAACCAGGAGGTTCTTTCACAAAAAGGGGCATCCCAAATTGAGATGCCCCTGTAAAGCGGACTTTGGAATTGCTTTGCATAGTGGGTTTGCCAGCAATCCCAGGGGGGTTCACACAGTAGGGTATCACAGATTGGGATGCTCCAGAGATAGGAAATCAGCTGGGGTGGGCAGCTTAAAAGAAGAACAAAACCCAGCTCTTCTACTCCTGGAATCTAGATCCCCCGTTGTGTGGAACCCTGCCAGCCCTGAGAAGTTGGGCAGTGGCCGTGCCCTCCCAGTCCTCCACTGGTCAAGCACCATCACACACCCCAAAGGCCGTCCCTGTCAGCGGGTCCCCCCAGAGAGTAGGGGCTCCCGGCAGCTGCCCCGCCTTGCCGGGTGCTGACACCGGCCCTGAGCAGCTGCCTCCCCTGTATCTATTCTACGTTTGCCCCTGCTCCCAACAAGAAGAGTCTTCATGGAGAGTCTTAGGGGAAAACTTAGCTCTTTTGTTCCATTGAGACTCTACTAGATATTTTATTTGGGAAAGGTAAATTACTGAAAATAAGAAAACCCCTTACCCCATTGGCCCCTTCACACCTCAGGGTTGTATTGCATACAGGGTTTCCAATATAATGCACTTCAAATGCAGCCCCATGTAAGTCTATGGGACTACGATGCAAACACAGGTAACACACAATGGGGTCTACCTTAGGGTGAAAATTTACATCCGGTTGCTGAATCAGTCCCAAGGTAAACAATGAAAGTAAATGGCAGTTTTCTCTCATAAAAAAGGAGTGAGAATTCTCACCTGGCTCTGAATAGACCCCCATGGTTTGGATGCGACTATGTTGTGTTTTTAATAGAAAAATTAAAAAATCTACATTTGTCTTTTTTATTCTGGGGTCAACAAAGCATTTGTGCACCCACTCACTTGTATGGACGATCCAAAGGTTACTGGGATTACAGCAGACCCAGAAACTTCAAGTGTTCCTTTGATGCAAAAAAGCTCTACCAGGTACCCACAGCGGCAGCTTGACCCAGTGCCGCCCTGATTTGGGGGGCGATACAGTCCTGCTGGTTGGATGTCCCCAAAGAGTCAATCGCCAGCCTGGTCCCACTGCCACCCATGCATTTCTACTGGCTTGACAGCATCACATGGCCAGTAAAAGAAACGGACTCTGGCTCCTGAGAGCCTCCATGACAACCAGCAAAGCCAGCAGTGACCCTAATGTGTCACAGGAGATTGCCCTTGCAGGAGGTAAATATTGCTCTAGCAGCATTCACATATTTACTCTGCATTTAAGACTCTTTTTCCAAATGTAAGCGGCACTATACTATGACCCCTTACTGTCCTTCTTTAATGTTCACATTTTAGAACTGTGTTTATAAATGTTTTATTTACCTCCAAAATTTGCATGCAATCAATAAATGTTACACTTAAATTATAGAAAATAAATAGTTTAGCACCTTTCGAACCTACTTTCTTTATGGTCCATGTGAGGAGGAGTAAAAAAAGTATGAACCTGTCCAATACCCCAGCTATGCAGAAGGGGCTGGCCTTCGGTGTAATGTCACCTTGTGCAGGATTTCAGGACAATGCCCCTCTCAAGCACATACACACATTCACACTTAAAAAAGGGAAGGGACAGAAAGAGCCCAAAAAAAAAACATAAGGCGCGCACAAAAGGACTGCAGTAAGGTTTTAAATGAAAGACAGTGATGAGGAAATGTAAAACAGAAATAAAAAGAAAATGCTAAAAAAAAAAGAGGAAGACATACAGAAGCTAAAAAAAGAGGGCAGATGGAAGGTAGTTGGCATGAGCAAGAGATGTAATGTAAAAAAGAGAGATGAGAGGAAGGTATAAAATAAAAGAGGAATGTGTGAAAAAGAGAGAGAAAGTGAAAGTAGCAAAGTGAAGGAAATAAGAAAATGTGTGAAAAGTGAGAAGGAAAGTATGTGAAAAACAGAAGAAGGAGAAAATGTTGAAAAACTTGAAAAGAAAAAAATGAGGAAAAGAATAGAAAAGGGGGAGATAGAAGGAAGGTGCCAAAAGACGTAGATGGAGGAAATGTGAAAGAGAGGTAGAGCGTGTGGAAAAATTGGAAAGGAGGGAATGTAGTAAAAATGCAGAGAGAAGGAGGGGAGGTGGAAAAGAGAGAGACAGGGATGGTATGTGGAAGAAAGAAGGAATGTGAAAAAAGAACAGAGAAGGGGGAATGTGGAAAAAAAGACACAAAAGGAGGGAATGTGGAAAAAAGACAAAGAAGGAGGGATAGTTGAAAAAAGAGACAGAAGCAGAGTATGAGGAAAAAGAGAGAGAAGGAGGGTAAAAGGACAAAGAAAAATATAAAGAAGGATGTAATGTGGGGAAAAGATAGAAAAGGGGAGAATGTGGAAAAGTGAAGGAGAAAATGCAGGAAAAGTGAGACTGAGGGAATGTGGAAAAGTGAAAGGAGAGGAGAAAATGTTCAAAAATGCAAAAAGAAGGAAATGTGCGAAGGGAGGAAACATAAAACTGAAAAGGAGGGAGATAGAAGGAAGGTGCCACATAGATGGAGGAAATAAGAATGAGATGATGGAAGGTGTAAAAAAGGAGGGTATTTGATGTACAAGTGTAGAAAAGAGAAAAGGAGGGAATGTGGAAAAGAAATGAAAAAGATGGGATAAGAACAGAGCTAAAAGCTTTAAAAGGGTGTCTATATGGTGCCCCCTTTCAGAGAGATTGTGATGGCGCCCTGTGTGATTGCACTCCCCAAGGCTGGCCATGAATGTGGACCTTTCAATTGTCTAAGGAAGACCCAACATAACTTGGCGAGACAAGCATATGGAACATCTGAAAACACCATGAAAGTGGCAAATGTTTAAACTGGTCTTTTCCCCACCTGGGTTTTGGTCTGTTTACCGCAGGTAAAACACACCCTCTCTAATTTCCATGGCACAGGCACGGGTAAGCAGCCAATCAGCGGGCTCAGGTCCAATCAGCTGCATTCCCGCTTTACTCTAGCTGGGGGCATTCCCATGGCGAACTTCACAAATGCCTGTCGCAGGTATGTGCCTAGCGAAAGGTATAGCAGCCCGCGAATGTGCTGTGGGATTGGCAGCTCAATAAGTGAATGCGCCGATCGCCAGAATTTCACACAGCGGTGCATCCCAGATTGGGATGCCCCAGGGAAAGGGTAGGGGACATCCTTTTTTCGACTCCAGGGCCGGTTGAGATTTTGGTCCACTTTATCAACCAGGAATGGTGGACTTCTAGGGCACATGCAAAAGTAAAACAGTCCATAGACAACAAAATGTGGCTGCTGCACAACTGCAGTTAAAGTGGACCTTCACCCAGAATTAGAGCATATCTTCTATCTTCAAATCTATATATTTCCCCTAAACTGTACATAGATTGCTCACATTAAAAAATCATCCTAACTGCATCTACTGCATTTTCTGAGCCTTGAACTATCCAAAATGGCGGCCCATGGAGTCTCAGGCTGCTTGCAAACAGGAAGTGTCTTCTGACTGTGCAAATCACAGCTATAACCCCGCCCCCTGCGCTTTTGACCCCCCTCTTTAGTATGTGATGCTACTGTGCCAAGATGGCGGCACCTGTGAGTCCTGAACAGAGTTGCAGGCCAGTGGGGGAAAGAATAAAATGTAAGTAATTAAAAATATATTAATTTTAGATGCTGGGAATATGTTTGAAAGTAGACCAAAACCTAGCTGGATCGGGCCGGGAATCTATAAGATCCATTCCCTCCCCGCAGGGCATCCAAAATCGGGATGCCCCGCTGTCTGAAACCCCCAGGACACCCGCTACACTTACCTTAATCCCAGTCCAACGGCGCATGCGTGGGCCACGGCTGCATATCGAGCTTCTCTCTAGCAGGGCGCGTGCCCACGCCGGCCATTCACAAATGAGGGAAGAGGGAGCCGCCAGCGTGCTCAGAGCCGCTGAGCTAAGACGTGCATAGCTCAGTGGCTCCGAGCGCGCTGATTGGACGAGCGGCCGCGCATGCGCCGTAGGACCGCGGTGAGGTGAGTTGATCCGGGGCAATCTGGGGATGTGTCACATAGCGGGCCCTCCCGATCGGGGTGCCCCAGGGGAGTGGACCAAAACCCAGGATAGTCAAAATCCTGGGTTTTGGTCCACTTTAAGGGTTTGGGCTTTTCATTAAATGATGCTGACGGTCCGCTTTAAATGGCGATTCATCATATTTACCTCAGCTGCAAATAAGTGCTTAGATTAATAGTTTGAGCTTACTTAGGCAGTGCCCATCCTCTAGGATAGACACAGATTGCTGTCAAACTTACAATGTAATAAAAGGAGCAGCACAGTGCCCAGGAGCCTTAGCAGCTACACTAGCCAATAAAGAGGCCCACAGCAAGGTTGGGGTAAGTAAAAGCAGAATAATGCAGACCTAAAGTACGATGATTGACGTTGTTAGAGAGGAAGAAGCCAAGACACAACTGGATTAGGCAATTATCACTACTCTCCCACTCAAACATTTTGTTTGTCTTCCCCTCTTACCTTGCCTAATTTCTCCATCTGTTCCACATTGCTCCTTCTCCCTTTCCTTATTTTCCTTTCCATCGTTCTTTCACTTTTCTACATTCCTTCTGTTTTTATTTTCCACGTCTTTGCCTCTGTAGCTTTTGCCTTTTCTTTTATGCTTTTCCTAACTCCACTCTTTTCTCTTTTCCTACATCAATCCATCTCTCTATTTTCCATGTTCCATTAATCACTCTCTCTTTAATTTTGAATTTATGGCATTATATGGCATTGTCTCAGGTGTGAGGTACATATCTGGCACTCTCTCAAGTTTATGGGGCATATGTGGCGCTCTTTCAGGCGTATGGGTCATATACATTGTCCCTCAGGTGTACGGGGCATCTGTGGCGCTCTTTAAGGTTTATGGTGCATATGTGGTGCTCCCTCGGATTCATGGGACATCTGTCACACTCTCTGAGGTGTATGGGGCATATTTGGTGCTCTCTCAGGTGTATGGGGCATATGTGGCGCTCTCTCAGGTGTATGGGGCATATGTGGCATTTAATAAGGTGTATGTGGCACCTCTCAGTTATATGGGGCATATGTGGTGCTCTCGCAGTTCTTTCAGGTGTATGCGGCATATGTGGCGTTCTCTAAGGCATATGGGGTATATGTGGCGCTCTCTCGGGTGTATGGGGTATATGTGGCGCTCTCTCGGGTGTATGGGGTATATGTGGTATTCTCTCAGGTGTATGGGGCATATGCTGTCTCTCAGGTGTATGGGGTATCTGTGGCGCTCTCTCAGGTGTATTGGGCATATGTGGTCCTCTCTCAGGTGTATGGGGTATATGTCGCGCTCTCTCAGGTGTATAGAGCATATGTGGCGCTCCCTCAGGTGTATGGGGTATCTGTGGCGCTCTCTCAGGTGTATTGGGCATATGTGGTCCTCTGTCAGGTGTATGGGGCATATGTGGCGCTCTCTCAGGTGTATAGAGCATATGTGGCGCTCTCTCAGGTGTATGGGGCTTATGTGGTGCTCTCTCAGGTATATGGTGCATATGTGGTCCTCTCTCAGGTGTATGGGGCATATGTGGCGCTCTCTCAGGTGTATAGAGCATATGTGGCGCTCTCTCAGGTGTATAGAGCATATGTGGCGCTCCCTCAGGTGTATGGGGTATCTGTGGCGCTCTCTCAGGTGTATTGGGCATATGTGGTCCTCTCTCAGGTGTATAGAGCATATGTGGCGCTCTCTCAGGTGTATGGGGCTTATGTGGTGCTCTCTCAGGTATATGGGGCATATGTGGCGCTCTCTCAGGTGTATAGAGCATATGTGGCGCTCTCTCAGGTGTATAGAGCATATGTGGCGCTCCCTCAGGTGTATGGGGTATCTGTGGCGCTCTCTCAGGTGTATTGGGCATATGTGGTCCTCTCTCAGGTGTATGGGGCATATGTGGCGCTCTCTCAGGTGTATAGAGCATATGTGGCGCTCTCTCAGGTGTATGGGGCTTATGTGGTGCTCTCTCAGGTATATGGTGCATATGTGGTCCTCTCTCAGGTGTATGGGGCATATGTGGCGCTCTCTCAGGTGTATGGGGTATCTGTGGCGCTCTCTCAGGTGTATTGGGCATATGTGGTCCTCTCTCAGGTGTATGGGGCATATGTGGCGCTCTCTCAGGTGTATAGAGCATATGTGGCGCTCTCTCAGGTGTATGGGGTATCTGTGGCGCTCTCTCAGGTGTATTGGGCATATGTGGTCCTCTCTCAGGTGTATGGGGCATATGTGGCGCTCTCTCAGGTGTATGGGGCATATGTGGTGCTCTCTCAGGTGTATGGGGCTTATGTGGTGCTCTCTCAGGTATATGGTGCATATGTGGTGCTCCCTCAGGTGTATGGAACATATTTGGTGTTGGCTCAGGTGTATGGGGCATATGTGGCCCTCTATCAGGTGTGTGGGCATATGTGGTGTCTCACAGGTGTGTGGGGCATTTGGGGCATCTCTCAGGTGTGTGGGGCATATGGGGTATCTCTCAGGTGTGTGGGGCATATGGGGTGTCTCTCAGGTGTGTGGGGCATATGGGGTATCTCTCAGGTGTGTGGGGCATATGGGGTGTCTCTCAGGTGTGTGGGGCATATGGGGTATCTCTCAGGTGTGTGGGGCATATGGTGTATCTCTCAGGTGTGTGGGGCATATGGGGTGTCTCTCAGGTGTATGGGACATATGTGGTGCTCTCGGATGTATGGGGTATATAGGGTGTCTCTCAGGTGTATGGGACATATCTGGCGCTCTCGGGTTTATGGGATATATGTTGCACTCTCTCAGGTGTATGGAACATATGTGGCACTCTTGGGTGTATGGGGTATATATGCTATTCTCTCAGGTGTATGGGGCATATGCTGTGTCTCTCAGGTGTATGGGGCATACATATGTGGTGCTCTCTGTGGTAGATGGGGCACTTGTTGTGAGAGAGGGTCTTGGCTGGAGTAAGCCATACAATGGAGGGCAGGGTGAGCCCAGCTGCCATAGTGAAAGGGGAAGAAGGCAGAGCAGTAGCAGCAGTGAGGCCCCTGTCATATCTGCATTCTGCAGTGGCATTGTGTGTGTGTGTGTGTGTGTGTGTGTGTGTACAGTGTATGTGTGTGTATATAAATACAGCGTGTGAATACAGTGTATGGGGGGGGGGGAGCAGAGTGTGCGGCAGAATGGGCATGGCATCGCCGCCCTAGGCAGTGGCGGTGTCGGCAGCAGCAGCACCTACCTCCAGCATGCGGATCTCCTTCTGGGTCAGGTCGTTGGAGGTGGCGCACTTGGTTCGGAGCCCCTCCAGGTTGGAGATGCTGATGTCGATCATGTTCTGGACCAGCTCGCACTGCTGCAGCGCCTTCTGCAAGCTCAGGGGCTGATCGTCGCTGCTGGCGGCCACATTGTCCTCATCCATGTCTCCCCCCTGCGCTGTGCGGGCACCGGCTCCCCCCCCCCCCCTCCTCTCCCCGGCCGCACCGGAGGGAGCACTGGCCACCAGGCGGGGATCGGCACCCCCCGGGATCCGCCACTAGCCCCGGTGCACGGAGGGGGAGCTACTGGACACACGGGGGCACCTCACTCTGCTGTTGCTGCCCTCATCGCGGCTCCCAGATCACACCCGCCGGCAGTATATAAGCGGGCCAAGCCGACGGCAGCAAGGATCAGAGGGCGATCACCGCTGGCCAGCACCTGCACCGCGCCATCTCAGCTGCTCGGGTGCCGCTCGCTCGGCAGGGCGCTAGCTGCACTGTGATGGGGATGGGGGAGAAGAGGAGGGATGCTGCCCCTCTCTCATGGATGGACGGGCCCTTAGGGGGATTGCTGGAGCGGGAGAGCGCTGGAGCCGGTACCCGCCACCGCCGCCGCTGCTGCTGCTGCATCCCCTCCTGCCTCTCTCTGCACCGACATCTTGCCTGTCAATCATGCGCGCTCCCCGGCAGCGGAGAAGAGGAGGGGGCGGGGCTGTGCACGAGAGCGCGCACCTGCCTGACAGGAGGACCCCGAGCTGCGGGAGCGCGCACCTGCCTGACAGGAGGACCCCAAGCTGCGGGAGCGCGCACCTGCCTAACAGGAGGACCCCGAGCTGCGGGAGCGCGCACCTGCCTGACAGGAGGACCCCGAGCAGCGGGAGCGCGCACCTGTCTGACAGGAGGACCCCGAGCTGCGGGAGCGCGCACCTGCCTGACAGGAGGACCCCGAGCAGCGGGAGCGCGCATCTGTCTGACAGGAGGACCCCGAGCAGCGGGAGCGCGCACCTGCCTGACAGGAGGACCCCGAGCAGCGGGAGCGCGCACCTGCCTGACAGGAGGACCCCGAGCTGCGGGAGCGCCCTGCAGTGCACATACGGTGGTGTGGTGGCCCCGCACCTCTAACCCCAATTTCCTGACCTTTCAGGTGCCAGTCCAGACATGGCAGCCGGGACCCAGCCAAAACCTTTCATTCCGCCCCCCTCCCCTCCATTACCTTCCTGTGTGAGCAGCAGGTGACACTGAAGAACAGTACGCTTTGTTCACAGCAGGGTCAGGGGTGTCACCGGGACACAGATGAAGTGACAGACCACAATCGGGCTGTCAGAAACTTTCCTCAAAGTGACCCATAACCGGACCTAAAGTCACAGAGATATTTGTGTAATGGGCATCTTAAATTGGGATGCCCCACAGTGTGAATCCCAGCTAGTTCCAGGGGAGAGCAGGGATGCTGGGACAATGCAATCTGTTCACAATCCAGGGTTTTGTTCTTCTTTAGCAGGGCTAAATCCCCCACATCCCCTGGGGGCTGTAATCAAATGCATTATTATATAATAAAATACAATAATAAAGGACAGAGATAGAGGGATGCAGCTTTCTCATGTAGCTTCGGCACTGACAGCATCACCAGTATTAAACCAGTATTAAATGCCAGCTGCTTCCAGTGTTCACTTAGCAGAGTTCTGGGGTGCCCCAAGCAAATTCATGGGTTGTTTGGTGGCAAAGCACACCACAGTCCCCCAGATGGCCATGTAAACTCTCCCTGCCAGCAATCCCACTGTGCATATGCGGGCTCTCCTCCAATCAGTGCTCCATTCAGTTTTCTAAACCGATCAGACGTCAGACGCTCACCTTTTCGGGATGCACTGGGGGGAGGGAATCACGCAGCCCAGGGAATCTTTGTCCCTGGGTTCTGGTCCACTTAAAAGTGATACTCCATCTGTATTAGAGAATGCCTCCAGTGGGTATATTCCACTTCTGATCACCTACCTTAATCCATGTTTCTAAAAAATACCTTTCAAATTATAGATCTTGTTGGGCACATACATATTTGCCATAGCCCTGAAAGAATGAACTTTCACCCACCTTATTCTCCTGGAGAACAGAACAGTATAAAATGAGCATCTCAAAGGCCATGATTCAATAGGTAGGAAAAGATTCTCATGGTAGAAAAAATTCACATAATGAGAAAAAAGCACAAGAATGTCACTGTTACTGAATCACCAGCTAGGAAAACAATGAAAATTGATAGTACTTTTTTTACCCCTAAGAGAAGTAGAGATTTTTTTATTCCTTTTTACACTGCAGTAATAAATGTCATTAAGCCTGATTCAAAGCCTCTTCAGCCCTTGTGCTATTCAGTAGCGTGCTTTTTTGTGCAAGTTTGCCACTTCCATGACTTATCGGTTTGCGTACATGAAAAATGAATATTCAATGTATTAATTTGTGTTACCTAGTATATGCGTTGTCACTTTTGTAACTTTACGAATTTTGTCTGCACTTTGTCTGCTCTGCACGGACTACTAATGCAAAATGTTGCACCAGTATGCCAGATTCAAGGGGGGCAGATCAGGGCTTGCACCCCATGTTAACAATGGCAGCGAGTAATCTAACGTTATAAAAAGGGGGCCTCCATTACGTAATCCTGTACATGGGATCCTGAAACTAGGTAAGTTTCAAACCGCAGGGCATCCCTGTTTTGCTCCACTTTAAAGGGAATATATAAGCAAGACAATGCCCACTTACCTACCAGCCACATACTCGATCATACATAGCTTAGCCAGACCAGATGCAGCCCCAGAGCTGCAAGTGTGCTCCCAACCCGACCCAGGTGCGCATTTAAGTGTCCATCACTGATAGGAAATATCATGGTGAGTGCCCATTATATCTCAGGTGATGGACCCCCTTTTGTCAATAAATGAAGGAACGTGCTCCCTTAGGACCAGCAGTCACCCTATGCAATGGGGGGGGGGGGGGTTGGGGGGCGGTTGGATCCAGATTGTCAATGCACCTCCTAGCTGTAACTTTCAGTAAAACTAAATAGGATCTTTCTAATCTCTCCCCTGGCAAAATCGAACCCCGAAATTGGTTGGTGCAGGCAACAGCTGCACACTAATTTAACAGTCGCTCCAGCACCAGTAAGGGGCCCAATATACTGTAGTGTGTTTCCATGGAGAACTGGCAAATGAAATGTAAGTACCTCAAAGTGGACAGTAAGGGTCACTAATTCTACTTACTCCCACTGCATGTGAACAAGCTTTGGAGATTCTCACCTTTTCCTCAAGGAGCTTTGGAGTATGACATTGCTAGAAAACAGCTGCACACCTAATGTGTGTCCTAATTGGATGAAGCTTTGCTAGGAGAAGGTGACTATATCTCCAGGGCAGGGTTCACAGGTGGCATGAGGACAGGCTGGGTTTAATTTTCATGTGAATCAGAATTATAGGGGTCCTGAAACGTGGTCCATAGCACCGTACAAGACCTCCTCCCACTGCACGTAAACTGACAAACTGACCTACTACAGAGACATCCTACGTAGTCAGTTGGGCGATGTCTATCTGCGCTATGGTCCATACTCTCGCAGGTCTGACTCGGGGGGACCCTGCGCTCACCTTCCATGGCTGCCGGGGGGGGTGGCAGGAGCAGCAACTCCATCAGCAGCAGCCTCAGTCTTCAGTCGCTAATGAGTAGCTTTCTACACCCGCATAGTGAGTCTACTCATGAGCAGCAGGAAGACCTGGAGCGGACCTGAACCAGTAGGTCATGTCATACCTTGACATGACCATGCCAACACACCTTGAGGATCCGCTGGACTTCTGGGAAGCCGAACTTGACTTGTGGCCGCAACTAGCAGAGTTTGCCCTGGAAAAGCTTTCCTGCCCGGCCAGTAGTTGATTTAGATGGCAAGTGGGCTGCTCTATAGTATGCTGCAAAATGGCAAATTTACCTCACAATATAAGCTATTGCCCCTCAGATTTACACAGGGCCTGCTCTATATTATGCTGCAAAATGGTAAATTTACCTCACAGTTTAAGCTAATGCCCCTCAGATTGGCACAGGGGCTGCTCTATATAATGCTGCAAAATGGCAAATTTACCTCACTATATAAGCTATTGCCCCTCAGATTTACATAGGGGCTGCTTTATATTATGCTGCAAAATGGCAAATTTACCTCACAGTATAAGCTATTGCCCCTCAGATTTACACAGGGCCTGCTCTATAGAATGTTACAAAACCAAGAGCCGATTTAACTCACACAATATAACCTATTTCTCAGGTTTATATAGGGACTGCTCTATGTAATGGTGCAAAACCATGAATTTACCTCATAATATAAACTATTGCCCCCCAGATTTACTCAGGGGCTGCTCCATATAATGGTGCAAAACAGGGCAAATGTATTGTCCAATGCATTGAAAGAGAAAATGATGCCCACCAGTGCTTCGGATGAGTTTTTAAAAAAGTCTGAGGAACTAGTTGAGAAACTAGAAAAAGAAGAGTTGCAGATTAAGATCAAAAAACAAAAAAAACTCACCCGTGACCAGATTGACTATCAGGAAAGTAAAGTGTTCAAATGGCAAAGTAATAGTAATTTGGGGGATTTAGATCAAGAACATTGTAATCCGTTAGTCTCCTCGAGTAGGGAGTGGCGTAGGCCCATACCACATACTAAGTGGACCAAGGAACAAGGGAGTGCATGGTCTTCACCACCCGTGCGGAATGTTTTCAGACGTCCTAGGGCCTCTGGAAGGGATGGGGGAAATTGGAGGGAGCCAAATAGACAACCATTTAAGAGCCTATCATTAATTTCTAGGACAAATCCTAGAAGGGAGGAAACCTCAGGATTTGGTTTCAGAACTAGGGAACCTCATCCTTATATTCAAACTTCGCATACCAACAGATATTCAGCTATTGCTGATAGGGCTCCGCCTACTCCAACTACCCCTTTTCACTTCAACCGGGGAAACTCACCCCCGCTAAGGGCAAGAATATCGCCCACGCACGGGATGGGATTACCCCCAGGGAGAGAAAATGGGGCCCTAAAGAGAAAGGCCACACTAAACGAGGTAAACGAGGGGGAAAGAAGCATCAGACGACCCAGACACCTTTAGGAGAAGGTATTTTTAATTTTTTAAAGTGACATATCCTTGAGCATGAACGAACTAAAATTGTTGGATAAAGGTTTGAAATATGCTCCTCCCAAGACTTTTGATAAGTTTGAGGTTTTTGTTGACATACAGAAATTTATTCGGAAGTTAAGTGTCAAAAGGTTTTTCCTGAATAAGGGCGAGCCCAACGAGTTGGGGGCTTCCAATGATGTTGTCGGGATGGACCCTCCCTTTCAACTTTCTGATTTGAGAAATAAATCCCTTTTCAACCCGCCTGGCCCGATTAATACACAAATAGAGGCCTTTAAAAATGTTGTACTTAGGGATTTGGAGGTTATGAAAATAAAGAAAAGAACATGGCCTTTTGATATTACGAATGGAATTAGGGAATTGGAGTCCAAAAGGGATGTGGTTATTAAGCCAGCCGACAAGGGGGGTGGGTTGGTTATACTTAACAAAAAGGACTATGTAGCGGAGGTCAACAGACTTCTGGCGGATACTGAAACTTACCTCCCTTTGAGGAAAGACCCCACTTTGGAGTACAAACAAGAACTTATTGTATTATTAGAATCAGGATTAGAGTTGGGCATACTTACTAAAAAAGAATTCGATTATCTGAATCCATCAACACCAAGGATCCCTACTATATATATTTTACCTAAAATTCACAAGAGTTTGACGAGACCCCCAGGTCGGCCTATAGTGAGTGGGGTGGGGTCCATTTCTTGTCGATTGGGTGAATATATTGATGGGTTTTTACAGAACATTGTTGTGTCCCTTCCCTCCTATCTGAAGGATTCATCGCAGGTTTTAGATATCTGTAACACCTTGAATGTCAAAGAGGATTCTTTTTTAGTCACTGCTGATGTGACTTCACTGTATACAGTGATACCCCACGAAAAGGGAATTGCAGCAGTGCACTATTACCTTACTTCAAAATCTTCCTTACCTAGCGAACAGGTTGATTTTATAATCAAGTGTCTTATCTTTGCCCTCGAACGCAACTATTTTTGGTTCAATGACAATTTCTATCTTCAGAGGAAAGGAGTTGCCATGGGCGCAAAATTTGCGCCCAGTATGGCTAACCTCTATGTAGGTTGGTGGGAGGAACAATTCATTTACGGTCAAACCCCACCATATTTGCAATGTTGGCATCATTATATAGACGATGTCCTTTTTATTTGGGAGGGTCCCCAGGATGACCTTAATGTGTTCTGCCAAGAGATTAATCGGAATTCTTTTAATTTGGAATTCACAGTAGAGTCTAGTTCCACATCAGTGAACTTTTAGGACCTTGTGATTAGAAAGGAAGCTCATACTTTAGTGACTTCCACCTATTTTAAGAGCACTGACCGAAACGGGTACGTGCCCTCAGGGAGTTGTCATCATCCCAAATGGCTACAGGCCATTCCTAGGGGACAGTTCACCTGCCTTAGGCGCAATTGTACATACTTAGAGGATTATGACAAACAATCTGCGATGCTTATGCGCCGTTTCACTGATAAGGGATATGACAAAAAAACAGTCAGTGAACAGCGGGGGATGGTCCGAAATTGCCCTAGATCATCTTATCTCAATCGTGAGAAAGGTGGAATGGCAGGAGGTAGTGCCAATGTAGGAAATGAAGTCCCTTTCATCACTGGGTTTAACACACAACATAAAGAGGTTCGAAGTTTATTAAGTAAACATTGGCATATTTTAAAGGCAGACACCACACTGGGTCCTGCATTACCTGAATATCCAAGGGTTATTTTTAAGAAACCTCCAAACCTGAGGGATCGCTTGGTAAGGAGCTATGTAGACCCACCGCAAACTAGATTGATGGGTAAGAATTTACCAGTTGGGTTTTACAGGTGTGGTTCATGTGCGGGTTGTAAGTGTTGCACTCCGGTAGAAAAACCCAAAATTTCATTTCAAAATTTTAAGACAGGTAAAGAGTTTAAAATTTCCAAATTAATTTCCTGTTGGTCGAAAGGAGTGATCTATCTGATTTGGTGCCCTTGCCACCTGTTGTATGTGGGACGCACAACTCGCGAGCTTAGGATACGCATCCGCGAGCACATATATAATATCAAGCGCGGCTACGAATCCCATAGCCTATCTGCACATTTTAAAAAACATCATAATTGTGATCCCAGTTGCATGTCCTTTGCTGGAATTGACCTCGTGGAGTCCAACTGGCGGGGGTCGGATCTAGTGAAGGACATCTCTAAAAAGGAGGGCTGGTGGATATATACACTGGGCACCTTACATCCTGCAGGTCTTAACATAGATTTTGACCTGAATTGTTTTATTTCTTCTTAGCATTTGACTCATGTATAAATCTTTGGTATTCTTAATGTTTGTATGTATTTTATGCAGTGTATACATTTTATGTGTGCTGTATTTAGATGCTGGAATCAGACGGCCCTATGAAAAATTATTCCATATTCATATAATTACAAAATGGGCTCCTTTTAGAGTTGGGGCATATGTGGACGTTGCCATTTAATTAGGTCATGTTTACATTGAGTGATGGTCTGTGTTTAGCGGGCTAGTGCCCAGTTGGTTTAGTCCCGCTTTAATTAGAAATAATATGACACTGAGACCATAATCATGTTGTTGTTAGGTATTGCAAGGCTTCTTTTATATGTGTTTTGGATTTTATGCCCCAGGTATTCTGCCGTTTTTAATTGACATTGTTGGCTTGGATTGATAAGTTGATTCCAATCCAGGCTGCATAGATTTTAGCTATATTGTCAGTGATGTCTGATTAGATTCTTTATAATATCTGTGGTTCTTAGATTGAAGGGTGTTATTAGCGCTAGTTTTTCTCCCTCCAGATGGGGGGTATCTGGGGACGGAATGGTATTATTTTTTAATGTTTGTCTGTTGGTCTCCAATGCGCTTGGTAGTTTCTATGGCGCTGGAGCTTTGTACTAAGTGGCTGTCAGATGTTGCTAGGCAATCACCTATTTATGTCTCTGATTGGCCGTGGCGGCCCACGTGCTGCGTTGTCTTTGTATGACGCTATAGGTCTTCATGGCGCTCCGGAGGATTGTGACACCGGAGCTTGGGAGTATGTTGTCAGCTGTTGCTAGGTGATTTCTTACATATGGTTTTGATTGGCCGTCGCGGCCCACGTGCTGCGCTGTTTTTGGATGACGTTACAGGTCCTCCAGCTGCGCGTTCGGACATTTACACCCTGGAATGTGGAGATTCTGGCTGCGCTGCTGGAAGTAAGTAATTTGATTTCTACACTTCGGGACTGTTTATTAAAGCGGGCTTCTAGTGGCAGCCTGTTTCTCCCTAGTTAGTGTAATGGGAGTTGAGTTGTAGTTAAAATGCAAAGTCAGATTTCCACATAGCTGGAGGACCTTATATCATGTGACCGGACTTTTTTGGCATATATTTCCCGCCGCTCTGCCGCGCGACCAGCCTAGTTAAAGTTGCCTTGCGGCGACGAAACGCGCCGGCGGTGGCGAGCGGTGGAAGTTTTTGATACTTTGGATATTTTAACCTATTTTAAATGGGACTGTCCTTTTATTGGATCATCTGTGGCGACCGTCTGATTCCAGGATCGGTGAGACCGCGATTGTATCTCTGAGGTGATATTTTTACTTGTTTTGTGAGTGCATTTGGATTATTCATATTAAAGCCATAAGTTTTGCAGAATTACACTATTTTGGCTTTTTTGTTTCTTTATCCATGTTATCATTTGAGCTATGCTCACTAAGGATATAATCTGGAGCAGATGTTTTTATGGAAGTAGTGCTTTATATAACATCTAAAAGTATTGGAAGGATGAGGAGTGGAAGCTTTGCTTGATGAGCATTTAATTGGAAGCAGATGACATCAGAATTAGCAGCAACGCTGTTTAATACCATTTTAAGGCGTTTTGCTGATTAAAAGCTGGTAAGAGTTTGCACTATCGGTGGAGGATTCCCTTGCACAAGCTTGTGTGAAGTGTATGCACCGTGGGACACCGTGTATTGTGTACCGTGGCACTTTCTAAACGATATATTTAGACCTTTTTGCTCTTTGCACAACTGTTGCTCTGTGTTTGCATTATTTATCAATATAAACTATTGCTGCTCTGATTTACACAGGAGGACCACTCTAAAGAATGGTGCAACATGGCGAATTTAGCTCACAATATAACATAGATTGCAAAATTAGATTTTCAGACAGGGCCTGCTCTATAAAATGGCAATTTTACCTCACAATATAAACTATTGCTCCTCAGATTTACACAGGGATTTAGGTTGATATATATAATAGTGCAAAACAGCGAATTTACCTCACAATACTGTATAAACTATTGCTCCTCAGATTTACACAGTGGGCTTCTCTATATAATGGTGCAAAATGGCGAATTTACCTCACTATATAATCTATTACAGCTCTATATAAAAAATAAATAAATAAATTAAAAAAAGGGCCTGTAGAAGCTTGTTTAGTATAACAGATAGGGTGACATGTGCTGGTTTGGGATGCCCATGTGGGCTGGTGTTTTGACTGCAGGACAAAAACCAATTCAAAATGCAATAATTTGATTAAGCTGAGGAAGGATCAACAAGTGTATTTAGTATAACAGATAGGCTGCCTAATGCAGGTTTGGGATGCCCTGCGGCCTGGTGTTTTTTTTGTTAAAGGCAGACCAAAAACCAACTCAAAATGCAATAGTTTGATTCAGCTGAAGAAGGATGAACAAGCGTATTTAGCATAACAGATAGGGTGCAACGTGGTGGTTTGGGATACCCTGCGGCCTGGTGTATTGACAGCAGGACAAAAACCAATTCAAAATGCAATAACTTAATAAAGCTGAGGCTGTAGACGCTTATTTAGTATAACAGATAGGGTGCCATTGGTGGTTTGGGATACCCTGCGGCCTGGTGTACTGACAGCAGGACAAAAACCAATTCAAAATGCAATAGCTTAATAAAGCTGAGGCTGTAGACGCTTATTTAGTATAACAGATAGGGTGCAACGTGGTGGTTTGGGATACCCTGCGGCCTGGTGTATTGACAGCAGGACAAAAACCAATTCAAAATGCAATAACTTAATAAAGCTGAGGCTGTAGACGCTTATTTAGTATAACAGATAGGGTGCCACATGGTGGTTTGGGATACCCTGCGGCCTGGTGTATTGACAGCAGGACAAAAACCAATTCAAAATGCAATAACTTAATAAAGCTGAGGCTGTAGACGCTTATTTAGTATAACAGATAGGGTGCCACATGGTGGTTTGGGATACCCTGCGGCCTGGTGTATTGACAGCAGGACAAAAACCAATTCAAAATGCAATAACTTAATAAAGCTGAGGCTGTAGACGCTTATTTAGTAAAACAGATAGGGTGCCACATGGTGGTTTGGGATACCCTGCGGCCTGGTGTATTGACAGCAGGACAAAAACCAATTCAAAATGCAATAATTTGATTAAGCTGAGGAAGGATCAACAAGTGTATTTAGTATAACAGATAGGCTGCCTAATGCAGGTTTGGGATGCCCTGCGGCCTGGTGTTTTTTTTGTTATTTTTGGTTCAATGACAATTTCTATCTTCAGAGGAAAGGAGTTGCCATGGGCGCAAAATTTGCGCCCAGTATGGCTAACCTCTATGTAGGTTGGTGGGAGGAACAATTCATTTACGGTCAAACCCCACCATATTTGCAATGTTGGCATCATTATATAGACGATGTCCTTTTTATTTGGGAGGGTCCCCAGGATGACCTTAATGTGTTCTGCCAAGAGATTAATCGGAATTCTTTTAATTTGGAATTCACAGTAGAGTCTAGTTCCACATCAGTGAACTTTTAGGACCTTGTGATTAGAAAGGAAGCTCATACTTTAGTGACTTCCACCTATTTTAAGAGCACTGACCGAAACGGGTACGTGCCCTCAGGGAGTTGTCATCATCCCAAATGGCTACAGGCCATTCCTAGGGGACAGTTCACCTGCCTTAGGCGCAATTGTACATACTTAGAGGATTATGACAAACAATCTGCGATGCTTATGCGCCGTTTCACTGATAAGGGATATGACAAAAAAACAGTCAGTGAACAGCGGGGGATGGTCCGAAATTGCCCTAGATCATCTTATCTCAATCGTGAGAAAGGTGGAATGGCAGGAGGTAGTGCCAATGTAGGAAATGAAGTCCCTTTCATCACTGGGTTTAACACACAACATAAAGAGGTTCGAAGTTTATTAAGTAAACATTGGCATATTTTAAAGGCAGACACCACACTGGGTCCTGCATTACCTGAATATCCAAGGGTTATTTTTAAGAAACCTCCAAACCTGAGGGATCGCTTGGTAAGGAGCTATGTAGACCCACCGCAAACTAGATTGATGGGTAAGAATTTACCAGTTGGGTTTTACAGGTGTGGTTAATGTGCGGGTTGTAAGTGTTGCACTCCGGTAGAAAAACCCAAAATTTCATTTCAAAATTTTAAGACAGGTAAAGAGTTTAAAATTTCCAAATTAATTTCCTGTTGGTCGAAAGGAGTGATCTATCTGATTTGGTGCCCTTGCCACCTGTTGTATGTGGGACGCACAACTCGCGAGCTTAGGATACGCATCCGCGAGCACATATATAATATCAAGCGCGGCTACGAGTCCCATAGCCTATCTGCACATTTTAAAAAACATCATAATTGTGATCCCAGTTGCATGTCCTTTGCTGGAATTGACCTCGTGGAGTCCAACTGGCGGGGGTCGGATCTAGTGAAGGACATCTCTAAAAAGGAGGGCTGGTGGATATATACACTGGGCACCTTACATCCTGCAGGTCTTAACATAGATTTTGACCTGAATTGTTTTATTTCTTCTTAGCATTTGACTCATGTATAAATCTTTGGTATTCTTAATGTTTGTATGTATTTTATGCAGTGTATACATTTTATGTGTGCTGTATTTAGATGCTGGAATCAGACGGCCCTATGAAAAATTATTCCATATTCATATAATTACAAAATGGGCTCCTTTTAGAGTTGGGGCATATGTGGACATTGCCATTTAATTAGGTCAT
This sequence comes from Gastrophryne carolinensis, assembly GCA_027917425.1. Classification (NCBI taxonomy): domain Eukaryota; kingdom Metazoa; phylum Chordata; class Amphibia; order Anura; family Microhylidae; genus Gastrophryne; species Gastrophryne carolinensis. The sequence continues at coordinate 513,454,754 of CM051234.1, forward strand.
GTTTACATTGAGTGATGGTCTGTGTTTAGCGGGCTAGTGCCCAGTTGGTTTAGTCCCGCTTTAATTAGAAATAATATGACACTGAGACCATAATCATGTTGTTGTTAGGTATTGCAAGGCTTCTTTTATATGTGTTTTGGATTTTATGCCCCAGGTATTCTGCCGTTTTTAATTGACATTGTTGGCTTGGATTGATAAGTTGATTCCAATCCAGGCTGCATAGATTTTAGCTATATTGTCAGTGATGTCTGATTAGATTCTTTATAATATCTGTGGTTCTTAGATTGAAGGGTGTTATTAGCGCTAGTTTTTCTCCCTCCAGATGGGGGGTATCTGGGGACGGAATGGTATTATTTTTTAATGTTTGTCTGTTGGTCTCCAATGCGCTTGGTAGTTTCTATGGCGCTGGAGCTTTGTACTAAGTGGCTGTCAGATGTTGCTAGGCAATCACCTATTTATGTCTCTGATTGGCCGTGGCGGCCCACGTGCTGCGTTGTCTTTGTATGACGCTATAGGTCTTCATGGCGCTCCGGAGGATTGTGACACCGGAGCTTGGGAGTATGTTGTCAGCTGTTGCTAGGTGATTTCTTACATATGGTTTTGATTGGCCGTCGCGGCCCACGTGCTGCGCTGTTTTTGGATGACGTTACAGGTCCTCCAGCTGCGCGTTCGGACATTTACACCCTGGAATGTAGAGATTCCGGCCTGCGCTGCTGGAAGTAAGTAATTTGATTACTACACTTCGGGACTGTTTATTAAAGCGGGCTTCTAGTGGCAGCCTGTTTCTCCCTAGTTAGTGTAATGGGAGTTGAGTTGTAGTTAAAATGCAAAGTCAGATTTCCACATAGCTGGAGGACCTTATATCATGTGACCGGACTTTTTTGGCATATATTTCCCGCCGCTCTGCCGCGCGACCAGCCTAGTTAAAGTTGCCTTGCGGCGACGAAACGCGTCGGCGGTGGCGAGCGGTGGAAGTTTTTGATACTTTGGATATTTTAACCTATTTTAAATGGGACTGTCCTTTTATTGGATCATCTGTGGCGACCGTCTGATTCCAGGATCGGTGAGACCGCGATTGTATCTCTGAGGTGATATTTTTACTTGTTTTGTGAGTGCATTTGGATTATTCATATTAAAGCCATAAGTTTTGCAGAATTACACTATTTTGGCTTTTTTGTTTCTTTATCCATGTTATCATTTGAGCTATGCTCACTAAGGATATAATCTGGAGCAGATGTTTTTATGGAAGTAGTGCTTTATATAACATCTAAAAGTATTGGAAGGATGAGGAGTGGAAGCTTTGCTTGATGAGCATTTAATTGGAAGCAGATGACATCAGAATTAGCAGCAACGCTGTTTAATACCATTTTAAGGCGTTTTGCTGATTAAAAGCTGGTAAGAGTTTGCACTATCGGTGGAGGATTCCCTTGCACAAGCTTGTGTGAAGTGTATGCACCGTGGGACACCGTGTATTGTGTACCGTGGCACTTTCTAAACGATATATTTAGACCTTTTTGCTCTTTGCACAACTGTTGCTCTGTGTTTGCATTATTTATCAATATAAACTATTGCTGCTCTGATTTACACAGGAGGACCACTCTAAAGAATGGTGCAACATGGCGAATTTAGCTCACAATATAACATAGATTGCAAAATTAGATTTTCAGACAGGGCCTGCTCTATAAAATGGCAATTTTACCTCACAATATAAACTATTGCTCCTCAGATTTACACAGGGATTTAGGTTGATATATATAATAGTGCAAAACAGCGAATTTACCTCACAATACTGTATAAACTATTGCTCCTCAGATTTACACAGTGGGCTTCTCTATATAATGGTGCAAAATGGCGAATTTACCTCACTATATAATCTATTACAGCTCTATATAAAAAATAAATAAATAAATTAAAAAAAGGGCCTGTAGAAGCTTGTTTAGTATAACAGATAGGGTGACATGTGCTGGTTTGGGATGCCCATGTGGGCTGGTGTTTTGACTGCAGGACAAAAACCAATTCAAAATGCAATAATTTGATTAAGCTGAGGAAGGATCAACAAGTGTATTTAGTATAACAGATAGGCTGCCTAATGCAGGTTTGGGATGCCCTGCGGCCTGGTGTTTTTTTTGTTAAAGGCAGACCAAAAACCAACTCAAAATGCAATAGTTTGATTCAGCTGAAGAAGGATGAACAAGCGTATTTAGCATAACAGATAGGGTGCAACGTGGTGGTTTGGGATACCCTGCGGCCTGGTGTATTGACAGCAGGACAAAAACCAATTCAAAATGCAATAACTTAATAAAGCTGAGGCTGTAGACGCTTATTTAGTATAACAGATAGGGTGCCATTGGTGGTTTGGGATACCCTGCGGCCTGGTGTACTGACAGCAGGACAAAAACCAATTCAAAATGCAATAGCTTAATAAAGCTGAGGCTGTAGACGCTTATTTAGTATAACAGATAGGGTGCAACGTGGTGGTTTGGGATACCCTGCGGCCTGGTGTATTGACAGCAGGACAAAAACCAATTCAAAATGCAATAACTTAATAAAGCTGAGGCTGTAGACGCTTATTTAGTATAACAGATAGGGTGCCACATGGTGGTTTGGGATACCCTGCGGCCTGGTGTATTGACAGCAGGACAAAAACCAATTCAAAATGCAATAACTTAATAAAGCTGAGGCTGTAGACGCTTATTTAGTAAAACAGATAGGGTGCCACATGGTGGTTTGGGATACCCTGCGGCCTGGTGTATTGACAGCAGGACAAAAACCAATTCAAAATGCAATAATTTGATTAAGCTGAGGAAGGATCAACAAGTGTATTTAGTATAACAGATAGGCTGCCTAATGCAGGTTTGGGATGCCCTGCGGCCTGGTGTTTTTTTTGTTAAAGGCAGACCAAAAACCAACTCAAAATGCAATAGTTTGATTCAGCTGAAGAAGGATGAACAAGCGTATTTAGCATAACAGATAGGGTGCAACGTGGTGGTTTGGGATACCCTGCGGCCTGGTGTATTGACAGCAGGACAAAAACCAATTCAAAATGCAATAACTTAATAAAGCTGAGGCTGTAGACGCTTATTTAGTATAACAGATAGGGTGCCATTGGTGGTTTGGGATACCCTGCGGCCTGGTGTATTGACAGCAGGACAAAAAACAATTCAAAATGCAATAACTTAATAAAGCTGAGGCTGTAGACGCTTATTTAGTAAAACAGATAGGGTGCCACATGGTGGTTTGGGATACCCTGCGGCCTGGTGTATTGACAGCAGGACAAAAACCAATTCAAAATGCAATAACTTAATAAAGCTGAGGCTGTAGACGCTTATTTAGTATAACAGATAGGGTGCCACGTGGTGGTTTGGGATACCCTGCGGCCTGGTGCATTTAAAGCAGACCAAAACCAATTCAAAATGAAATAACTTAATAAAGCTGATGCTGAACAACGTGTATTTAGTATAACAGATAGGGTGCAACGTGCAGGTTTAGGCTACCCTGCGGCCTGGTGTTTTGACAGCAGGACAAAAACCAATTCAAAATGCAATAGCTTAATAAAGCTGATGCTGAACAACGCTTATTTAGTATAACAGATAGGGTGCAATGTGCAGGTTTGGGATACCCTGTGGTCTGGTGTATTTAAAGCAGACCAAAACCAATTCAAAATGCAATAACTTAATAAAGCTGAGGCTGTAGACGCTTATTTGGTATAACAGATAGGGTGCAACGTGATGGTTTGGGATACCCTGCCGCCTGGTGTATTGACAGCAGGACAAAAACCAATTCAAAATGCAATAACTTAATAAAGCTGAGGCTGAATAACGCTTATGTAGTATAACAGATAGGGTGCAACGTGCAGGTTTGGGATACCCTGCGGCCTGGTGTATTTAAAGCAGACCAAAACCAATTCAAAATGCAATAATTTGATTAAGCTGAGGAAGGATCAACAAGTGTATTTAGTATAACAGATAGGGTGCAACGTAGTGGTTTGGGATACCCTGCGGCCTGGTGTATTGACAGCAGGACAAAAACCAATTCAAAATGCAATAACTTAATAAAGCTGAGGCTGTAGACGCTTATTTAGTATAACAGATAGGGTGCAATGTGCAGGTTTGGGATACCCTGCGGCCTGGTGTATTTAAAGCAGACCAAAACCAATTCAAAATACAATAACTTAATAAAGCTGAGGCTGTAGACGCTTATTTGGTATAACAGATAGGGTGCAACGTGGTGGTTTGGGATACCCTGCCGCCTGGTGTATTGACAGCAGGACAAAAACCTATTCAAAATGCAATAACTTAATAAAGCTGAGGCTGAACAACGCTTATTTAGTATAACAGATAGGGTGCAACGTGCAGGTTTGGGATACCCTGCGGCCTGGTGCATTTAAAGCAGATCAAAACCAATTCAAAATGCAATAACTTAATAAAGCTGAGGCTGTAGACGCTTATTTAGTATAACAGATAGGGTGCCATTGGTGGTTTGGGATACCCTGCGGCCTGGTGTATTGACAGCAGGACAAAAACCAATTCAAAATGCAATAGCTTAATAAAGCTGAGGCTGTAGACGCTTATTTAGTATAACAGATAGGGTGCAACGTGGTGGTTTGGGATACCCTGCGGCCTGGTGTATTGACAGCAGGACAAAAACCAATTCAAAATGCAATAGCTTAATAAAGCTGATGCTGAACAACGCTTATTTAGTATAACAGATAGGGTGCAACGTGGTGGTTTGGGATACCCTGCCGCCTGGTGTATTTAAAGCAGACCAAAACCAATTCAAAATGCAATAACTTAATAAAGCTGAGGCTGAACAACGCTTATTTAGTATAACAGATAGGGTGCAACGTGGTGGTTTGGGATACCCTGCGGCCTGGTGTATTGACAGCAGGACAAAAACCAATTCAAAATGCAATAACTTATTAAAGCTGGGGCTGTAGACGCTTATTTAGTATAACAGATAGGGTGCCACGTGGTGGTTTGGGATACCCTGCGGCCTGGTGTATTGACAGCAGGACAAAAACCAATTCAAAATGCAATAGCTTAATAAAGCTGATGCTGAACAACACTTATTTAGTATAACAGATAGGGTGCAATGTGCAGGTTTGGGATACCCTGCGGCCTGGTGTATTTAAAGCAGACCAAAACCAATTCAAAATACAATAACTTAATAAAGCTGAGGCTGTAGACGCTTATTTAGTATAACAGATAGGGTGCCAAGTGGTGGTTTGGGATACCCTGCAGCCTGGTGTATTGACAGCAGGACAAAAACCAATTCAAAATGCAATGTGTGTAACAGATAGGGTTACATAAGGCACTGCATAGATGGCATGCACAGTGGCCTGGTGTATTTAAAGCAGACCCAAAAATATTACCACTAATCCAGTTATTTAAATGCTTGTGTGTAACAGATAGGGTTACATAAGGCACTGCATAGATGGCAAGCACAGTGGCCTGGTGTATTTAAAGCAGACCCAAAAATATTAACACTAATCCAGTTATTTAAATGCTTGTGTGTAACAGATAGGGTTACATAAGGCACTGCATAGATGGCATGCACAGTGGCAAGGCAGATTACGGTTTACAGCACAAAGAAATCAAATTGAATTGAAAACTGATCAGGCAAATCACCCTGTCACTGTCACTTTTATGCTGTCCCTGGATTGTTCCGGTTTTCCACCATCTTTCCCTGCCTCTGTCTGCCTCTCTAAATCTCCCTACCTATCTGTAAATCTCCCTACCGCTAACTGTCTGTCCCTGTCTGCAGCAACCACCGCTGTCTCATGAATGCAAGTCTGAAATGCGCACAAGCAAGATGGCCGCCGCTTTATATAGCACGGTGACGCCACCGGGCTTCCTGGCTGCTGATAGGCTGCATGTGACTGTCCCATCATACCTTGGCCCAGGGTACATGTCTGGACATGTGCGTCCACCATCTTAGAATGCCTGTCATTGAAATGAATGGAGTTTAAAGGAAAACTTCGATCGATCGAATCGCGGGGAAATTCGGATTAGTTCAGAATCGAATTTTCCATGAAATTCGGAACGAATCCGGGTTCGTCCGGATCGATTCGCTCATCCCTAATTCTCATGGTAGGAAAAATTCACATAATGAGAAAAAAAGCACAAGAATGTCACTGTTACTGAATCACTAGCTAGGAAAACAATGAAAATTGATAGTACTTTTTTTTTCCCCAAAAAGAAGAGAGATTTTTTTTTACTCTGATTCAAAGCCTCTTCAGCCCTTGTGCTATTCAGTATCGTTCTTTTTTGTGCGAGTTTGCCGTTTTCCGTGACTTTTCGGTTTGCGTACACGAAAAATGAATATTCAATTTATTGATTACCAAGTATATGCGTACTCGCTTTTGTAACTCTACGAATTTTGTCTGTGCTTGCGCATTATTCTGATTTGCTCTGCAACAGAGTGTTTAAAAACAGAAGTTGCCGGTCCACTCTTACGCCCTTTTTGCTTGCGGAATTGTTGGCGAGCATCTGCCGTGAGATGCTCACCTTGTACCTGCCAGAGATTCCGCACACCCACCAGCGCCTAGACGTCAATCGTATGTCTGCTCAACATGTGTCTGAATTGACCCGACTGAACAACCTTTCTCTTGAGAAGCTTTGGCCCCCACCACAAGAAAAAGCCGGGCAATTGATGGTATAACCAAATTCGTTGTCTGCCATCTAATTTTTAGAGAATGGCTCCTTCTAGCGACTTGGAACACTGTCTGTTGGCATGTCCCAGCCTTCTCTGAGCTGCGCCCTGACTAAATTTCTTGATGGCATGTTTACCCTGCAGGACAAATACATGCTGTTTTCCTGCAGCTTGTCAGCCTGGAACATGGTGAATTTGGGTTATTTCAAGCAAAAATGACCCACGTCATAGGCGCCATTGACTGCACACATGTGCTGTTGGTGCCTCCTGTGGCACAGGAGTATATGTTTAGGTATGTTTAGGGGTTCATTGTTGCTCAATGGTCACACTGATCCCTGTATCCAAGTTGCCCATGTATCTGCTGTCTCTTTGCCTGCTACCGTAATGCTGCTAGTGTATTAACCTATGCCTGTTGTCATTTTCTTACAGAAACCAGAAGATGGGACATTTGATCAATGTTCAGTGTGTGGTGGGTCCTGATCTCCGTTTTCTCAGTGTTTTGGCTGGCTTACCAAGCACCACCTATCTCATTGGCCTCCGTTTTGGAGTATATTTTGTGGTTATTTTGTCCATTTGCCCTTGTGGTTTCCCTCCCTAGTTGCTCTCTCTCTCTGTGGCCTTGCCTTGTTATTTGAGCGTAATTGTGTTTTTTTTCACCTTTTAGGTGTCTCAGGATACCCACTGGTGCCATGGATGCTAACCCCTTTTCTGCGTCCTCAGTGAAATAAACTATTTGAGAGGGCTTATCTCCATACAGATGTTGTGGAATATATTGCCCCCCTATCAGTGCAGGCCATAATCTCAGATTATATGTAAATACCACATGTATTATAAATGTAGCCGTTTTCTTAGCTTCAATTTATGTGCCTTGGCTGAGCTGGGAAGAGCATGTCATGGTACATCGTGGTACCACTTTTGCTTGCTGTGCACCCTCACACTGTGCACTGTTAGACAACTTTTTTGCATGGTTCTGGAGGAATGAAATTGAAAAGAGGGCGAAATTTGCAGCCCGGCTAGAGCTTCTACATGGTTCTTCAGAATAGTGGAGGAAAGGCATCCGGGACACGCATCAGACAAGCTGCTTGCTGCCTTATTACTGCTGTTTGGTTTACAGTCCCTTTAAATATGCACAGGAGTCTTGGAAGTGTTATGCATAGGTCCCCGTTAAAACTGCCTGCCCAAAACTATTGAGTTACCAGCTTATCATTTGTTTATATACAGGGATATATACATTAGAGATCATAGAGAAGTTAGAGACTCAAAAAGCAATGGTCGATTCCTATGAAGGGCAACTGGGAACTATGGGGCATATGCAAAAACAACTATTTTAGCTAATATTATGTTAGCTTAATAAGCTTTCACATTGTATGTGCCTATTTTGTTAATTCCTTTAATATGTGAACTGCACTTAACATGCCTGCAACATGTCAATATTTTCGTCACTATTCAGCCCCACCTACAATTTAAAATGCTGATTACAATGCCCTGTTTTCAGTGGTGAGTGTGAAAAGCAGAGAAAGGGAAAACACATTCTTTAAATGCAGTCCTTGTATCATTAGTGCATTTATTTTACATGTTAGGTTAAAAATAGTTGACTTTTAATGATGGAGGTGGTGTACGGCTAATAGCGCAGTGCTGGCAGAGAAAAGGCTAAAGTAGACATAGCAATGACATAAAAGTTAACACTTAATGGGTTTGGAGACAATAGGGTTGATTCAGAGCCCCTTTCTCACCTTTTTTTTTTTGCATGAAAATTTCCATTCTCGTTCATTTTTTCCCTTCGTCTGATTCAGCAAAGCCTTTTTTCTGCAAGAACTTTAGTGTGAAATGTTTTCATTTTTGCACGATTATTCGTTGGGTAGCAAGACCTCCATAAAAATGAGGAGAAAGGGGCTCTGAATCAACCCTATTGTCCTAAAATGGCACAGTTAGGGGTTGTCATTCTGTTAGCACCACTTATTGGATTAGGAACGTTGTAACCCTACAGATGAGCACATTTGTCCTGTGTGTCATCTATTAATTATTAAATTACCGGGCAAAAGCAATTGTTTTAAAATATTTAATACCTGGGGGGGGGGGGTAACATGCATATTTATAGGTAAAAGTAAAATGAAATTATGAAGAATTTTAGCATAATAACTGACATCATTTTGAGCCTGATTTTCCTCGGCTTCACTACGAGCCAGCTCCGGGAAGGGAGTCTCGCAATTGGCCGGTGAATAGTCACGGGGCAAGATCATTTCAGTAGCCGGCGCCAATGACATTCTGCTCCAGCATTCTGGATGCTCCCCGAGCTTGTTTTGATTAGCTGGCTGTGAGACCAACTCCCGTTAAAGAGAAAATGGGTGTTGGTCTGGTTTAAAAAAAAAACAAAAAACAGGCAGCGCCTGTGGCCGCCAGCCTGCGTCTAATTTAATTTAGCGCCAAACAGGTTGCAACACCAGTTTATAGTGGTGCTGCAGGATAAGATCCCATAGAGAACAATGGGCAGAACTGTATTAAAGTGTTTTATGCTTATAATTAAAATTACACACATTTATTTGTATAGAAGTTGCATCTTGCATTGTGACTTGTCAATAATGGAAAAGGAGGACCTAGAAGTCGCCTAATGTAATTTTTTTTCTTGTAAAATCATTTTTTATGGCTTCTTTTGCTTACCAATGTGTAATTTGGACAACAACAACTAAGACACAGCCTAAATGTACTGTAAAGTTTGTCCCCTTTGTCCCCAGCAGTGATTTCTTGTAACTGTAACAAAGAAATGCCAGTGTGGGTCACTTAAATGATTTGAAACCTGACCATGGGCCACAATTAATACAATCAGAATTTTTGCATTTGCATAATGAACGTTTTATATGACAGGATGCCCACTGTCTCCACAAACTCCACTCCTATGCCCTCGCACCCCACCGCTACAGTCATATGTAAGAATCCTCACACACTAGCAATACACATACTGATTGGCTTACCTTTCTGAATAAATGGGTTCCTTTTATATAGCCCTTCCTATCAGTCCCACATGTTAACCATATTTCCAATACTGTGTTGCAGAGTATGATTGCTGGGTGCAGAGGAGTAAATTCCAGATAGACATTAGTGGTATACCAGGAACTGGCTTCACTGGAACATGAATGCAGTAAGAGAATGTCACCTTAACATGGTGGATATGTAGGAAATTCACACAACACAGCAGAAAACTGCATAGAGTGACTACAGATAAGCATTGGTAACAGTGCCATCTACTGTTATAACTTCTCATAACTGTAAACTGCAGTCAAACTGGAAAAAGTCCCAAAATCACATTCAGAGATAAGCAGAAGCTGTTGCAAAGTATTGTATCTCTAATACCTCTTTTCAACAGCTGAGGATTAGTCTTTTAAACCTTCTTCTTTGTAAGCCTCGAGTGGTCAGGGGCTTGGTAAGGATATCTGCTGTCATATCCTCAGTTGGGCAATAGTAACTCAGGTGTCCCTGCTCTTGAAGATCCCTTAGAAAGTTGAACTTCAAGTCAATATGCTTGGTTCTTCGAGCTAAGTCTTTCCATCTTCGCAAGTGCAAGGCTGGCAAGGCAAGTCTGTTAACAGTTGTCTTAGCCATATAACTTCTTGGCTTGCCTGCGCTGATGCTACGTACTCTGCTTCAGTAGCAGAGAGCTGCACCTCCTGATAGCAGAAACAAGTAGCCACTGGTAGTTTTTCTGTCACTGGTGTCTCCAGCCCAGCTGGCATCCACATATCCTGTGAGCATGCTTTCACCACTTGCTGGTGACTTTAGCTTATAATGTAAAGTCCCTTTAAGATAGCGAATTACTCGCTTTACAGCATTCCACCCCATATGACTTGGCATTTTCTGTATAGGATGTACAGCAATTTCCCACTTGCTCTCCTGTACTGAGTGTCAGTTGGTAGTGGTGTATCTTGGCTGTTTATCTTGTTCAGGTAGTTGATTTTCATATGAGATTTTACGGATTTGGCATCTTCCATTCCAAATGTTTCAATTATTTCTTGTATTTTGTGCTTCTGGTTCAGAAGAAAACTGACATCTTCCTCTCTCTGAATGCCGAGGTAATTATTCAAGTTCTTTGGTCTCAAAGTTCTGATTCAGGGTTTGCTTTATTTCTGCTTTATCCCCTCCTTGCTCAAAGCAAATCAGGATATTGTCTGCATAAATAAGCACATAGATCCATCTGTATATACTCCTCTGAAGTTTGCATACTAGGTCTGGCCTTTTAAACCCTGGTGGTTGTTCCATGTAGAAACGCTTTTTTCACATCAAAGTGTTTCACTTGCATTTTTCCTTTCCTTGTGGAGACTACTGTCAGTAAAGTCCTTATTGTAGCATGCTTGGCTACTGGAGCAAAGGTCTCATCATAGTCCTCTGTATATTTTTGAGAATATCCCTTGGCTATGAGTCTTGATTTGTATCACTCCACTGTGCCCTTTGCATTGTAATTCATTTTAAAAGTTTATTATAGCCTATGGCTTTCCTTCCAGGTGGTAGTCCTGTAAGTGCCCATGCTTTGGTGTCCTGCATGGATTGTATCTCTTCCTTTGCAGCCTTTATCCATTTACTGACTCCCGCTTCTGAAAGCTGAGATATGTCTTCCCAAGTGGCAGGTTCATTAGTACTGGCAGTGCTTGCCTTGTCAACACACAGGTGTTTTGCCTTTGTTTTCTCTCATTGAGCATCTTGGTTCTGTGTCTGAGCTTACTTGTGTCTGCTCTTCAGTACTGGTAGGTTCTGCGCTCACTTCAACTGTTTGTTCAGAAGTTACAGATGGCTGATCAGTGTCAGTCTTCTCTTCTGTTCTTACTTCATCAGTTGTCTCTCAGATTTGTAAGGTTATGCTGTTGCTAATAACCTTGTCTGTTTTGGGATTTAGGATTCTGTAACCCACTGTATCCAACAAAGATTCCTTCAAATGCTCTGTTTTGAAGTTTGGTGCATTTTTTTCTCTGGATTGTACATAGATGAATGCTTTGCATCCAATAACTCTTAGGTGTTTTACACACAAATGCTTCTACTTGTGCCACATATGGAGTTTTCTCCACTGTTCTAGAAAAGAGTATGTTCTGCAAATAAGTGGCTGTCATTGCTGCCTCACCCCATTATTTTTGTGGTAGTCCAGAGTCAGTCAGCATACATCTGATCATTTCTGTCAGAGTTCAGTTCTTTTTTTCAGCTACCCCATTTTGTTCTGGGGTGCATGGTACTGTCTTTTGATGCTTTATTCCATTCTGCTTTAAGTATTCTAATACTTTGTGTCCTATGAATTCACCTCTATTGCCACTCCATTGACAGGTTTTCTCTGAAACTCATTACTTGTCTTTACTACATAGTACTGTAATTTGTGAATAACTTCACTCTTGTGTTGCATTAGCTAAGTGAGTGTGTTCCTTGAATAGTCATCTATGAAAGTCACTATGTACTTGATACCTCCAGGTGTAGGTGGGTTTAGGGACAACATCCATCACTGTGAACTAGGTCAAGTAGTCTTGAAGCTCTATTCTGATGGACTCTAGGAAATGTTGCTCTTGTAACTTTGAATTTGATGCAACATTTACACTTAACAGTGACTGGTCAAGGGGATCCTGCCAGATGCTTTGTCAGATTCTTCTTTTGTAGTTCTTGTATGCATTCTAGATGTCTGTGACCTAAACGCCTATGTCACATGCGTATACAGTCATAGTGTTTATGAGTGCATAGTCTCACCTTCATTGTGTTGGGGTGATATAGATGGTAATCAAGCATGGCACTTGCTATGGTCTGCTTGCCATTCAGGATAGAACACTTATCACCTTGGAATTTTACAATGAGTCCTTTGGCTGTCAGATGCTTCACAGATAAGAGCTCATTCAAGATCAGGAACACAAAACACATTCGTAACTGGTATGGCTAAGTTGTGCTCTGCATCATTGAGGCATACAAGGGTTCCATGCAGTTGAATATAGGGGAAATTCAACAGCAAAAAATGCAAAGATGGACTACAGTTATTGGTAACAGCACCATCTATTGTCATAACTGTAAACTGCAGTCAATCTGGCCAAAGTTCCAAAATCACATTCAGAGACAAGCAGAAGTTGTTGTATCTCCAACATACTCGTTTGATCTTCCACCAATGCTAAGCATGCAATTATTATAGAAATTTTAGTACAAAGTACTAAGGGTTTTAAGGTGCGCTTCGGGTTGGGTGTTGTAGCAGCTGCCTAGAATAAGGGGTCAGTCCTTATTAGAGGTATAATCGAGTTAGAACCTAATAAACTGACTCAGCAATAACCACAGCGCTGACAGTGTTCCCCCCTCTCCATGGTTCACTCATCATCAGATGCCGACTCCTGACACTGTAGCCACGGATCCCAGATCTTCTCAAACTTATCGGGGACCCCCCTCGCAGCGTATGTCAATTTATACATAGCTAAAATCAACGAGGAATTACTGGAGAACGGAGGAAGGGTCTACTACAGCAACTACCTTTGAGACCAGATACTTCATAACAATCACGTAAGCGGCGGAAACTCACAGGCACAGGGTAGGTTGGCATACCCCCGGGCAGCGGCGGTGAGTTTCCCTATAATTCCATACATAATTTATATATATAAATGTTTATTTCTATCTGCTCTATTACTTATACTTCTATTTATCTGATGTGATCAGTTTTGCTGTAGGAATAAAATAAACGCAGCATATAGCACCATATATACATAGAGGCAATCTGATACAATCAATTAACATATTGTACCGAATGTCAGAAGCCTCTAACATATTAGAATATAGAGAGAAGAGAGGATTTTTACTTTCAATTACCACAATCAGACCCCGTTTTAAGAATTTTCATTGGACTCTACATTAAAGCGCGCCTAAACCAAATGATCTTGATCTTAGTTTATTAGGTTCTAACTCGATTATACAATTCTTATAGAAAAACCATGTTACTGAATTATTATGCCAAAGATTTCACCCAGGGGTGATGGTTAGAGATGAGCGAACTTTTGAAAAATTCGATTCGACTGATTCGCCGAATTTTCAGACAAAAATCGTTTAGACCGGAATTTATTCGCGACGAATCGCTATTAAAAACGGCTATTTCTGAGCCTCCTAGAGCCTCAATAGGGCTGTAAACCATTCTGCCTTGCTGTAACACGCATAGGATGCGTGCTGGGTTAGTGAAATAATATTGTAAATAATTATCACATGCAGATCAGAGGCACCGCTAATAGAATCGCAGAGTGGCACAATTGCAGAGAGTTGAAGTGGCATCACTATGAGGGGCCCTTATAGTGCCTGAAAAACACACCCTGGAGCTGGCAGCAGCAGGAGCACAAACATTAGCTGGAAGGCACACCCTGGAGTTGGCAGCAGCAGAAGCAGGAGCCCAAACATTGCTTCAAAGACACCCTGGAGTTGGCAAGCAGCAGGAGGCCAAAAATTGGATGAATCACAACCTGGAGTTGCAAGCAGCAGCAGCAGGAACCCAAACATTGCGTGAAAGAGACACTGGAGTTGGCTGCAGGAGCCCAAAAATTGGATGAATCACACCCTGAAGTTGGCAGCAGCAGGAGCACAAACATTAGCTGGAAGGCACACCCTGGAGTTGGCAGCAGCAGAAGCAGGAGCCCAAACATAGCTTGAAAGAGACACTGGAGTTGGCTGCAGGAGGCCAAAAATTGGATGAATCATACCCTGGAGTTGTAAGCAGCAGCAGCAGGAGCCCAAGCATTGCGTGAAAGAGACACTGGAGTTGGCTGCAGGAGGCCAAAAATTGGATGAATCACACCCTGGAGTTGCAAGCAGCAGCAGGAGCCCAAACATAGCATGAAAGAGACACTGGAGTTGGCTGCAGGAAGCCAAAAATTGGATGAATCACACCCTGTAGTTGCAAGCAGCAGGAGCCCAAACATTGCGTGAAAGAGACACTGGAGTTGGTTGCAGAAGCCCAAAAATTGGTCACACCCTGAAGTTGGCAGCAGCAGGAGCACAAACATTAGCTGGAAGGCACACCCTGGAGTTGGCAGCAGCAGAAGCAGGAGCCCAAACATTGCTTGAAAGACACCCTGGAGTTGGCAGCAGCAGCAGGCCAAAAATTGGCTGAAAGGCACACCCTGAAGTTGGCATCAGCAGGAGCCCAAAAATTGGCCTAAAGACAAATATGTTTTGCACCATTTAGAAAGTGTAAAATGTGGCACCATGCTGAATCTAGTCGCATGCATCAGCCATTGGTGGGTGGAAATCCTGGCTGATCCATCCCTGATTCATTTTGACAAAGGTGAGTCTCTCCACATTTTTAGTTGACAGACGAGTTCTCCTCACCATAACTATGGCCCCCGCCGCACTAAGCACCCGCTCAGATGGCACGCTACTGGCCGGGCAGGACAGCTTTTCCAGGGCAAACTCTGCTAGTTGCGGCCACAAGCCATGTTTGGTTGCCCAGAAGTCCAGCGGATCCTCAAGGTGTGTTGGCATGGTCATGTCAAGGTATGACATGACCTGTTGGTTGAGGTCCTGCTCCAGGTCTTCCTGCTGCTCATGAGTAGCCTCACTATGCGGGTGTAGAAAGCTACTCATTAGCGACTGAAGACTGAGGCTGCTGCTGATGGAGCTGCTGCTGCTGCTCCTGCCAACCCCCCAGCAACCATGGCAGTGGAAATCCCCCCATTTTGTGCCGGAAGTGAGGGTCCAATAAGGTGGACAGCCAGAAGTCATCCCGCCGGCAAATGGAAACAATTCTGGGGTCACTACACAAGCACGTGAGCATGGTTCCTGCCATTTGCGCAAGTGACTCGGAGGGACTACCTGTCTCCATCTCTACTGCATACTGCCACGGTGTGTCCGGGTCCTCGGTCTCGCCTTCCTCACAACCCTCTAGCTCCTCTGGCTGCTCCTGCTCCTCCTCTCCTGTCCGCTGACTAGATAAACCAGCTATTTCGCCAAGCCTAAACTGTGCTTCACTGGGCCACTCCTCCTCCTCTTCCTCCTCCTCCAGTTCAGCTCCAACGGGGTTCATGTGGCCGTAAGATGTAGACGCCATGTCTCCGGTGCCCTGACCAGCCATGGTTTCCAACATGTGCTGTAGTACATGAAGCAGTGGAATCACGTCGTTCATCCCGTAATCCTGCCGACTGACAAATAAAGTGGCTTCCTCAAAGGGCCTGAGCAAACGTCAGGTGTCACGTATGAGCTGCCACTGGTTGACATTGAAGTTACACAGGGGAGTCCCCCTATCCGCTTGGATCATCAGGAAATCCGTGATGGCTTTTTGATCAGACTATGTTGGGGGCTACCGTTCTGACGCTGTAGCTCAAGAAGGGTGTGTTTGGCGGTGTATGAGTGGCTGAAGTGCATGCAAAGTTTCCTTGAAGTTGTTAGGATGTCTTGCAGATGGGGGGGAACACCTCAGAAACCGCTTGACAACCAGATTGAAGACGTGAGCCATGCAGGGCGCATGGGTCAGGCTTCCTTGGCGCAGCACAGACAAAATGTTCTTCCCATTGTCGGTAACCATGATTCCCATTTTAAGTTTTCTTGAAGTAAGCCATGTTTGGATTTCCTGATGAATAAATTTAAGCAGTTCCTCCCCTGTGTGACTCCGTTCGCCAAGACAAACCATGTGAAGCACAGCGTGACACCTTCGTGCCCTGCACACATGGTAGACTGGAGGGGCACTGAGACTTGAGCCTACAGTGGAGGGTGAGGAGATGGTGGAGGATGAGGAGACCGAGTCGCACGGTGTCACAGGCCCAACGGGCAGGGAGCGTGGAGGCCGAAGCGGCGTGACCTGTCCAAGTTGCTGCTGCTGAAAAGGGAGTGACTGCAGCACCAGCAACTTGGACAGGAGCACATTCAGCTTCTGCACCGTAGGATGAGTGGGTGCATACTGCTGTCTCTTGGACATGGCTTCGCTGATGGATTGCTGGCGGGATGCATGACTTGGAGGAGGAGGATCAGGAGCGACAGAGGATGGGTATGACGCACAGCTGCCTTCGGTTGAGGGCTGGCAGAAATTGGGAGCGGCGTGCCGCTTGGTGAGGAAGCAGGCTGGACCACCTCTTCAGAGCCTCGGTTCTGCCAGGCCGCTTAATGGTGACGCATCATATGTTGGCACAGGGCCGTGGTGCCAACATTTGGGCCCTGGCCACGCTTCACCTTCTGCCTACATATCTTGCATGTGGCCATATTACCCTCCTGCGGATGCTTCAGGAGAAACTGCCACACTGCCGAGTAGCTACTTTTCCCACCAACAGGCCGCACTGATTCACTGCTACTGTTGCCAACTCTAGGAACCCCTGCTCCACTACCTCCCGATAAGGTAGCCTGCCGTGCAGCAGGTGCTCTACCCCGGCCCCGGCCCCGTTTGGCTCCAGGCTTTACAATTGTGCCCCCATGCTGACTGCCAACCATGCTGCTAACACCTTGCTGCCTCAGCTGCTGACTCTGGGGCAACCTGCGCCCCTCTTCTCCTGATGATGACGATGAAGTCCCTTCTGCACCCGGCTCCCAAGTGCGATCGGCTTCTTCATCATCATCATCATCATCACCGAGTTGTGGCTGCATGTCACTGATGTTCTCGGTTTCCTCAACAGTGTCTGGCGCAGGAGCTGGAACGCTCGCAACACCCACGACATTCTCCACATCACTATTTGTCTGCCTAGCTAAAGAAGCCACCTCCATTTCTTGGCTGGGCAGTAGCTGCTGACTGTCCTCTATCTGATCGTCCTCCTCACTAAAGAGTGGAGCTGAACCCAAAGCATAGGATACGTGGCTGGGGGAGGGAACGGCGTAGGACAGAGGCAATGGGAGGACAGGGACTGCTCTCGGGGCATGCCAACTCAGAATTGTGTCAGAGGAACCTACCGACCCTAGACTGGGGGTCTCAGATGTAACTTGTGATGAGGTGGATGACCGCGTTAACCAATCTACCACGGCAGATGCGTTACTGGTGGAGACACGACCACTAGCAGATACTGGCAGATCAGGTCTCTCACCATGACTCCTGCTGCCACTCGCCCCTAGTCTGCTGCGACCTCTGCCTGCTGAATCTTGGCCTCTGCCACTCCTCTTTGAACATCCTGGCACTTGTCTGCCTGACATTTTTATGTATTTGAAATGCGCAATAGGTACTTTAAAAAATGTGTTTACTTTAAAAAGCAGAAGCTAAATAAAGTAGGAACTGCTTTTCTGCACCAGATACTATGAAAATTGGCAATATGGGATACCCTGCAGCCTAGTGTTTTGATAGCAGGACAAAAACAACGCTTATTTAGTATAACAGATAGGGTGCTACGTGCAGGTTTGGGATACCCTGCGGCCTAGTGTTTTGGCAGCAGACCAAAAACCAATTCAAAATGCGATAGCTTGATTAAGCTGAGGCTGAACAACGCTTATTTAGTATAACAGATAGGGTGCTACGTGCAGGTTTGGGATACCCTGCGGCCTAGTGTTTTGGCAGCAGGACAAAAACCAATTCAAAATGCAATAGCTTGATTAAGCTGAGGATGAACAACGCCTATTTAGTATAACAGATAGGGTGCTACGTGCAGGTTTGGGATACCCTGCGGCCTAGTGTTTTGGCAGCAGGACAAAACCCAATTCAAAATGCAATAGCTTAATTAAAATGAGGCTGAACAACGCTTATTTAGTATAACATATAGGGTGCTACGTGCAGGTTTGGGATACCCTGCGGCCTAGTGTTTTGGCAGCAGGACAAAAACCAATTCAAAATGCAATAGCTTGATTAAGCTGAGGATGAACAAGGGTATTTAGTATAACAGATAGGGTGCTACGTGCAGGTTTGGGATACCCTGCGGCCTAGTGTTTTGGCAGCAGGACAAAAACCAATTCAAAATGCGATAGCTTGATTAAGCTGAGGATGAACAAGCGTATCTAGTATAACAGATAGGGTGCTACGTGCAGGTTTGGGATACCCTGCGGCCTAGTGTTTTGTCAGCAGACCAAAAACCAATTCAAAATGCGATAGCTTGATTAAGCTGAGGCTGAACAACGCTTATTTAGTATAACAGATAGGGTGCTACGTGCAGGTTTGGGATACCCTGCGGCCTAGTGTTTTGGCAGCAGGACAAAAACCAATTCAAAATGCAATAGCTTAATTAAAATGTGGCTGAACAACGCTTATTTAGTATAACAGATAGGGTGACATGTGCTGGTTTGGGATGCCCATGTGGGCTGTTGTATTTAAAGCAGACAAAAACCAATTCAAAATGCAATAGCTTAATTAAAATGACGCTGAACAACGCTTATTTAGTATAACAGATAGGGTGACATGTGCTGGTTTGGGATGCCCATGTGGGCTGGTGTATTTAAACCAGACAAAAAAATATTAAAACTGATCCAGTTATGAGAAATGCTTGTGTGTAACAGATAGGGTTAAATATGCCACTACATAGATGGGATGCACAGTGGCAAGGCAAGTTTACAACACAAAGAACTGAAATTGAATTGAAAACTGATCTGGCTAATGAAAATAAAAAAAAAAATTCCCTGTCACTGCCTGGATCGTTCCGGTTTTTCCCTATCTTTCACTATCTTTCCCTGGCTCTGTCTACCTCTCTTTTTGCCTCTCTGTCGGCCTCTCTGCCTCTCCCTACCTATCTCTAACTCTGTCCCTGTCTGTAACCAGCTCTGCTCTGGCCGCAATACAACGCTGAACTGCGCACAAGGAAAATGGCTCCCGGTTTATATAGCATGGTGACGTCACCAGGCTTCCTGGCTGCTGATAGGCTGCATGTGACTTTCCCATGATACCTTGCCCCAGGGAATATGTCCGGACATGTACTTCCACCATTTTAGAAAGCCTGTAATTGAAATAAATGGAGTTTAAAGGAAAACTTTGATCGATCGAATCGCGGGGAAATTCGGATTCGTTCAGAATCAAATTTTTCCTGAAATCTGGAACGAATTCGGGTTCGTCCGGATCGATTCGCTCATCCCTAGTGGTGGCGTACAATCAATGTCACCACGTTCCTCCAAGCCACAGCTGCCACCTCTATTTGCCAATGCACAACTCCCATATCACTCTCCATATTTACTTATATTTACACATCAGTTCTATTTACCCCTCCCACTTTCCCCACAGCAGGTCAGGGGCCACATTGGATTGCTTTGAGTGCCATATGTGGCCCCAGGCTTCAGGTTAAGCACGTGTTCTTGGAGATGTAAGCTGCACAATAGGGGCTTTTGTAATTGTGACCCTATAGTGTTATTTATGTCCACATCAGTTGTAGTTTATGGTTGCTTTTGCAATCACATAACAACCAAAAAATGTATGGACTGATTTAATTCATGTTGTAAATGAGAAACATATCTAACCCACCCCCTAAATCCAATACAATCCATTAAATAATTAGAACCCATAAGCATTGATATTGTGAGCCTCATTTAACCCTTTAAGTGCCAAACCCGTAGGTACTACGGAGTTGCTTCTCCGACCGTTAAGTGCCAAGCCCGTAGTACCTACGGGCTGGTTCCCCCCCTGCTAGTTAAAAAAATAAAGTAAAATACCATTCACCTGACCCCTCGTTCGAACCCGCCGGGTCTTCTCTTCACCCTGGGGGTATCCGATTACCCCCAGGGGCTCTTCTGCCTTCAGTAGGGGACAAAAAATACCCCCCCCCCCGCGCTTTGGCAGCCACTGCTGCTAACAATAAATAAAAAGTAAAAAAAAAAATGACAGTTACTCACCTCCGTGCCCGATCCCTCGGGCCGGGTCTCCTCTTCACCGGGGGGCCTCCGACTGATATGTGGTACTGATGTAATCGGGAGAAATGGGGCTTTCACATGCAGTATGGTTTTCATTAATATAACAAATGTTTTATTTAAAATAAAGAAGACAATAATATTTTAATAAACAGTACAAAAATTACAAACAAGACATTTCATGTTAAAGCCTAAACTCTGCTGCAAAAAATATATATATCATTTTCCTGGAAATTCCTGCAAAAATGGGGAAAAATGACCTGTCAACAGAGGGGGACAAAACTTAAAGTAGGCTGGCAATTAAAAGGGTTAATAGTACCTATGCATGTTGGGTATTTTTCTGCTCAGGGGACCTTGCGCTTTCATATTTAGCTTGTTTTTTCTTGTCTTCATATTGATATTTTAGGAAAAGATGTTTTTTATTCTGCTTTTTTATACGTTTTTTAGGGAAACCCTGTGCAACCATAGAATTCTTTGACGGATTACTTCCAGAAAGTTGAGCCCACTACAACAAGCTGGGTACGCTTAGAAAGCTTAACATGTGTACTTTCAGGGAATATATGGTTTGTGTGGGGTATTCCAAATATAAAGGGTTGTTCTGGTAGAAAAAGCGCAAGGTGCGCACTTTGTCAGCAGAGCTGAAATTTTCAAGTAAAATTACCGTTACGCACAAGCTTTACTTTGGGGTGTTTGCCAACTCTTCTTTTGACAGTAGCTATGCATGTTGGGTTATTGTTCTGTTCGGATGATGTTGCTTTTTCAGATTTAACTTGTTTTTATATAGCTTTTTTTAAGAAAATGTGGCTTTGATTCTGCTTTTTTATCCTTTTTTAGGGAAACTCTTTGCAACCAAAGAATTCATTGAGGGATTACTTCCAGAAAACTGTGGACACATCAACAAGCCTGGTATGTCTAGAAAGCTTGAGGTGTGTACTTCCAGAGAATATATAAATTGTTAGGGGTATTTCGAATGTAAAGGGTTGTTTTCATTGAAAAACTGCAAGGTGCGCATAGTGCATAACATGGTTGTATTTTATCTAAAAATCCCCTAAAGTGCTTTTTCAGTTTGGGGGCGTGTTCTGGGCAGGAAAGGGTGTCTACCAATACATGTGTGGTATCGCTGTAACCGGGAGAAATTTAGATTTTACACGCAATAAGATTTTATTGACGAACTTACATTTTTTATTACAAAAAAACAATACAAATTGTAAAAAATAGATTTTTATTTATTTTTTTTGCTCATATTTCACCCTAAAATATTGAAAATACACCTAAAAAATTACAAACAAGACATTTCATCTTGAAGCCCAGACTGCTGAAAAAAACAATATATAATTTCCCTGGGAAATCCCTGGAAATCCCTTCAAAAATCACATTTGAACATGCGTAGTGCAAAATAGTGATAAATGGTCTGGCAACAAAGGGTGACAAAAACTCCAGGTAGGCTGGCACTTAAAGGGTTAAGAAGCGTCAGCACCGCACAGCGCCACTTTTTTGGCCTCAGTGGCACTCAGCATTCTATTTAAGAAATTAAAAAATGGCAGCACCAATGCGGCCACCACCTAACACTGGCACTGAAAAATGATTTTGCGCCAGGCACGCTGGTTAAAGCAGCGCCAGATGACCTGGCACTGTAGGTCAAGATCCCATAGAGCACAATGAACAGAACTGTATTGAAGTGTTTAATGCTTATAATTACCATATTCTTCACCCTATAAGATGCACATGCCCATGCAACCCACCTTTGGAGGAGGAAAATAAGAAAAAAAATATTCTAAACTAAATGTGGTGCTAAAACACCCCGTTATAGGCAGTGTGGCATTCCCCCATCTCATTCCCTATGGGCAGTGTGCCATTTGCCCCATCCCATAGGCCGTGTGTAATTCCCCCCAACCCATTCCCATAGGCAATATGGCATTCCCTCTCTCATTCCCATAGTCAATGTGGCATTTCCCCATACCGTTCCCATAGGCAGTGTGACATTCCCCCAACCCATAGGCAGTGTGTCATTCCCCCCATCCCATTCCCATAGGCAATGTAGCATTCCCCTCACCCCATTCCCATATTCAGTGTGACATCCCTCTCCCATTCCCCATAGGCCATTCCCATAGGCAAGGTAGCATTCCCCCAGTCCATTCTGATATTCAGTGTGGCATCTCTCCCTCATCCCATTCCCCTATGCAGTGTAGCAGAATCACCCCACTAAGCCCCCCCACCCTGGACGCAGGATAGAAGAAAAAAAAAAAGGTATACTTATATGAGCCTCGCGCCCTCCCTAGCGTAAATTACCCTGCCCGCTGTCCCCTCTCTGGCTGTCACCGACCACGCTACTTCTCGTGCCGGAACACACTAGAAGCTTTTTCACAAAATGTGTGCTGTTCCTAGTGCAGGAGGGCATCTTGATCGCCAGTGCCCCCTGTGCATTAACCTTGTTAAACGGAAGAAATCTTACCTTTCTCCTCGATCCCTCTGGGGAAATCAAGTGCTGTGATTGGCAGCTGTCACGTGGTTCGCAGACTCTGATATCCGATCGTGACCGTGGCAGCCAATCATGGTGCTCTATATCCTCCGGGAAAGTTCCCTGTGCCCTACACTACAAAACAATGGCTTGATGTTGTGCAGTAGTATGCACGGCATACGCGCTTATTGGACATGTGCCGTGGGGGTGGCAGACTTAGGTGGGTGATCTGGGGGGTTTCACACACTGGAGCATCCCAAATCAGGTTGTCCTTGGGATAAGGACCTATTAACAGAGTAGTGAAAATCCTGATAGTAGGTCCACTTCAAAGCAGAACAGAACCTGGGTTTTTTTCCTAACCCAGGTTTTGCTTCTTGTTCCGGGCGCATCCTGATTTGAGATGTCCCGCTGTATGAAACCTTTCCCCAGTCCAAGGGTGCATTCGTAGGCTCTCGTCCAGTAAGCGTGTTTGCCATGAATATTCATGCCACCCCCTGAATCGCTGGTCACTCAGCCCAGAGATGTTGGGGATGTGGCTAATGGGGAAGGCCAGTGGCCTGCCCTGGAGTATTTTAGACTGCCTGTGTTTTGTTCCGCTTTAAATAGATCTCAGTAAATTTTGCTGACAGCACCCATCCTGCACACTCCCATCATTTCAGAGCCCTGACAATGAGAACAGCCAGATACCAGAACATTTCCCATGGCTGTACAACAAGTGAACAGATGATTGGTGCGCTTACCTGTGTAGACAAGAATATTGTAGCACTAAATATGATTTTTTTTGGTGTAGAGTACAGGTGTATTGTATAGTTGTTTAATAAGTAAATAAATGTGTGTAACTAACCCTTTGTTCAGATGTGTAACTTGAGGGGGTGCGACCGCATCAGGGCCCAGAAGGTCAGAGGGCACAATCATTGGTGCTCATCCACCTAATTTATCATATTTGTGCTCACATGCCATCATTTACAGAAGTGGGGCATCATTTATCTCTGTATAAGCTGTGAAAGGGACCCATATCATGTTCGAATCAGGGTCCCGTCAGATTTCGTTACGCCACTGCCTTTGTTACTATATGCGTATATCATTTGCAAAAATGTATACCCACATTAGAGGATGTTAGATCAGTCCAGAATGGATTCCCCTCTGCGTTCCCCTCCTGATGCCCTCCAGGGAGCATTAGTTCTTATTTTCTGGGGTATAGAGCAGAGGTAGCAGGGATGTCATTACAATAAACTTAACTGAATGCTGCATTTGCCCATTGTGGATCCTTAGATGAAAATGTAGTTGGCTGCACAGCTTTTTGCACCATTACAAACTGAGGAGCATGAGAAATGGCTCCTAGGGAACTTAGGCAGTAAACCAAGAGTCTGTTTGGAATTTTGGTCTGCTTTAAACTAAATGAAATCCTTATCAATCTCACCACACTGCAATGCTTCGGCTGCAAACTCATCCTATAGGAGATAATGAATTCTCTGTATTTTGTTGTGTTGAAAAATGCACAGAAGCAGTGTGAACGGACCCTAAGGCTGAATTCACACCTTTGGGCTTCTAATCACATGCATTTTAATGTGCTGTTTGAACTTACAGTTACATTTTGTACTGCATTTCATAAAGTATTTTTACTTGTACTTTTCTCTGTATTAATATTTGTTTGTATTTTTATGCAATTCATCTATTTTAACATGACCGGCTGAAGATATTTTTTTTAATCGATTTTAGTTTTGAATGTTTTTATTAAAGTGGACCTTCAACATCATTTCATGAAAAGCCCAAACCCTTAAACTATTTCCCAGCATCTAAAATTAATGTATTTACCATTTTTAGTCACTTACTTATTCTTTCCCCCGCTGGGCTGTAAATCTGTTCAGGACTCTAGGATACGGTCGCCTCCATCTTGGCCCAGTAGCATCACATGCACCAGAATGCAGAGCAGCACAGAAGACACTTCCTGTTTGCAGGCAGCCTGAGACTCCATCTTGGATGCTTAAAGTCTTACAAAATGCAGTAGATGCAGGTAGGATGATTTTTAATATGAGAAATCTGTATGTACAGCGTGGGTGAAACGTATAAGATAGGCTCTTATTCAGGGTGAAGGTCCGGTTTAAGGTAGCATAATATGTAATACACAATCCATTACAATTGTGTGCATGTCCTTAATCAATTCATAGTAGGAATGCTCAACCTTTTGATGAGCGTGGGCCACTTAAATGATTTGGAACCTGGTCGCGGGCCACAATGAATAGGTTCTGAAATTTTTCATGTGGAATAGCATAATGAAGATTTTCTACAATCAGGATACCCAGTGGCTCCACAAATCCTTCCAGCACACCCCTACATTTATGTGTAATGATGATGATAACAATCTAAGCTCCCACAAATGCTAAGCGTTAAATTATTATACAAAAACTACCAAATTGCAAAATTATTGTGCCCAGTAGAGGTGTTGTCCAATCAATGGCACTGCGTTCCTCCAAGCCACTACTGCCACCTAAATTTGCCAATGTGCCCATTCTATATGACTATATGTGCAAATTACCCCTCCCACTTTCCCTACAGCAGGTCAGGGTGCACATCAGATGGCTCTGAGGGCCACATGGGGAGGGGGTCCCCAGGTCTGCCCCCCTCCAGAAGGTCAGGGGAGTGTTTGCATTTTTATTTGTTTTACAATAGTTTTATAAATGCTCTGCATACAGGAGACCATCAGATCACATGAAAATATGTAAAACGTGAATTGTATTTAGGCATTATAAAATGTAATAAGATTTTACTCTAACACCATTTTCTTCTCCCCGTCCTGTCTGTTGGTGTACCACAAGGCTCAGTCCTAGGACCCCTACTTTTTTCAATATACACTTCTAATCTCGGAGCAACGAATAACTAGAGATGAGCAAACTTTTGAAAAATTTGATTCGACTGATTCGCGAATTTTCCGACAAAAATAGTTTTGACCCGAATTTATTCGCGACGAATCGCTATTAAAAACGGCTATTTCTGAGCCTCTATAGGGTTGTAAACCATTCTGCCTTGCTGTAACACGCATAGGACGCGTGTTGGGTTATTGAAATAATACTGTAAATAATTATCACATGCAGATCGGAGGCATCGCTAATAGAATCGCAAAGCGGCACAATTGCAGAGAGTTGAAGTGGCATCACTATGAGGGGCCCCTATAGTGCCTGAAAAACACACCCTGGAGCTGGCAGCAGCAGGATCCCAAAAATTAGCTGAATCACACCCTGGAGTTGCAAGCAGCAGCAGCCGCCCAAACAAAGAGACACTGGAGTTGGCAGCAGGAGCCCATAAATTGGATGAATCACACCCTGGAGTTGCAAGCAGCAGCAGCAGGAGCCCAAACATTGCTTTAAAGAGACACTGGAGTTGGCTTCAGGAGCCCAAAAATTGGATGAATCACACCCTGGAGTTGCAAGCAGCAGCAGCAGGAGCCCAAACATAGCTTGAAAGACACACTGGAGTTGGCAGCAGGAGCCCAAAAATTGGATGAATCATACCCTGGAGTTGCAAGCAGCAGCATGAGCCCAAACATTACTTTAAAGAGACACTGGAGTTGGCTTCAGGAGCCCAAAAATTGGATGAATCACACCCTGGAGTTGCAAGCAGCAGCAGCAGGAGCCCAAACATTGCTTTAAAGAGACACTGGAGTTGGCAGCAGGAGACCAAAAATTGGATGAATCACACCCTTGAGCTGCAAGCAGCAGGAGCCCAAACATAGGTTGAAAGACACACTGGAGTTGGCAGCAGGAGCCCAAAAATTTGATGAATCACACCCTGGAGTTGCAAGCAGCAGCAGGAGTCCAAACATAGCTTGAAAGAGACACTGGAGTTGGCAGCAGGAGCCCAACAATTGGATGAATCACACCTCGGAGTGACTCGGAGGGACTACCTGTCTCCATCTCCACTGCATACTGCCACGGTGTGTCTGGGTCCTCTGTCTCGCCTTCCTCAAAACCCTCTAGCTCCTCTGGCTGCTCCTGCTCCTCCTCTCCTGTCCGCTGACTAGATAAACCAGCCATTTCGCCAAGCCTAAACTTTGTTTCACTGGGCAGCTCCTCCTCCTCTTCCTCCTCCTCCTCCAGTTCAGCTCCGACGGGGTTCATGTGGCCGTAAGATGTAGACGCCATGTCTCCAGTGCCCTGATCAGCCATGGTTTCCAACATGTGCTGTAGTACATGAAGCAGTGGAATCACGTCATTCATCCCGTAATCCTGACGACTGACAAATAAAGTGGCTTCCTCAAAGGGCCTGAGCAAATGGCAGGTGTCACGTATGCGCTGCCGCTGGTTGACATTGAAGTTACACAGAGGAGTCCACCTATCCTCTTGAATCATCAGGAAATCCGAGATGGCTTTTCTCTGTTCATATAAATCGGTCCAACATGTGAAGGGTGGAATTCCAACGGGTGGAAACATCGCAAATCAGACTATGTTGGGGGCTACCGTTCTGACGCTGTAGCTCAAGAAGGGTGTGTTTGGCGGTGTATGAGTGGCTGAAGTGCATGCAAAGTTTCCTTGAAGTTGTTAGGATGTCTTTCAGATGGGGGAACACTTCAGAAACCGCTTGACAACCAGATTGAAGACGTGAGCCATGCAGGGGGCATGGGTCAGGCTTCCTTGGCGCAGCGCAGACAAAATGTTCTTCCCATTGTCGGTAACCATGATTCCCATTTTACGTTTTCTTGGAGTAAGCCATGTTTGGATTTCCTGATGAATACATTTAAGCAGTTCCTCCCCTGTGTGACTCCGTTCGCCAAGACAAACCATGTGAAGCACAGTGTGACACCTCCGTGCCCTGCACACATGGTAGACTGGAGGGGCACTGAGACTTGAGCCTACAGTGGAGGGTGAGGAGATGGCGGAGGATGAGGAGGCCGAGTCGCACGGTGTCACAGGCCCAACGTGCAGGGAGCGCGGAGGCCGAAGCGGCGTAACCTGTCCAAGTTGCTGCTGCTGCTGCAAAGGGACCACATTCACCCAGTGGGCTGTAAACGACATGTACTGTCCCTGACCATAGTTACAGCTCCAGACGTCGGCGCTGCCATGCACTTTGCTACACACGGACAGGCTCAAGGACTGGCCCACCTTCTGTTCAACAAAAGTGTGCAGCGCTGGTACTGCCTTCTTGGCAAAGAAATGACGGCTTGGGACTCTCCACCTCTCTTGGGACTCTCCAGTTCTCTGAAAGGTGCAGAGTCCACCACCTGAAAAGGGAGCGACTGCAGCACCAGCAACTTGGACGGGAGCACATTCAACTTCTGCGCCGTAGGATGAGTGGGTGCATACTGCTGTCTCTTGGACATGGCTTCGCTGATGGATTGCTGGCGGGATGCATGACTTGGAGGAGGAGCGACAGAGGATGGGTATGACGCACAGCTGCCTTCGGCTGAGGTGCTGGAGCTTTGGCTGGCAGAAATTGGGAGCGGATTGCCACTTAGTGAGGAAGTAGGCTGGACCACCTCTTCGGAGCCTCGGTTCTCCCAGGCCGCTTTATGGTGACGCATCATATGTTGACGCAGAGCCGTGGTGCCAACATTTGTGCCCTGGCCACGCTTCACCTTCTGCCTACATATCTTGCATGTGGCCATGTTACCCTCCTGCAGATGCTTCAGGAAAAACTGCCACACTGCCGAGTAGCTACTTTTCCCACCAACAGGTCGCACTGATTCACTGCTACTGTTGCCAACTCCAGGAACCCCTGCTCCCTATAAGGTAGCCTGCTGCGCAGTAGGTGCTCTACCCCGGCCCCGTTTGGCTCCAGGCTTTACAATTGTGCCCCCATGCTGACTGCCAACCTTGCTGCCTCAGCTGCTGACTCCGGGGCAACCTGCGCCCCTCTTCTCCTGATGGTGATGATGAAGCCCCTTCATCACCCGGCTCCCAAGTGCGATCGGCATCATCATCATCACCGAGTTGTGGCTGCACGTCACTGATGTTCTCGGTTTCCTCAACAGTGTCTGGCGCAGGAGCTGGAAGGCTCACAACATCCACGACACTGTCCACATAACTATTTGTCTGCCTAGCTAAAGAAGCCACCTCCATTTCTTGGCTGGGCAGTAGCTGCTGACTGTCCTCTATCTGATCGTCCTCCTCACTAAAGAGTGGAACTGAGCCCAAAGCATAGGATACGTCGCTGTGGGAGGGAACTGCGTAGGACAGAGGCAATGGGAGGACAAGGACTGCCCTCGGGGCATGCCAACTCTGGGTTGTGTCAGAGGAACCTACCGACCCTAGACTGGGGGTCTCAGACGTAACTTGTGATGATGTTGATGAGCGCGTTAACCAATCTACCACGGCAGATACGTTACTGGTGGAGACACGACCGCTAGCAGATACTGGCAGATCAGGTCTCTCACCGTGACTCCTGCTGCCACTCGCTCCTAGTCTGCTGCGACCTCTGCCTGCTGAATCTTGGCCTTTCCTCTTTGAACATCCTTGCACTTGTCTGCCTGACATTTCTATGTATTTGAATGCGCAATAGGTATGATAAAAAATGTGTTTACTTTAACCCTTTTGTTGCCAAGCACATAACACCTACGTGCTGGCTTGGCTGGGCTTTAAGTGCCAAGCCCGTAGGTGTTACGTGCTCGAATTTCCCCGATGCTAGTTTAAAAAATAAAAATACTCACCTGACCCCTCGCTGGATCCGGCCGGGTCTCCTCTTTAATTTGGTGCCATCCGATCCCCCGTGGGGGGTCGGATGGCTCCAGGAGAGCCCCCGGAATAGGCCGCCCCCCCGCTTTGGCAGCAGCATCTGCTAGCTGTAAAAAAAAAAAATTTTGCTTACCGGCCTCCCGCCGGGCTTTCTCTTCGATCGCCCCCCCCCAGGCTCTTCGGTGGCGAGGAGAGGGCAGAATATGCCCTCTCCCCCCACTTCCTGGATCGCGACTGCTAGCCCCGCCCCCTGGTGGCGGGGCCAGGTGACATCATTGTGATGTCACCAGCAGCCGGCATCTTAACTCCAGCACCTGAGAAAATGAATCAGTCTGCTCGGTGCTTGGAGCAGAGAGCAGAGGAGGAGGAGAGGGGTATGATTGCCCCCCCCTCCCCAGGCTCTCTCTTCCAAACAGCGAGCAGACTGTCAGCGGAGATCGCCGGGGGACACAGGATCGGAGGTGAGTAAAGTTAAAAAAAAATAATAATAAAGATCATTTTTTTAATTTATTTGTCTGTGTTTTTTTTCTTCAACATTTAACCCCTTGTGAACTGGTAAGGGGTCCATGAGACCCCTTATACCAGTTCACAAGGCTGGGGGGGTGGCTTGCCATCAACCCCCGGCACCCCCATTACCTGCCTCCCCAAAGCCCAGGGGGGGGCAGAAGAGCCCGGGCCCACATAGGCTATATGGGCTCGTAGGCTGCAGGGTGGGGGGGCCACAAAATCTGGCCCCCGCACTCTGTGCCTACAAACCCCCATAGCTGGTCCCGGGCTGGTTACTTTGGGTAAGGGGGACCCCACGTGATTCTTTTTTTTTTTTAAGGGTTTTAATTAACCCTTTGTGTTCTGTCATCCAGCAGCTATAAAAGGCTTTCAGCAGGAGAGCAGAAGCCAGTGATTGCCGAGCGACACAGTGCTCCAGGATGGTTTTTTTTACATTTAACCCCTTGTGAACAGGTAAGGGGTCCATGGCCCCTATACCAGTTCACAAGGCTGGGGGAGGTGGCAAGTCACCTGTGACTAGCGGGTGACTTGCCATTAACCCCCGGCACCCCCATTACCTGCCTCCCCAAAGCCCAGGGGGGGGCAGAAGAGCCCGGGCCCACGAGCTATGCGGGCTTGTAGCCTGCAGGGCCAGGGGCCACAAAAGCTGGCCCCTGTGCCCTGTTTCTACAAGCCCTGCATAGCTGGTCCTGGGCTGGTTACTTTAGGTAAGGGGGACCCCATGTCAATTTTTTTTTTTATTTTTTAGGGTTTTTAACCATTAAAACCCCCCAAAAAATGGGGTCCCCCCGGGAGGGGGGACCCTATGTCATTTTTTTTTCTCGATTTAACCCTTTGTAGTGTGGATGGTAGTTGTATTTTATTTGTAAATGTTATAAAATGTTATAAAGTACTTGTTTCAGTTAGGGGGTCTCTTGGGCAGGAACGGGGTCTACCGTTCTAATCAGTAGAAATGGGGCTTTCACATGCAATATGCTTTTCCTTAATAAAATACATTTTTTATTTAAAATAAAGGAGTCAATTTTCTAAAAATGTTTTTATTTATTTATTTATTTTAACTTAATAATATTGTAAAAAA
Source organism: Gastrophryne carolinensis (assembly GCA_027917425.1). NCBI lineage: Eukaryota > Metazoa > Chordata > Amphibia > Anura > Microhylidae > Gastrophryne > Gastrophryne carolinensis. The sequence goes on from CM051234.1 coordinate 513,485,820, forward strand.
CAAAATAAAATTTACAAACAAGACATTTCATGTTAAAGCCTAAACTCTGCTGCAAAAAAATATAAATATAATTTTCCTGAAAATTACAGCAAGAATGGCGCAAAAATGGCGCAAAACATGGCGCAAAATGGGGAAAAATGACCTGTCAACAGAGGGTGACAAAATCTCAAGTAGGCTGGCAATTAAAAGGGTTAATAGTATCTCTGCATGTTGGGTATTGTTCTGTTCGGGGGACCTTGCGCTTTCAGGCTTGTTTTTTCTGGTTTGTATATTTATATTTTAGGAAAAGGTGTTTTTTATTCAGCTTTTTTATACATTTTTTAGGGAAACCCTGCGCAACCAAAGAATTCTTTGAGGGATTAATTCCAGAAAGATGAGCCCACTACAACAAGCTGGGTACGCTTAGAAAGCTTAACATGTGTACTTTCAGGGAATATATGGTTTATGGGGGATATTCCAAATGTAAAGGGTTGTTTTGGTTGAAAAATCGCAAGGTGCGCAATTTGTCTGCAGAGCTGAAATTTTCAAGTAAAATTACCATTACGCACATGCTTTACTTTGGGGTGTTTGGCAACTCTTCCCTTGACACAACCTATGCATGTTGGGTGTTGTTCTGTTCGGGGAATGTTGCTTTTTCAGATTAAACTTGTTTTTTCTTGTTTGTATATAGTTTTTTTTAAGGAAAATGTGGCTTTGATTCTGCTTTTTTATCCTTTTTTTTGGGAAACTCTTTGCAACCAAAGAATACATTGAGGAATTACTTCCAGAAAACTATGGGCACATCAACATGCCTGGTACACCTAGAAAGCTTGAGGTGTGTTCTTCCAGAGAATATATAGTTTGTTGGGGGTATTTCAAATGTAAAGGGTTGTTTTTCTGGTAAAACTGCAAGGTGCGCATATTGCATTGCATAGTTGTATTTTATCTGAAAATCCTGGGCAGGAAAGGATGTCTACCTATACATATGTGGTATCGCTGTAACCGGGAGAAATTGGGATTTCACACACACACAATAAGATTTTATTGACAAACTTTACATTTTTTATTACAAAAAACAATACAAATTGTAAAAAAAAATTAAAAAAATTTTTTTTTCACATATTTCACCCAAAAATATTGAGAATACACCTAAAAATTACAAACAAGACATTTCATGCTAAAGCCCAGACTCTGCTGAAAAAAACAATATATCATTTTCCTGGGAAATCCTTTCAAAAATGACAGTTGAACATGTGTAGCGCAAAATAGTGAAACATGGTCTGGCAACAGAGAGTGACAAATGCTGCAGGTAGGCTGGCACTTAAAGGGTTAAAAAGAAGAAGCTAAATAAAGTGAGGAACTGGTCCTCTGCACCAGATACTATGAAAATTGGCAATATGAGATACCCTGCGGCCTAGTGTTTTGGGAGCAGACCAAAAACCAATTCAAAATGCAATACTTTGATTAAGCTGAGGAAGGATGAACAAGCGTATTTAGTATAACAGATAGGCTGCTAAGTGCAGGTTTGGGATGCCCTGCAGCCTGGTGTTTTTTTTGTTAAAGGCAGACCAAAAACCAATGCAAAATGCAATACTTTGATTAGGCTGAGGAAGGATCAACAAGCGTATTTAGTATAACAGATAGGCTGCTAAGTGCAGGTTTGGGATGCCCTACGGCCTAGTGTTTTGGCAGCAGGACAAAAAACAATTCAAAATGCAATACTTTGATTAAGCTGAGGAAGGATGAACAAGCGTATTTAGTATAACAGATAGGCTGCTAAGTGCAGGTTTGGGATGCCCTGCGGCCTAGTGTTTTGGCAGCATACCAAAAAGCAATTCAAAATGCAATACTTTGATTAAGCTGAGGAAGGATGAACAAGCGTATTTAGTATAACAGATAGGCTGCTAAGTGCAGGTTTGGGATACCCAGGTGGGCTGGTGTTTTTTTTGTTAAAGGCAGACCAAAAAATATTTAAACTAATCCAGTTATATATTATGATAAATGTTTGTGTGTAACAGATAGGGTTAAATAAGCCACTGCATAGATGGCATGCACAGTGGCAAGGCAGATTTACAGCACAGAAGAAAAAACTGATCTGGCTAATGAAAAAAAAAAAATTTTCACTGTCACTTCTAAGCTGTCCCTGGCTGAATGGTTCCGGTTTTTCCCTATCTTTCCCTGGCTCTGTCTACCTCTCTGTCTGCCCCTACCTATCTCTAACTCTCTGTCCCTGTCGCTAACTAGCTGTGCTCTGGCCGCAATGCAAGGCTGAAATGCGCACAAGCAAGATGGCCGCCGCTTTATATAGCACGGTGACGTCACCGGGCTTCCTGGCTGCTGATAGGCTGCATGTGACTTACCCATGATACCTTGCCCCAGGGGATATGTCTGGACATGTTCATCAGGAGAGACTTAAAGAACTTAATTTGTACAGTCTTGAGGAAAGAAGGGAGAGGGGGGACATGATTGAGACCTTTAAATATGTGAAAGGATTGAATAAGGTTCAGGAGGGAAGTGTTTTTAAGAAGAAACTTAATGATAGAACAAGGGGGCACAACCTGAAGCTAGTCGGGGGGAAGATCAGGAGCAATGTTAGAAAATATTATTTTACAGAAAGAGTAGTAGGTGCTTGGAACAAACTTCCAGCAGAGGTAGTTGAAACATCAACAGTCACTGAATTTAAACATGCCTGGGATAAGCACACATCTATCCTGAGATAAAGAGTACATACAGTATACACATAAGGGCAGACTAGATGGACCGTATGGTCTCCTTCTGCCGTCAACCTTCTATGTTTCTATGTTTCTATGTTTCATCCACCATTTTAGAATGCCTATGTTTGAAATAAATGGAGTTTAAAGGAAAACTTCGATCGATCTAATCGCGGGGAAATTCGGATTCGTTCAGAATCGAATTTTCCATGAAATTCGGAACAAATCCGGGTTCGTCCGGATCGACTCGCTCATCCCTACTAATAACCTTGCTGGGCTTCCAATATCACTTTTATGCAGATGACACTCAGATCTACCTCTCTGGCCCAAATCTCTCTTCCCTCCTCTCTCGCCTTCCTAACTGTCTAACAGCCATCTCTTCCTTCATGACATCTCGCTCCCTTAAACTAAACATGGACAAACAGAACTGGTCATTTTCCCACCATCTCACTCCCCTCTCCTCCCCTAACACCACAATCTCCAGAAATAATCTTACACTAACTGCGACTCCTCAAGCTCAATGCCTGGGCATCATTTTGGACTCCTCTCTCTCTCTCATTCACACCTCACATTCAGTCCCTAGCCATCTTCTGCCATTGCCAACTTAAAAATCTCCCACATCCATCCCTTCCTCTTACCTGATACCACTAAAATGCTAGTGCACGCCCTGATCACCTCCCGACTGGACTACGGCAACACCCTCCTCTGTGGTTTGCCAACAATCAGACTGGCACCCCTCCAATCTATTCTAAACTCTGCTGCTCCCCTCACCCACCTCTCCTCTCGCTTCTCCAGTGCTGCCCCACTCTGTCAATCCCTCCACTGGTTACCTGTCTCTCAGAGAGTTCAGTTCAAACTTCTAACGCTAACCTACAAAGCTCTCTCCAGCCAGGCCCCTCCCTACATTTCATCTCTGATCCAGCGATACCAACCCGAGGACAAGCTCTGCTTTGCCTCTGACATTCTCCCGTCTTCCTCCTTGGTCACCTCCTTGCACTCCCGCCTTCAAGACTTCTCCCGTGCCTCCCCACTTCTCGGGAATGCACTCCTCCACTCAATCCATCACTCTCCATCACTCCAAGCCTTTAAAAGTGCCCTAAAAACTCACCTCTTCAGACAAGCATATAACCTGGCTTAAGCAACTCCTATAACCATCAAATGGCTCATGCAGCCCAACTCAAGCTCTCCCTCCTTCTGTCTCCACCCCCACCCTTTAGACTGTAAGGGCAGGGCTCTCTTTCATATTGTCTCCTGTGCTCACAACACTTGGTTTAAACCTTGTGGCATCTAGTTTGTATTGCTCACTGTACTATAGGTTTTTCCTTGTCTGTAACCACACCTTGTAAAGCATTACGGAAGATGATGGCACTATATAAATAAACATTAATAATAATAATAATAATAATATGGACAAGGTTATCACTATAAAGAAAAGTATATTTTACAGGCAACAGAGTCAGGCATGTGTAACAAGATGTATGTAACAAAAATATACATCATGAGCCTTATTTATGAAAAGTCAGCGCCACACAGTGCCACATTCTTGCCTCACTGTGTGATTTAAGAAACAAAAAACAGGCAATGACGATGCAGCTGCCAGATAGCGTCTTAGTTTAGCGCCCAAATGGTCAACAGGCTCTGACACAGGTTGTCCAATACCTAGCACAACAATTAAAGCAAATTAGTGAGCATCCAGCACTGTGACCGCCCATAGCCCCGCCTTTTTGTGGGAGGGACGGGATGACGTCACCCCGCTCCGCCTCTGACATATGCCGGTAGTTGCGGTACTGAGCGGGTGAGAGGCAAGAAGGCTCCGATCTTCTGCCCCTCACCGGCCCTGCTCCGATCACTACCAGCATCTGACATCGGCAGCTGTTATCGTTGCAGGACAGGAGCGAGGGACACAGGATCGGAGATGAGTAGAGGAAAAAAAAAAATGTATAAATGTCATTTTTTCCTCTTTTTGTCAGTGTGTTTATTTTTACATTTAACGCCTTGTGAACTGGTAAGGGTTCCATGAGACCCCTATACCAGTCCACAAGGCTGGGGGGCAGGCAAGTCACCTGCGGCTAGCGGGTGACTTGACATTAACCCCCAGTACCCCCAATTACCTGCCTCCCCAAAGCCCAGGGGGGGCAGAAGAGCCCATGGCCATAGGCTATGTCGGCTTGTAGCCTGCAGGACCAGGAGCCACCAATGCTGGCCCGTGCGCTCTGTTCCTACGAGCCCTGCATAGCTGGTTCCGGGCTCGTTATTTTGGGGAAGGGGGGACCCCATGTCATTTTTTGGAGGGGATTTTTAAGGGTTTTTAACCCTTAAAAAAGGGTGTCAAACAATACATAGTGGTACTGCTGTAACTGGGAGACATTGGGATTCCACATGCAATAAGATTTTATTGACAAACTTGTTAAAAATAGATTTTTTTTAATTCTTTTGCACATATTTCACACAAAAATATCGAGAATAAACCTAAAAAATGACAAACAAGACATTTCATGTTAAAGCCCAGACTCGGCTGAAAAAAAACAATATATCATTTTGTTGGGAAATCCCTGGAAAGCTCTTCAAAAATCACATTTGAACATGCGTAACGCAAAATAGTGCAAAATGGTCTGGCAACAAAGGGTGACAAAAACTCCAAGTAGGCGTGTTTTTGCTTTGTTACAGGAGTATATGTGTTCAAAACCGACTTTAATCACACAGCGTCTGGCGCTCTATGCTATAACGACCAGATTTAGAGCGCCGACGCTGTGTGTATCCTTTTTTGGTAAGAATGGTGTGGAGCACTGAGAGTCGGTCGCATTGAGCTGGCGCTACCTTTTGCTCCCTGCATCGCAGTACTGGTGTTAGAGCACCCAACATACATCACATTCATCAATGCGGGCCAGGTTACTTACAGTGACTAAGGTGCTATGTTACAGCGCCCGATACATGTTTACAGCAACTAGAATCATAACATAGAAACATAGAAGGGTGATGGCAGAAAGAGACCATACGGTCCATCTAGTCTGCCCTTATGTGTATACTGTATCTACTCTTTATCTTAGGATAGATGTGTGCTTATCCCAGGCATGTTTAAATTCAGTGACTGTTGATTTTTCAACTACCTCTGCTGGAAGTTTGTTCCAAGCATCTACTACTCATTCTGTAAAATAATATTTTCTAACATTTCTCCTAATCTTCCCCCCGACTAGCTTCAGGTTGTGCCCCCTTGTTCTATTATTAAGCTTCTTCTTAAAAACACTTCCCTCCTGAACCTTATTCAATCCTTTCACATATTTAAAGGTCTCAGTCATGTCCCCCCTCTCCCTTCTTTCCTCCAGACTGTACAAATTAAGTTCTTTAAGTCTCTCCTGATAAGTTTTAAGTTTAAGTCCTTCCACCATTTTTGTTGCCCGCCTTTGAACACGGTCTATTTGAATAATGTCTTTTTGCAGGTAAGGTCTCCAGAACTGCACACAGTATTCTAGCTGTGGCCTCACCAGGGCTCTATACAGCGGCATCACAACCTCCCTCTTCCTACTGGTGATTCCTCGAGCTATGCAGCCGAGCATCCTGCTTGCTTTTCCCACTGCCTGGCTACACTGTCCACTCATCTTGCAGCTATCAGTACCTCTAAATCTCTCTCCTCCGAGGTCCTGGCTAACACAGTGCTGCCCATACGGTACGCAGAGCAGGGATTCCTTCTACCCAAGTGCATGATTATACATTTAGAGACATAAAACTCTCGTTTCCACAGTTTAGACCATCTATCCAGTAAAGCTAAATCATTTTTCATGTTGCAGACACCTCCAGGAATATCCACCCTATTACTAACCTTTGTATCATCAGCAAACAGACAAACTTTTCCTACCAAGCCTTCTCCTAGGTCACTTACAAATATATTAAAAAGAATGGGGCCCAGGACAGAGCCCTGCGGCACACCACTTGTGCCTTTGTTCAGATTGCACACCATTTACAACAACGCTCTGATACCGATCCCTCAGCCAACTGGAAATCCACTGAACTATCCAGGGATTGAGTCCTACCTTCAATAACGTATCTATGAGCTCTTTATGTGGTACAGTGTCAAAGGCTTTGCTAAAATCCAGATAGGCGATATTCACAGCACCACCTTCATCTAACACTTTAGTGACATTGTCAAAGAAATCAATAAGATTGGTCTGACATGATCTGCCCTCAGTAAAGCCGTGCTGTTTTGGGTCCAACAGGTCATTAATTTTTAGATGGGAAATTATCTGTTTTTTTAAAAGAGTTTCCATTAATTTGACCACTATATATGTTAAACTAACTGGCCTGTAATTACTGGCTTCTTCTCTACTCCCCTTTTTATGGATTGGTACGACATTGGCCATTCTCCAATCATCTGGAACCTCACCAGTTGAAAGGGAATGGTTAAGTAAATCAGTCAGAGGGGCTGCAATCACAAACCTAAGTTCCCTTAGAACTCTGGGGTGGATTCCATCTGGACCCATCGCCTTACTTACCTTTAGATGTGCCAGCTCGGCTAAGACATCAGCCTCCAAAATCTCCGGAGCTGTGCCCTCCCAGCGGGATGCTGTGCTATGGCCATGCCTGCTACTATCTGAAAATACCGAACAAAAGTAGCTATTCAGATGGTCAGCCACAGCCTTACCTCCGTCAATATAATTATTTTCCCTATTTCTACTAGCGGTCGCTCTAAGCGCTGCTATACAGATACTCATCTACCGATACCTGGCGTTAGTAATGAATCAGCCTCTAATCTGTTGTGATTGTTGCATTAGGTATTTGCCAGCCTGTGTCAGCGCCTGTTGGACTCAACTGCCGATTGTCTCAGCGCCAGTGACTGCCACTTTGTAACGTTGTTTTTCCAGTGCTGCACAGCATATTTATTAATTTTTTCCACCTTTCAATGTTCGGCACTGTAATTTTCTGGAGCTGGTCGGCATTTCATCATTACAGTTACAAGAAATCATAGGTGGGGACAAAGGGGACACACTTTTTTAGGTGTTTAGGCTGTGTTTTAGTTGTTGGCGTCCAAATTGCACAATGTTAAGCAATTAAAATCAATTTTACTAACCCCACAAAAAAAAGAAATTGGCAACATCCCGGTCCTGCGTTTCCATTATTGACAAACACCAATGCAAGTTCTTAACAATTAAAGCGGACCCTCACTCTGAATAAGAGTCTATCTTATATGTTTCCTACACCCTGTACATACAGATTGGCCACATTAAAAATCATTCTACCTGCATCTACTGCATGTTATGAGCCTTTAAACATCCAAGATGGCGGCCCATGGGGCATCAGGCAGCCTGCAAACAGGAAGTGTCTTCTGACTGTGCTGCTCTGCATTCTGGGATTGCTGTCCTTTCCCTGACCCCAGCTCTGCTCTGTCTGTGCAAAGTACAGCTGTAACTCGCCCCCTTGTACTTTATCCTGCTCTCTTCTCCTCAGTATGTGATGCTTTTGATGGCGGCGCCCATATCCTAGAGTCCTGAACAGATTTGCAGCACAGTGGGGGAAAGAGAAATAAGTAAGTGACTAAAAACGTAAAATATATTAATTTTAAATGCTGGGCAATAGTTTAAGGGTTTGTGCTTTTCATTAAATCATGCTGAAGGTCAGGTTTAAATGTATATAATATTAATTATAAGCATTAAACAGTTCATTCCAGTTCTACCCATTGTTCCCTATGGGATCTGGGCCTACAACGTTTGGGCGCTAGTGTTAAATAAGACACCAACTAGCGGCCGCATCATCACTGCCATTTTTTTCTTTCTTTAGTGCTGCTGAGGCAAAAAATGTCTCCACACTATGGATATTACAATCCACAGCAGAAAAACGACTTATAATCCCATGTATTTACAACTGCACTACCTGACCCTATCAGGGTTAAAGTGGACCAACACCCTCCCATGATCGGACCGATTAGCTCCCTGACTGCGGGGCACCCTGATCGGGGGGTGCCCCGCTGTGTGAAACCCCTAAATCCCTACCTGCTCCTCGATCCTGCGGTGCCCTCCGCCACCTCCCGCGCGTCCCTCTAGCAGGACGCGCACCCGCGCCGGCCGTTTGTGAATGGCCGGTGCGGGCGCGCGCGCCCCGTAAGAGTGACGCACGGGAGGCGGCGGCGGGCGCGCTCTCTTGTCCGTCGCTGCCTCACGTGGGAGCGGGGAGAGGTGAATTTTTGGGGCTTTCTGGGGGGTTTCACACAGCGGGGCACCCGCTGGGTGTTGGTCCACTTTAAATAAAGGGCAATATATACGAAGTCCCTAATGCATGGATAGATGGTTTATTCACATACTGTACATTATCCCCATCACTTACTAAGCCTTATTTAGGATGATAATTAAGATACATAAGCTGAGATCTACCTGTTCATTAAGGCCCAAGTGCTGCAAAAACTCACCTTCTGACAGTCCCACGGCTCCTATCCAATCAATGCTGTATGCTGTGCCATGTAACTACTCACTAAACCCCTCAAGCTCCTACCGCTGTCCTTAACTACTCACTTAACCCCTCCAACCCCTGCCGCTGTCCTCTACCACTCACTTAACCCCTCCACCCCCGACCGCTGTCCACTACCACATACCTAACCTCACCACCTAACACCGCTGTCCACTACCACTTACCTAATCCCTCCACCCCCTACAGCTGTCTTCTACCACTCACTTAACCCCTCCACCCCCTGCCGCTGTCCTCCACCACTCACCTAACACCTCCACCCCGACGGCTGTCCTTTACCGCTCACCTAACCCCTCCACCCCCTGCCGCTGTCCTCCACCACTCACCTAACACCTCCACCCCGACGGCTGTCCTTTACCGCTCACCTAACCCCTCCACCCCCTGCCGCTGTCCTCCACCACTCACCTAACACCTCCACCCCGACGGCTGTCCTTTACCGCTCACCTAACCCCTCCACCCCCTGCCGCTGTCCTCCACCACTCACCTAATCTCTCCCCCCGCGGCTGTCCTCTAGCGATCACCTAGCCCCTTCACCCCCTGCTGCTGTCTTCTACTGCTCACCTAATCGTTCCACGCCCTGCCATTGTACTCTACTGAATAGTCTTACTTTCTTTTAGCTATATTTTATATAACAATAAATTTACTTGAATACATTTTGGTCTGCTCTTCCGTAAAGCTGCATAAGGTCTGTTTTGTGCCTCCATCACGTACTCGCCCCCTATTTGGAGCAATATAAGTAACTACTGAATAGATTTCTGGTGCATCAAGGATCAGATCGCACAAGGGACATCACCCGAGGCCATCCTGGTAAAGTACCAAGTGGGTTATTTAAAAGATGAGGCCAACTGGTTCTAAGGTCTTGTGTGGAAAGGTTTCTACCAAACTTTCCCATGTGCACTAAAGGGCAGATTCAGCACTGCTGGAATTTGAATTTCTGCACAGTTTTTTTGCGTATGCATTTTCGTATGCTCCTTTTCAGTGTTGCAATTCAGCACCATTTTTTCCATCACAATTTTTGTAAGAATCAAGTGCTTATGCTTCAACAAATATTTTCACATGCAGAAGCATGTTCACATAATTCAGCAGAGTCACCTGACCCTTCCCATTCAATTAAAAAAAGGTGCTATGGTATGTGGAAAATGCTTTCCACCATTTCTCTGGTGAGTGGGGGTTTTTATCATGCAAAAAAAAACACTTCCACGCGAATGATGTGCTACCACAAATTACCTAACTGAAAAGTAGCTATGGAGTAAACAACCTTCATAATGACAGCCTACTGTGCTTAGGCTAGGCACACAATTGGGGTTGATTCAAAGCCAGGTAAGAATCACTCCTGTTTAGGAGAGAAAACTGCCATTCACTTTCTTTTTCTACCTTGGTGATGATTCAAAGCCAGGTGAAAATTTACATCTGGCAGACAATGAAAGTCAATGAAAGTTTTCTCTCCTAAAAAAGGAATGAGAATTCTCACCTGGCTCTGAATCTATCCCATTGATGCTACTTACCCAAACATGTGCTTACATGCAAACCACAAATCTGCAACCACCTTTGTGTGTGTGTATATAGTATATTTATTCTTATATTTTATTTTGTACATAATGGAGGTCCATTCAGCACCAGGAGGAAAAAGTGCACTACTTTTTAAGAGAGGAGATAAAACTGTAATTCACTTTCAAGTAAATGGCGGTGTTCTAAGTAGCACACATTTTCACCTGGTGCAGAATCAACCTTATTGCCAGGGAGGTATGCCAGGGAAGCCCATTCCAGAGGAATGTTGGATAGGGGGACTTCTGGTTAACTACAGGATGAACCCAGGGGGGTGAGTATGGCTAAATGTAACATGCAACAGCATTTTAAATGACCACTAGAAAAGCCAAAACAGAAATAACAATTTAAAGATGGATACACTAGAAAAACATAAACAGATCAAAATATAAATAAATAAGAACATTACACATAAACAGTTACAGTGGACCAACACCCAGGCTGATTGCCCGGGAACCTATAAGATTCCCGGGCTGATCAGATCCCTCCCCGCGGGGCATCTTAAATCGGGATGCCCCGCTGTGTGAAACCCCCCAGGATGCCCCATTCACCTTACTCCCGTTCCAACGGCGCATTCGTGGGCCGCATCTCGCGCTCCTCTTCAGCAGGGCGCGCGCCCGCGCCGTCCATTTGTGAATGGCCGGCACGGCCGCGCTCCCTGTTAGAGGAAAGGAAAGGAGATGCGGCCGCCAGCGTGCTCGGAGCCGCTGTGGTTGTCCGTCCCTTGTACGTGCATACCACAGCGGCTCTGAGCGCGCTGATTGGACGAGGCCCGCGCATGCGCCGTAGGAGCAGGGTGAGGTGAGTTTTTTCTGCCATTCTGGGGGGTGTCGCGCGATCGGGGTGCCCCGCGGAAGTGGACCAATACCCAGGATAGTGAAATCCTGGGTGTTGGTCCACTTTAACAAAAATGTATTCAACAAACAAAAACAGCCAGCGTCGATGCGTCCATCACCCTGCCTCTAATTTATCGGCAGTGCCATATACTGTAGTTTGCGGTGACTGGCACTCTTCTCAAAGCTGCGCCAGTTTATAGAGGCACTATAGGTTTTAGATCCCATAGACCACAATGAGCAGAAGTGTCCTGAAATGTTTTATGTTTATAAATAATATTACACAATTACTTGTACAGAACTTGCATTGTGACTTGCCAATGATGTAAAAATGATGTAGGCAGGACCTAGATGTCGCCAAATGTCATTTTACTATTTTCCTGTAAAATCGTTTTTTAAAGCATATTTTTCTTACTAATGTGCAGTGTCCTTCGGAGCACAACAACTAAAATGCAGCCCAAACACACTTTAAAATTTGTCCCCTTTCTCCCCAGCAGTGATATCCTGTAACTGTAATGATGAAACGCCGACCAGCGTCTGTTACATACAGTGGCAATCTTTTCAGCATGCCAAAAATGAATTAATACGGAGTGCATCCCCTGCAACCACACACAGCTCGAAAAAAGATGAACAATGCCTCCGTCCACTTGAACCACTTGTTGCCAGAAGTTTTATTACTTGGCACTCTCAAAGTTAGTGAAACTAACCCTGGGGTGTTTATCTTATCCAAGGTGTTTGCCATCAATGGTCCTCCCAGCTCTAAAAAATACATCTGATCAAGATGCTGCTCACTTTCCTCCTGACAAAACACAAAGTCTGTCCTGCAATAAACCCTACATACCCCCCAGAAAGCAATCTGGAAGAATCTGATCTGAACAGGCGGTGCCTCCTTCAAACCCGGCCTTCAAAAGGCACCATCTGAATCACGGCACCCTGTTGGGCTGTTGATCCTGAAGAACACAAAGGCCAGACATGGACATGGATTGGGGGCCAATGTCCTGGCCACCCAATATTGCCCATCAGGCAACTAAAAGCAAGCATTCCTATCAGTACACATGCTGCATGCAGATGTATGGCCAGTATTTCAAAGCAGAACAAAAAATCTGAATGCCCTTTTGTGTGAAACCCCTCGGGGTGCCCTATATTATCACCTTTCCCCGCTCCAGGGGTGCATGTACAGGCTCCCGTCCAATGAGAGATGTCTGCCATGACTACATCATTTGGCAAAGGGCTTAAATTGTTGTGAATAGGGATCACCCATCCCAGCCATTCAGATAGGCTGGGGCAGAAGCCAGGCATACAGGAGATGAGGTAGCACCTCCCCATTCTAGTCAATGAGAGACATTTGCAAAATGACATAGGCAGTGCGTGTGTACCCACACACCAGCTGCACGGATAAGAATGTCTGGCCCCAGGGCCGGATTATAGGCAGGGCACAAGGGGCACGTGCCCCTGGGCCTGCACCAATTTCCAGCAAGACGGCCTCTTGGTTAGGGATTCTTTGAAGTCTACCACTATGGGTGAGGTGCACTGATTGCAACAATAATTTGGAGCCTCGGTTCTCCGGATCCAGGAGGGCTGACGACCTGGTGTCCTTGGAAAGAGGAGGGTTCTGAGTTTGCACCTTTGCAAGGGCATGTGAATCCAGGCTTACTGGACCATTCAGCAGTAAAGCAAAGTCCCGGTACTGTTGCTCACCAGAGCTGGGGTCAAAAAATCAATGGAGAGGTTTGTCCTTCAGCTGAAGTTTGGGTGAGGTGCATTGATTCCCAGAGTGACCCAGTTTGGAGCACCATTTCTCCAGACTAAGGGGGCTAGCAAACCAGCTAGAGGCACCAAGGACAGTGCAGAGAGGTTGTGAGGACTGGAGCTGGTGGGGACAAGTGGGGGATAGTGCCGAGGACAGCACACAACAACTGCGTGAGGTATGTTGGCTGTTGCTGCATAAGATAGATAAAAAATGCCATGTGTTGATGTCTACAGCGATTGGCTGACTGACCTACCCACTTATTTACTTGCCTACTGACCCACCTACCTATATACCTGCCCTCTGACCCACCTACCTACCTTTGACCCTGCTTCATTCCGCTTTATGCTGCAACCTAAATAGCTTTTTAATATAATGGATATATGATTGCTGTAATTTGCATAGGCAGAGGCTTTTAGAATAGGTCGTTAAGGGACAGTCATAGCTTAGTGGTTAGGAATTGTTTTTGTGACTGGGGAGTTGCAGGCTCAAATCTCGGGACATGACTGAAGTGCTCTTGAGCAAGGCACCTAACCCCAAACTGCTCCCGGGCTACCACCTTAAGCAGTGTGCACCCATTGCTTGTGTTTGTCTCACCACACAGATAGGAATGTTTCCTCTGCATTCAACCTATGTGTGTGCAAGCATACAATGGGGATATACACACATAAAACCATAACCAGGACAGTCTATGACAAAATGATAAAATCTAATGCAATGCTTTGCTAGCCATACCACTGTAGATGCCAGGTAAAAAAAAGCCACCATTCAACATTGTAAAGAGAGCTCTCCACTGCAGCCACCTCCACCTAGATCAGCGTTTCCAGACCTGTCCTCAAGCACTACTGAAGTGTGATGTTCTGGGGATCTCCACGTGCAGGCCGATTCATTACTAGCTCCAGGTATCGGCAGACGGGCATCTGTATAGCAGCGCTTAGAGTGACCGCTAGTAGACGCTCCTGTGCGTGTATCGGGCGCTGTAACAGAGCGCCTCAGTCGCTCTAGTAACCTGGCCGGCACTGATGAATGAGATGTATGTTGGGCGTTCTAACAGTACAGCATTGTAGCGAGCGAAAGGTAGCGCCAGCTCAGTGCGACCGACTCTCAGCAACTCACACCATATTCAACAAAAAAACAGACACACACAGCGTAGGCGCTCTGGATCTGGTCGCTATAGCATAGAGTGCCAGACACTGTGATTAAAGTTTTTGAACACATTTCCACCAGTAACAAAGAGAAAACACATGGAATTACATTGTTGTGGCATTAATACTTTAATGCCAGACCTGTAATTACAATGCTGCTTAAAAATATAAAAAAAATCAAAAAAGTTTTCAAAAATGAATTTTTCTAGGCCAGGAGAGGTGACACAATTATTTGAGGGAAAAAAAAATTAACCACAAAAAACCCAGATTAAACAGAAGAAAAGGAACGTCCATTGAAATGTATAGGAGAGCTCTGGAAGCTAGAGCGCCGATGCTATACGCTGAGCTGCCTTTAAAGTGGACCAACACCCACGGGTGATCGGCCCGGGAATCTATAAGATTCCCGGGCCGATCACCCCCCACCCTGCGGGACATCCGAGATCAGGATGTCCCGCGGGGTGAAACCCCCCCCAAACACCCCAACTCACCTACCTTATCTTCGGCGGCGGCCGGCCGCCGCCGCCTCCCTCGCGCCCCTGTAGGCGTGCGCGCCTCCGCGCTGGCCATCTGCGAATGGCCGGCGCGGGGGCGCGCGCGTCAAAAGTGACGCGAGGGAGGCGGCGGCGGCCGCCGCCGCTTAGACGTTCAAGATCTTCCCTTGTACGTCGGCGCTGGGAGCGGGGAGAGGTGAGTTTTTCGGGGGGTTAGGGGGGGTTTCACACAGCGGGGCACCCCGATCGGGGGTGCCCCACCGAAGTGGACCAAGACCCAGGATAGTCAAAATCCTGGGTGTTGGTCCACTTTAATGATAAATCGTACACTACATGGCGCTGTTAGAGTCGCTCACCAGATTCGCTTTCATAAATGTGGTATTGCGTACATTGCCCAGCGTTCACCAGACACTGCAGATGTGTGTGACCGAACCTCTGTTTTTACCAGATTTAGAGACAGATTATAGGTTGGTCTGCAAGCTAACAGGGTTGAGTGCTGCGGCTCCTTTAAAGTGGACCAACACCCAGGATTTTGACTATCCTGGGTTTTGGTCCACTTCAGGGGGGCACCCCGATTAGGGGTGCCCCGCTGTGTAAAACCCCCCAGAAACACCCCAATACTCACCTCAAAACGCTCCCATGTGGCCGGGTGACAGCGACGGACAAGCGCTGACAGCGACGGACAAGCCAGCGCGTCCGCCGCCGCCTCCCGCGCGTCCCTCTGACAGCGCGCGCGCCCGTGCCGGCCGTTCACAAACGGCCGGCGCGGGCGCACGCACGGCTAGAGGGGCGCGCGGGAGGTGAGCTTTTGGGGGGTTTCGGGGGGGTTCCGCACCGCGGGACATCCCGATCTCGGATGTCCCGCGGTGAGGGGGTGATCGGCCCGGGAATCTTATAGATTCCCAGGCCGATCACCCCAGGGTGTTTGTCCACTTTAAGTCTTTAGTAACCTAATTGCCCTGCTGACTTGCACCTCCCAGGTTAGTTATAAAATGGTCTGAGCGGCTACCACTCCCCCTTTGTTCACTTTGAATTTGTGCAAGCACATGGGGTGTGGGGTCTAGGCTGTACTGCAAGGTCTTGACCCTTCCACCCCATGGCTTGCACATGAGGTTTAGGGCAACCTCAGGTAAGCCTGCTCCCTTTTTATCTCTTGCATTGTATGTCCCAAGTGGGGCTCTCATAGATTAGAGTTAGGACTGCACCCATAGAGGCACCTTGGCGCGATGGTGCAGCTTAGCATACTTCTGCAGATGTGTGTGACCGAGCCTCTGTTTTTACCAGATTTAAAGACAGATTATAGGTTGGTCTGCAAGCTAACAGGGTTGAGTGCTGCGGCTCCTTTAAGTCTTTAGTAACCTAATTGCCCTGCTAACGTGCACCTCCCAGGTTAGTTATAAAATGGTCTGAGCAGCTGCCACTCCCCTTTGTTCACCAGACACTGCCTGCCGCTAGGAGGCACTACCTGCCCCTATCTTAAAGATTCCCGGGCCGATCAGCTCCCTCCCCGCGGGGCATCCAAAATCGGGATGCCCCACTGTGTGAAACCCCCCAGGACACCCACAAACCTTACCTTCTCCCTGTTCCAATGGTGCATGCGCGGGCCGCGGCCGCCTCTCGCACTTCCCTCTAGCAGGAATGTGAATGGCCGGCGCAGGTGCGCTCCCTGTTAGAAGGAAGCGGGAGAGGCGACCTCCAGCGCGCTCAGAGCCGCTGTGGTTGTCCGTCCGTTGTACTTGCATACCACAGCTGCTCTGAGTGCTCTGATTGGACGAGCGCTCGCGTAGGAGCGGGGTGAGGTGAGATATTTAGGGCGATCGGGGTGCCCCACGGAAGTGGACCAAAATCCAGGATAGTGAAAATCCTGGGTGTTGGTCCACTTTAAAGAAAATCCCCCATAGACTGGACCTGAGAACACTGATCTAGATATTTAGGCCAGACCCAAAACACACCAGGGCACAACCCCTATACACCAAAATCCTGCATGCCCTGTCCCCTGGAAACCAGAACCAGTATGGCCTCCGCAGCCAGCCGGCCAACAAGAAAAAACACGTTTTGGAAACCATAGCCTCCATCTGGAGCAGCGTCCTGGAGACCACCCGATGCAGGAATCTACCTTGTCACCTTTTTTCACATTTACGTTTGTCACAATGCCTACTTTTCTCTCTCTTTCTCCCACATTCACCCTTTTATTCCTTTTTTCTTTCTTTTCTCTCTTTTTCTTTTCCATATCTGAATATTGTTGCTCTCTTTTCTGCCTTACTTCAGTCTTTTCTTTTTCTGCACTCCTCTCCCCTTTTCTTGCCCCATTCATCTCTCTGTCTCCTCCTTTTTCTACATTCCTTCCATGTCTTTCCTATTGTGTGAATGTGTCCTGAAATCTAGCACAGGGCCTGCCCTGGAGAGACATACTAATTTGGGATACCCCGTGTGGATCATTGGAATTCCTGCCTGCACTATCCCACATTATACTGATAAGTATTCAGAACGTGTGTGTGGGGGGGGGGGGATCACAGATCAGCAATCTCTGGTCTCTGAAACAGGTATTAGGCTGCAGGTCCTTGGCAAAGCAGCTGCAGTGGAGAACAGGTAAGTACTGACCTCACAATAAAAAACAAAAGGCTACTCACCTTTTGTCCCGTGCAGCTGGATCCAAACCTGTGCCATCCGGGCCAAAACTCCAGGCTCAGACTGGCCCACATGCTTACCAGGAAAAAAACTGATGGGCCTCTGTTCCCAGACAATGCAGTTTGGCATGTTTTGATGCAAAGTCCTGAGTGAAAGCTAATAATCCTTTCATGTAAATGTGAGGTGGGTCCCAGACGTCTTAGTCTGGCACTGCCAAACTCTATTCACTGGAGCTTCTGTGCCGGCTGCCATCAGTCACAGGGGCATAGCCACGCCCTCTCCATTCACTACAATAGGGGGCATGTGATTCCTGGGCACACCCCCTCCTTTGCAATGCATGGAGAGGGTGTGATAGCATGTCTGTGGCAGATGATAGGTCACAAGCCTGACATACCATTTAACCTGACCTTCACCATAATTCATGGAAAAGCCCAAACCCTTAAACAATTACCCAGCATATAAAATGAATATATTTTAAGTTTTTAGTCACTTATTATTCTTTCCCCCACTGGGCTGCAGCTCTGTTCAGGACTTTAGGATATGGGCACCATCTTGACTCAGAAGCATCACACTTACTGAGGAGAGGAGAGCGGGGTAAAGTGCAGGGGGTGGGGTTATAGCTGTGCTTTGCTCAGACAGAGCAGAGCTGGGGTCAGGTAAAGGTCAGCAATTCCAGAATGCAGAGCAGCACAGTCAGAAGGCAATTCCTGTTCTCAGGCTGCCTGATGTTCCATGAGCCGCCATCTTGGATGTTTAAAAGCTCATAACATGCAGTAAATGCAGGTAAGATGATTTTTAATGTGGACAATCTGTATGTACAGGGTATGGGAAACATATAAGATAGACTCTTATTCAGAGTGAAGGGCTGCTTTAATCCTGACCCCATGTTCAGGCCTTAGGCAGTCCAGGCTCTGATCCAGCCAGCAGGTGTGTCACTGATCGCCAGACTAGGAGCTAGGGTGTAACAGTTACACAATATAAACACACACTTCCCAAGTGTCCCTCTTTTGAGTCCATGTCCTCCCTCGTTGTTCTCAGTTGTCCCTCTTTGAGGTGTAACATGCAGATCTGCAGCAACAAATGATTCATTTGCCGATTCAAAGTGTTTCTATTGTAACTGTTACAATGTATCCATCCCTTAATGAAGGGGCGTGGCTTAATCATCCCTCAATGAGGGGGGCATGGCCTAAATTAACAAATGCCCCTCTTTCAATCGGCAGATGAATCATCTATTGATGCAGATCTGCATGTGACACCTCAAAGAGGAACAAGTAAGAGCAAAGGGCAGGAGGACGCAGACCCAAAAGAGGGACAGTCTCTCCAAATCAGGGACACTTCTGAGGTATGTGAAATGTCAGAAAGCTGTGCTGGGTGTTAATGAGCACCTCGTCACAGAGAATTTAGCCCGCAGTCCTCCACAATGCGACTCCCCATAATAAGAGACTCCTGCACCATTGGCAATGGAAGGTCGCGTCTCTGCGCCAGAGGTGACAGATCTCGCGAGAAGCATTCTATTCCCAAGCCTGGCGCCAATACTAGCCACGCCCCTAGAGTTAGCGCGCCATAGCCGGGTATGTGACTGAGCGCTTGTGTGACCGGAGCTGAGCCGCTGTCATGGCACCGGAGGGCAAGCCACAGGCCAGGAACCTACCATGGTAGGTGCTGGGGCCTAAAGTGCAGCAGCTGCACAACATTGTAACCATGACGCTTCTAGGCGACCGGCACGTGTTCCCGCGCCGCATGTTCTGATGTGCGGTCCCCTTTATCCTTTCTCTGAGGTGGTCCGGCCATAGCATCGTCCGTCCCCCCCCCCCCCGCGTTCTTTCCTGTTTGCTGCATGTGGCCCCAGTAACCCCACATGTTCCTCATCTGAGAGATCATAGTGACCCCTGGCTAGGAGGGATGCCTTGATAGTGGCCCTCTATGAAGAGGACGCTAAGTTAAAAATGCTGGTTCTTCTTTTCTACCCCCTAGAGGGCTTCCTGACATGGGATACCCCAAAGTGAACGCAGACCAGGTACACTGCTTGCAGGAACTGGCATGGTCATGTTAGCATTCCAAATCCCATAGTGCTGCTGCCTCCACCAGCTCATCTTCAGGGGATGCTGCAGCATAGCCGACCCAATCAGTGCTGCATAGGATCCGGTGAGTTTGGGGGTGCCCGACCAGCGATGTTCCCTAGGGACTATTTTATATTCTAGACCTGGGTATGGTTTTCCTCATAGTGGACCAAAAAGTGACCGACTAGCGGGGTGTCACACAGTAGGGTGGACCATGGGTTTTGGTCCACTTTAAAGAGTAACAAAACCTGGAAATTGTTCTGTGCCTCTAGAGCATCTGGTTTTGGGATGCCCCATGTGTGAACCCCTAGTTTGCTTGCTCCAACAATGCATGCGTGGGCCCTTGTCCAATCGGAGCCCTTTTCCGTGTTTACTTCCTTTGTCAAAGGATTGATTGAATGTACTGTGTGCCCTTCTCATGGAAAACAATCAGAGCCCTTTCCCGAATGATGTCGTCAAAGCAGAGGGCTCTGTAAGAAAGTCCGCTCATGTGCCCTTGGAGCTGGTGAGTTAAAGAGGCCCTGGGGAACAACCAGCGGCCAGCCCTGGAAACTTTTACATTCCAGGCTGGCGGGTTTTATTCCACTTTAAAGAGAGAGATGTCAGATCGGGAACACAACACTGCCACCTTAGACAATGGTAGATGACGGCAGTGGCTCCCAGCGCACTGACTGGACGAGCGGCTGGGCATGTGCCGTAAGACCAGGAAGACAGTGGGTGCCCTGGGGGAAAGGACCAAAACCCAGGATACTTAAAATCCTGGGTTTTGGTCCACTTTAAGTGGACCAATATTAATCTGTAGGATGCCCCACTGTGTAATGCCCTTCCTGGGCAAAAATAAACGATATATACTCGCCAGTGGTCCTGCACAGCTACTTTGCCCTATACTTTCTGGCCAACAGAAAGCAGGGACAAGATTGATGCCAAGTTTCAACCTACCTGTATAGGGCACAGGGGAGACTACTGACAAGTATATATAAGATTCCCGGGCAAATCCGTTCCCTCCCCGCGGGGCGCTGTTAAACCCCCCAGGTCGCCCGCTACACTTAACTTAATCCCGGTCCAGCAGCGCATGCATGGGCTGCGGCCGCTATCCCCCAGGATCACCTGGGGATTTCTCTGCTGTGTGCTAAGCAGGAAATAGAGAAATACAGCAGAGACTAACTGATCCAGGGAGGCTTGATCCTTGTCCCATCCTTCCAGAAAGAAGGCAAGACCTGCAAGGGACGAGAATGAAACTGGGCCCAGGGAACTGCTGCTATGGAGGAGGTTATTAGACTGAATATGGCCAGAATCTGCCTCAGAGATTGACTGGAGGGAGAGAACTTGTTTCACATAATTTTCCAATTTGGCCCTGGGAAGGAGGATACACTGGGTCAGGGTATATATCTTGTAACTAAGGTATGGTCATCTGTTTCAGGGATGAGGCTGGACTTCCAGATTCAATATTCAACCTAGCCCTTGGAGACAAAAGTAAGGTCTTCTGCAAGGCTGCTAGAAGGGAGGACCTGTCCCTCACAACGAGAATCAGGTCATCCAAATAGGCTATGATCTTCACCTGATGAAGTCTCAGGTGAGCCATTGCTTCTGATAGAACCTTCGAAAAGATTCGGGTTGCTGAATAAAGGCCAAATGGCATAGCCTGAAATTGCCAATGCTTCACCTTGCCTTCTAGCAGGATTGCGAACCTCCGAAACCTGTGAGCAGAATGGATAGGAATGTGAAGGTAGGCATCCTGTAAGTCAGCTGACACCATAAGTGCCTCCTGCAAAATGTCTTATGGAACAGATTGATACTATCCTGAATTTTTGTATTTTATATTGCTGTTTAGAGAAACCTTCCTGAATAGTCCTTAAACCGGACCTTCAGTATCATATGATTAGCCCAAACCCTTAAAAAAACTATTCGCCAGCATCTAAAGTTAATACATTTTACGTTTTTAGTTGCTTACTTTATATTCTTCCCCCACTGGGCTGCAACTCTGTTCATGACTCTAGGATACGGGCGCCGCCATCTTGACTCAGAAGCATCACATACTGAGGAGAGGAAAGCGGGATAAAGTACAGGGGGGGTGGGGTTATAGCTATGCTTTGCACAGACAGAGCAGAGCTGGGGTCAGGGAAAGGACAGCAATCCCAGAATGCAGAGCGACACAGTCAGAAGACACTTCCTGTTTTCAAGGCTGCCTGATGTTTCATGAGCCGCCATCTTAGATGTTTAAAGGCTCATAACATGCAGTAGATGCAGGTAGGATGAATTTTAATGTGAGCAATCTCTATGTACAGGGTGTGGGAAACATATAAGGCTCTTATTCGGGGTGAAGGTCCGCTTTAAAATAAAGGGGTGGTTGTTATTTCCACCCTGTTGGAAAGCAGAAAGTTAGTGACTCAAAAGATCTACTGTAATCTTTAAGAATCTTAATCTTTAAGATTCCAGAGTGGCTTGATTCCCCCCTCCCCATGGGCATCCAGATTCGGGATGCCACAGTGTGAAACCCCTCAGATCGCCTGGTAAATTCACTTTCTCCCCCGAGCCAACGGCTGCTCCCTGCTATACCTTTAGCAGGGTGCAGATTTTTTTTACATTCCAGGGCTGTGCCGCAGGGGTTTTAATCCTAATTTAAAGCAGAGTTCCCAATTTGGGATGCCCCTACAGTTACAGTCCATGGGAAGCCAGCATCAGGTATGGAACTCCATATGATGGAGATAGAGAAAATAGCAATGCATGGCCTTTTTATGGAGGAGATGTGGCAGGTGCATGGCTGTGCAGCGGATTCCTAGATAGAGATCCGGAAAGGTTATTTCTCTTACAAGGCTCATGGATGCCTGGGATGATCCCAGGACATTACGTGGTACAGAGTGTGTAGGATATGCTTTGATATTTAATGTCTTTGTTACACAGGGTTGAAAAGTATCGTCCTCAAACTCTCGATGACCTCATCTCGCATCAAGACATCCTAAGCACAAGTAAGTTATTAGTATGTTTTTTTTTTTTTTCTTATACTACCTCACATTCTGCATTGATTAAACACCATTAACTGCCAGAAATCAACTCTCGTATACAATGATGCTCATATCTTACACTAAGCCCTTGAAGAGGAAGATCGGACCAAAAATAATTTGGCCCCCTACTTACCCCACTTTTCTGGTGCCTTCATGGCCCGATCCTGTTAAAGTTTAAGGCTCTTTTCAAACCTTTCCGTTGTGCGTGGAGTTGCCCGTAGATGTCGTATTGCGGTGCAGGCCATACTCTGTGCCCCCTGCTGGGCCAGATGTCCTTTTGCTATCCAGGGAAGCGGTATCATGGGTCTAGTCAAGGGCTTTCTGTCCTGCTGCCTTTTATCTGAAGTTTCTTTTATCTAAAAGGCGGAATGAGGTTAAAGTAGACCTCCATTTCAAATTGACTAAAGGTTATCTGCTTACCCCCACTGCATAAGGCATTATTATTTGTGTCATTGGAAGCCCCACATTGGCCAGAGCTACTACCACCTCCAATATTGCCTTGCTATTTGGCACTGCTGGCAGTCAGTGGACTTTATTTATTTTAACTTCCCTACCCTTTGAACTATTTTACCTAGCTATTGCCATAATTGCAGTATTTTAATGATACTGTCCAACTATAACAGCCAACTAGGCTACCTGAAAGCTTATATTTTATGCTGTATGAAATTATTGCCTGGAGCCATTCTGCAATGTCTCCCATTTTTTTTTTTTTTGTTTTTTTTCTAGTTCAGAGATTCATCAGTGAGGACAAACTGCCTCACCTTTTACTCTATGGGCCTCCTGGAACAGGCAAAACCTCCACAATTCTAGCTTGTGCAAAACAACTTTACAAAGAGAAGGAGTTTAATTCTATGGTTTTGGAGGTACTTTTGTTATGACTTTTATTTTTTTGCAAACTTGCTGCTGTGCTGTTAAAGCAGTCATTCACTCTGAATAAGAGTCTATCTTATATGTTTCCCACACTCCGTACATACAGATTGCTCACATTAAAAATCATCCTACCTGCATCTGCTCACATTAAAAATCATCCTACCTGCATCTGCTCACATTAAAAATCATCCTACCTGCATCTACTGCAGGTTATGAGCCTTTAAACATCCAAGATGGCGGCTCATGGAGCATCAGGCAGCCTGCAAACAGGAAGTGCCTTCTGACTGTGCTGCTCTGCTCTGTCTGTGCAAAGCACAGCTATAACCCAGCCCCCTGTACTTTATCCTGCTCTCCTCTCCTCTCCTCAGTAAGTGTGAGGGTTCTGAGTCAAGATGGCGGCGCTCGTATCCTAAAGTCCTAAACAGAGTTGCAGCCCAGTGGGGGAAAGAATAATAAGTGACTAAAAACGTAAAATATATTAACTTTAGATGCTGGGGAATCGTTTTTTAAGGGTTTGGGCTTTTTCAATAAATCGTGGTGAAGGTCCGGTTTTATACTGGACGTTTTTTACGAATGCATTAGTATTTTTTATTAGGATTTGGATTTTAGAAATTCTGTCTCCGTGTCATAGTCTACACTGACACACACTCTCCTGCTATTCCAAAAGCCCTGCCGTAAACACCTCTCCTCTTGCTTGGTGTCCATCTGACGGTGGACCAGGAGCTGCAGCACACTCTGTGATGGCTGCTCAGATAGAGACCCTGCTAGAGAATAAATAACACTTAAAGTGGACCAACACCCAGGATTTTGACTATCCTGGGTTTTGGTCCACTTCAGGGGGGCACCCCGATTTGGGGTGCCCTGCTGTGTAAAACCCCCCAGAAAGCCCCCAATACTCACCTCAACACGCTCCCACGTGGCCACGGACAAACGGGTGACAGCGGCGGACAAGACAGTGCGCCCGCCGCCGCCTCCCGCACGTTGCTCCAACAGGGCGCGCGCCCGCGCCGGCCATTCACAAACGGCCGGCAGGGGCGCGTGCACGTCTAGAGGAGCGCGCGGGAGGCGGCGGCGATTAGGTGAGTTTATTTGGGGTTTGGGGGGGGGGTCCCTCACCGCGGGACATCCCGATCTCGGATGTCCCGCGGTGAGGGAAGTGATCGGCCCGGGAATCTTATAGATTCCCGGGCCGATCACCCCTGGGTGATGGTCCACTTTAAATGACCATCATGAGCACCAGGGGGTGTTTAGTACACTCTGCAGAAGGAGTCCCTTGGATCCCCTTCCAGTTTACAATGGGTTAAATGTAAGAGACACCACACGGGTAAAAAAATATTTTAATTTCTTTTAATACTTATCTCCCTGAACACTGTTCTACGCCGCTGGTCACTCTGGCTTCTGCTCTCCTGCTGCTGGAAGCCATTTATACCTACTGAGTGATGGGACATAAAGGGTTAATTAAAAGAGACATATGGTCGTCCCCCCCGGGGACCCCATTTTTTGGGGAATGGTTAAAAATCTAAAAAAGTATGTGGGATCCCCCCTATCTAGTGTAAGTGAAATTAGTCATTTAAAATTGATTCCACGTGGTCCTGTTGGCTGCAGCAGGCCTGTTTCGGCGCTCGGATCAGCTCTGAAGCCTGCTTCTTTGTGACTGGCAGCAGTGATATTCACCAAGGCCAACTGGGGGGTGTACTATAAATACAGGAGCTCATAGTGCAGCTACCAGACCTCTAAAACCCACAGGACGCCATGGAAATGAGTCTACGAGCAGATGGGTAAATATCCTGGCTGTATATTTTTTATGTTGTGTGTAATCTTTTTAGGGAAACTTGTGCTTGATTTATGCTCGGATAACTTCTAGTCAGTCAAAGGTGACTTTAGGTGGTGGATGTCTGGCTGGCACATGGTTGCAATGCTCCAATAGGAAAAGGTGCAGACTGAAGTTAGTTTAGTGTCTCTGTAAACCATGCCCACACACACACACACACACACACACACACACACACACACACACACACACACACACACAATAAGGTCGGCTTTATGCTGTAGGATATAATTTGAATAAAGGTTGCTGATTTTTTATTTTTTCAGGCTATTAATGTGTATTTTTTTTCCCCCATTCTTCAGTTGAATGCATCTGATGACCGCGGTATAGATATTGTGCGAGGTCCCATACTAAGTTTTGCCAGCACAAGAACTATATTTAAGTAAGTTCTTAATTTTGTTGTTTTCCTGACTTGATTTTTATGGCAGCAGTATTAATGGTTAATGTGCTATTCCTTTAGAAACGTATGTTAGTCGTCAATGTTGTTTTTCATTGGTGGGGAATTAATAAATGTAATGATAATCTGAACATGTTTGAAACAGCTGAACGGCAAACCTACATATTTCTTATTGTTTTAAAGTGGATTCATCAGCAGGATTTTTATTCTGGTGATAGTTCCTGAGCCCTGGGGCATCCTGATTTGGGATGTCTCATTAGTTGAAACCCTTGGGGTTGCACAATAAAAGTACCTTTCTGACAGTTTCCATTGCTCATGTGTGGGCTCTCGGTCAATCGGCACTTTTTGTTGTGTTTATTAATGTATTGCATAAAGTGCTTTTTTTGGAGCGACCCTCAGTATAGGAAAATGGGAGTGGCTGTATCCCCTTTCTTCCTGTGGGCTGCGGCATGCTCCTGCCCCTAGCCTATCAGAATCACTGGACACGGGAGAGAGCTTCAGCTGCAGGGAGCGCCAGAAAGATGAGCAAGTGTGGGTGATACCTGGTGGCCAACAGTGGGGCATCCTAAATTGGGATCTTTTAGACTCTTGATGTGGCTTACCAGCTAATGGGATCGTTTTAAAAGGAAAGCCTGACTTTCCTTCAGACCTTCAGATCAAACCTGCCAGAAGGGTAGGAGACACTTAAACCAGACCTTCACCATGATTTATTGAAAAGCCCAAACCCTTAAAAAAACGATTCCCCAGCATCTAAAGTTTATATATTTTATGTTTTTAGTTGCTTACTTATTATTATTTCCCCCCCTGGGCTGCAACTCTGTTCAGGACTTTAGGATGTGGGCGCCGCCATCTTAGTGAGGAGAGTGGGATAAAGTAAAGGGGGGCGGGTTATAGCTGTGCTTTGCTCAGACAGAGCAGATCTGGGGTCGGGAAAAGGTCAGCAATCCCAGAATGCAGAGCAGCACAGTCAGAAGGCACTTCCTGTTTGCAGGCTGCCTGACGTTCCATGAGCCGCCATCTTGGATGTTTAAAGGCTCATAACATGCAGTAGATGCAGGTAGGATGATTTTTAATGTGGGCAATCTGTATGTACAGGCTGAGGGCTGTTATTCAGGGTGAAGGACCGCTTTAACTGCCATCTGCTCCTGTGCCACAGTTTGCTCACCCACAGCACTAGTATGAAGACCTGATCCGGCCGGTGGACATGGCCTCAGTGCAGTGCACCATTGACATCAATTGGAACTTCTGCACCTAGTGATATCAATGGGGGAACTCTTTGCAGATCCCAAACCCACCCACTGAGCTGCAGGTTACAGATGTAGGGAGTCCCTGTGCTCTTTGGTACTCTGATCTAGTGTGTGACGGGGAAAGTGCACAGAAGTGGACTTTCCTTTTTAGATATCTGCTTTGCTGGGGTAGGGAAAGGGTTTAATTCTGTAAGTAGCAAAGCTAGATGCAGCCAGGCTGTTCAGAAAACCCCCTTAAGTTCCAAACCTGTTGCCTCATTTTGACGGAATTGATGAGGCGAGGCTTACTTTGGGAGTGACAGCCCATGGGGGTATCCAGAAATGGTTTTGAGGTTTTAGGACTGAGAGCCTCATCTGACTTTCAAAGCCTCTACTTGCTAGCCTATTGGATACCACAAAGAAAGCTGTTAACACAGAAAAATGGAGAAATTTGCTACGTTATCTGTAAACTGCAGTATTGCAACACTCATCCAGGTAGATGGAGGAGGGAAATACTTAAAAAAAAATCCATGTCCAGCTAATGTAAAGATTGTAGGTTTAAACACATTTGGTTGCTTCTGTTGCTCCTTATAATTTGTGTGTGTGCAGTAATAGTTGGCCAATGGATATTCTGTTGAATATGTGGTCTTATGGTGCATTCTTAAAATGGTCTTCTAACCATATGCTTACCACCAACCAAGAATATTTACCTAGTTGATGAAGCACTGCTTGCTTTTCCCTCATGACCATCAGCAGCCAATAGCTATGTACTGGCATTCACATGGGGAAACTTGCCTGGGTATTCTGCCCAGTTTCTGGGCTTTATGCTGGACTTCAAGTGGATGAGTATTTCCCATTGGGATGCTTGTTTGGGGGGCACTTTCCCATGGAGCAATTTTGAATGTCTGCTATAAAATCCCAATGAAATGGTATTGAATCTGCTTATGACAGGTTAACTTTAAATATCTGCTATACAGATGACTCGGGCTAATTCTTCTGTGTCCTAAAGTAACAGCTGCCTTTCTCTTACAGAAAAGGCTTCAAGCTGGTGATTTTGGATGAAGCCGATGCGATGACTCAAGATGCACAGAATGCTCTGAGGCGAGGTAAAATGTTAAACTGCCATGTTCCTGGAAAGGCTGCAGATTTGGCAGGGCTCTTAGGAATTCTAGATAGACATAACAATCTGCATAGCCTTTAATGTTACTGCAGGAGAAATGATGCTATTGATGTACCCGTCTTGTATTTTACAACCACCACTTATAATATATGCCACAGCTCCTGAATCTGTTTATACAAAAATGTGGCTTCAAAGAGACCCTTTATTAAGCCAATGTTCTCTGGAGTTAACCAGGAGATGTATGTGTTATAAATCAATTACTTTATATGCCAACCATCTGGATCCTGCTTGATCTTACTGCACAAGGGCAGTAGTCCCAGATAAAGATATTTGATCAACATACTAACAGAAATTGGGAGTCCACGAGCCATAGGGAATCTGCTCTTCTGGATGTCACAGTACAGATAATGCAATGATTGTTGGTATACACCAGTCACCAAGTCTAGACCAGGAGTAGTGAAGCTGTTCGGTTGAGGAATGGGTGTTGGTCACAGAAGTCTTTTAAGACCTCTGTAATTCAAGAAGCTCCTGTCTCCAGATTTACGAAATGTAGACCAGTTGTGCTGGTTTCCTGGGAGTTTATTCATTTGCAGTTGCTATGAATGGTATACGTCTCCTTGCCTATTGGGCAGAGATTTTCACTGTCCTGGCTTTTAGTCCTTCCCTCTTGGGCATTCCGATTTGGGATGGACCGCTGTGTGAAACCCCGCCAGTGTCCCAGTTTTCTTCGTTTTGCAACGAGCCCATGGCGTGGCTCTTCTCCAATCAGCTTAATGTCGCCCGTGCATTAATTTGGTCTGCAGTCCTCGCTCAGAAAAGTGAAATGTAAAATTTTTTTGTTTTTCTTTTCAGTGATTGAGAAATTTACTGAGAACACTCGTTTCTGTATGATCTGTAATTATCTCTCCAAGATCATTCCTGCTCTGCAGTCCAGGTGCACGCGGTTTCGCTTTGGTCCCCTAAACTCGGAAATGATGATTCCCCGGCTGGAGCATGTAGTACAACAGGAGAAGTAAGAAGTACATTTTAATCTGCTCAGTTACTTTTCAATATCTGTATCCACTACAAAGTAATGTTCACTCCTTGTAACTCACAGTGTGGACATTAGCCCAGATGGAATGAAAGCCTTGGTAACTCTGTCAAGTGGAGACATGCGCAGAGCTCTCAATATATTGCAGGTATGGAAGTAAAATACCGTTTTGTAGAATGTTGATTACTAATTGTCAAACCCCAACGTTCGCCTTTCTTCAACTTTTCAATGAGAGCAACTGAATGGCTGGCGTGGCCACGCACAGCCAAGGGATGCGGGGGTGGAAACGCCTGCCAGGTATGTATAGCGTCTGATCTAGGGGGTTTCACACAGCAGGGCATCCCAGAGCAGCATAGTGAAAACCCATGGTTTTGGTACCATGGAGCATCTTGATTTTGGATACTCTGGTGTCCCTGTATATTCTACTTGATACAACAGCTGAGCTTAGCCGCACTCCTCAGCATCAGGGAGTGGGGATGCTTCCTGGGGCCCATGCATGCGCTATGGCATTGAGGTGAGTATAAGTGAGAATCTGCAGGGCATCTTAATTTGGAATGCCCGATTTTTCACTTGAATATAGGGCTCTGTGAAAGGTTTTGGTCCTCCTATATGTGTCACAAAATGTGCAAGAAAACGTTTATGCCTTTTTGTTGTGTATACACAGTAGGTGGTTCTAGAAGTTGATGCCATTGAGGAACAAGTCCTATCTATAGGGCAACTGGCTCTCTTCTCTATTAGAAAGTGTAATTTATTGTAAATACTTTTATTCTTAGTATACAGTACGTCCTACTCCAAATATAATACTTACAATCGGGTTATACTCCGCCAGATGGCGCTGGACTGCAGAGACATCGAAAATAGGCTCCTCCCGGCCCCTCAAATACCCGGGGACCTCCCACAAATCCCCAGAATTTCTCTGCAGTCTGGCTGCGAAGGATGAGAAATGGCTCTCTACTCGCAGGTGAGCGGGGCTATTAGCCTGCGGCCCTGTAGGACTATTCCCACCCGTTCCACTAGTAATATGCCTCCCAGCCTTTGCTGCGCTGGCTGGGTGAAGGTAGGCAGCACCGCTGTTAGGTGCTTAGGAGCGCTGCCCCACCGCAATCCCCCACCAAAGGGTAGGCTTATGGTGAGCCTCTATGGGATGCCCCTCCCGCACTAGTGCCCCTGCCTATCGGTGGGCCCTATTTAAGTGGCCGCTGTCCTCCCTCATCCTCCTTGTAGCCTTCGGGGGAAAAGAGGGGAGGGGGGGTGTGTAAATATGTATACTATGCACTCTGTGTTTTACACTCTCCTTTTTACATGCTGTTTAGTCTTGTCAGCCGCCGCGCTGACTTGTCTTTACTGGCCTTTTAAAATTTGCCGCCGCGCGCTGACTTGGTTCCGCGCTTGGCGGCGGCATTACCTCAGGTGCTGGTGCGCAATCATTGGCTGCTTGCACGTTCTGGCTTCGCGCTCTTCGGGGGGGCGGAGCCTGTCTATGGCGCGCTTGGCGTCATCGCGGTTACCGGCCCGCCCCTCGAGGTATACCAACGCCATCTTATCCTGCTTGGTTGGCCTATGCGCGACGGACCCCTACCTACCGCAGTCCGTAAGTGCCCTCGCGGGCGGCTTTATATCCTTCACTTTTGTTACTGTGTACTTACAGGTCTTGTCTGCTTATGTCTTTCAGGCGGGGCGAACCCTTTTTGGCTTCTCCCGGCCCTGTACTAGTATATACTTGTAGGCCTTGTAAAAATAATACTCCCACTTCCCTAGCGGGTTATTGGGGCATCCAGGGTTGCTATATAGCGTTATTCCCTATCGGCGTATATCGCCGCTAAAATCACCATATGGAGGCATCCCAGGATAATGTGACCGGGGTCCCTTCGGGACAAGACCGGCTGTGTGTAGCGTGTGGGCAGCCTCATGCTGACGCTGACAAGGCGTGGGTCTGTGTACCCTGTGCTGAGCAGGTGCTTGCATTGCAATCTGGCCTGCCAGTGGCTGCTCCTCGTTTCACTTCACCTACTCCCCCAAGCTTAAACCTCACTCCTGCTGAGTGGCATACTAGTGGGGATTCTCAGCCTGATGTGTCTTCTAGACTGGCTACTGTTGAGCAGTTGATTGCTAAGTCCTTAGCGCGTAAGGCCCCTGCTAAGAAGCCGCACTTGACGCCTAATGTCACTGTTTTCCCTATGGGAACTGAGGAGTTTGGGAATCTTTGTGGTTATACCCCGTCTGATGAAGGGGAGCTCTTTTCTGATTCAGGCTCATCTGACAAGAGACCAAGGGGTCATGACGATTCTGGCTCTGACCCCTGGTCCCCGGATGACACTGACAGATTATTGACCCAGATTTTTGAGGTTCTGTCCATCTCTCTCCCTGTTGAGGCTCCCAGGCAAATTGGGGAGCTTTTCCACACAGCAAAATCACGTTTGGAATTTCCCGAGCAGGCACATTTCTATAACCTTGTTGGGATAGGAAGTATCCCTTTCCTGCTGAGGTGGTTAAATGTTGGTTATTCCCCCCCCCCCCCCCCGAGGTGGATGCCCCGATCCTAGGGCTATCTAACACCTCTGTCATGCATTCCCCTGACTCTACTGCCCTGCGGGATGCTGAGGACCGGCGCATTGACCTGCTGGCCTCCCACGCCTTTGCATGTGGGGACGGTGCTGCGCCCGGTCTGTGCCTCTGCCATTACTGCTGTGGCCACTAGAATCCTTATCAGAAATATGCTTGATAGTACCCCTGATGATTTGCCTTGTGAGGTGTTTAATGCACTTTCCAGTTGTGATGTTTTTGTAAATTTTGTCCTCTCAGCATTGGATGACACCATCAGAATGTGTGCCAGAACTTCTGCCCTCGTGGTGGCTATACGCTGCTCGGTTTGGCTGCGCCAGTGGGCTGCTGCCAAGAAGGCCCTCACTGGGTTTCCCTTTAAAGGACTGCGCCTGTTTGGGGACCGCCTGGAACTTTTTGCTAAGGGAGGCAGGTTACCCCAGTGCAGGCGGCAATCTCGGCCCTTTCGGCGTTGGGGTTCCTTCTCCTCCCCTTACCGTGGTGCAAGACAGGGAAGGGGGGTTTCCTTTCCTGGGGCCCGGGGAGATTTCTGGGGTAGAGGCAGAGGATGTGGACGTCCTGGCTCCTCCTGGGGTCCCAAAGCAAAATCCTCTCCCAAGCCCCCTCAGGCATGATGGGGCGCACTCACCCATCCGGGTGGGGGGACGGCTGCAGCACTTCGCTCACGTCTGGAGGCTTCATGTCTCAGACCGGTGGATTCAGGAGGTAGTGTCTTCCGGTTACAGGTTGGAGTTTGCTGCCGATCCCCCTCCAAGATTCATCAGATCCCGGATTCCTCAGGAGCTAGTGCAAGCAGTGCAAGGCCTCCTGGAGCTGGTGGTCATCTGCCAGGTCCCCTTAAGAGAAAAGGGCAAGGGCTTTTATTCCAACCTTTTCACAGTACCCAAAAAAGGATGGTTCTGTCAGACCCATCCTGGACTTGAAGATCCTCAACGAGTTTGTCAGGGGCAGGCGCTTTCGCATGGAAACTCTGCGCTCTGCCATCAGTTCCCTCCGCCAAGGGGATTTCATGACTTCTGTGGACATCAAAGATCCTTATCTTCATATTCCTGTGTTCCCAGGTCATCAAAGGTTCCTCAGGTTCACTCTGATGGATCAACACTACCGGTTTGTGGCCTTGCCCGTCGGCCTCACTTCAGCTCCCAGGGTGTTCACCAAGGTGCTGGCTGCCGTGTTGTCTCTGCTCAGATGTCAGGGCGGCTGCGTGCTTCCCTATCTGGACGACATTCTCATCACTTCCCAGTCTCTACATCAGGCAAAGTTGGATACTCAGCTGGTGGTGTCCACTCTGGAGTCATTTGGATGGGTGATCAACCACCCTAAGTCCTCACTGTCCCCTTCCTTGGTAACTCCATTCCTAGGAATGAATCTGGATACAGTTCAGGCAAGGATCTTCCTTCCTCAGTAGAAGGTGGACAGTCTGATTGCACAGGCTCAGTCCCTCCTAGCTTGTCCCCATCCCTCCCAACAGGCAGGGGATGCAGCTGGTGGGCCTGATGGTGGCATGCTTCGAAGCGGTCCCTTAGGCCTCTGCAACTTCACCTATTGTCAGTATGGGACAAGGACCCAGCGTCCCTGGACAGGGTCTGCGTGCTCTCCCCCCTGGTCAGGAGGTCCCTCTCGTGGTGGATGGACTCAAGGAACCTGTTGGGGGACAGATCCTTTCTTGCCCCTTCCTGGGAGACGGTCACCACGGATGCCAGTCTGTCAGGTTGGGGGGGGGCTTCTGGAAGTCCCTGCGGTTCCAGGGGAGGTGGGGCCCTCAGGAGGCCCACACACCTATCAATGTCTTGGAGCTGTGGGCGATCAGGCTAGTTCTGGCTCACTTGACTACTCGCCTTCGGGGGGCCTACCTGTTCAGGTGCGCTTGGACAACCAGATGGGAGTTGCCTACATCAATCATCAGGGAGGGACCCGGAGCAAGGGGGCCCTCCAGGAAGTGTCTCTGATCCTGACTTGGGCGGAGGCCAATGTCCCCTGCATATCAGCTGTGTACATCCCGGGGGTGGAGAATCGCCTGGCGGACTCTCTGAGCAGGGGGACCTCTCGCCAGGGAGAATGGTCCCTATGCAGCAGAGTGTTTCAATCTGTGTCACTGTTGGGGCCAACCAGATGTGGATCTGTTTGCGTCCCGCCATAATCACAAGCTCCCAGCTTTTGTCTCTCTGTCCAGGGATCCTCTGGCCTTGACCTCGGATGTGCTAGCAATGTCATGGCAGGACTTTCAGTTCCTGTATGTCTTCCCTCCAATCCCCCTGCTGGGCAGGGTTCTGAGCAAGATTGCTCTGGAAGGGGTGCCAGCAATTCTGGTGGCCCCCAGGTGGCCAAGAAGAGTGTGGTTCGCAGACGTGGTACAGCTGGCAGTAGATCAGTACGCTCTGCCCTTGGTGCCAAATCTGCTCACTCAGGGCTCACTACGCCATCCCAATTTACAAACTCTGGCTTTGACGGCTTGGCTGCTGAGACCTCCATCTTGATGGAGAAGGAGCTGTCTTCCTCGGTTGTGGATACTTTGATTAAAGCTAGGAAGAAGTCTTCCTCTTCCCTTTTTATTACAGGGTTTGGCGTGCCTACATTGACTGGTGTGAGTCTAAGTCTCTTCCCTGTCGTGTGTTCTCTATTCCCAGGATTCTGGAGTTCCTGCAGCATGGGTTGGAGATGGGGCTCCAACTCAGTACTCTGAAGGGTCAGGTTTCTGCCCTGGCTATTTTCTTCCAGAAGTCCTTTGCTCAGCACCCTCTGATCAGGACTTTTTTCCAGGGGGTCACTCGTGCGTCCCCCCACGTAAGCCTATGGTGCCCGTTTGGGATTTGAACTTGGTTCGGTCAGCCTTGCAGGGTGCTCCCTTTGAACCCGTGCAGGATGCTGCCTTGGCCATTCTTACGCTCAAGGTTGTATTTCTGGTGGCTATCACTTCTGTCAGGCTTGTGTTTGAGTTGGCTGCGCTGTTCATTCAGCCCCTCTACTATGAGACACACCAGGACAAGGTGGTGTTTCGTTTCAAACCTGATTTTCTGCCTAAGGTAGTGTCTCATTTGAATCAGGATATTGTTCTTCCTCCTTTGTGCCCTAATCCTAGCAATGCTAAGGAGAGGGTTTTGCACTCTTTGGATGTGGTTAGGTGGCTGTGGTTAGGTGGCTGAAGTACTATCTGGTGGCTACTGCACCTTTCAGGATAACTGATGCTCTTTTTGTTGTCCCTTCTGGTCCTAGGAAGGGTTTGGCTCCTGCCAAGTCTACTATCAGAAAGTGGATTTGTCAGACTGTGATTCAGGCCTACTCTGCTAAGGGGAAGAATCCTCCCTTCCGCCTTACTGCTCATTCTACTCGTGCTATTGGTGCCTCTTGGGCTTTTCAGCACCAGGCCTTCTGTTCATACCTTTTCAAAGTTTTACAAGGTTGATGTTAGGGCCTCAGCTGATGCTGCTTTTGGCCGAAAGGTTCTGCAGGCGGCAGTGGTTTAAACTGTCTGCTGCTGCCTTTTTTCTTAGGGATCCCACCCTACTTTATGGACACTGCTATTGGATGTCCCGATTGTAAGTATTATATTTGGAGCAGGACGTACTGTATACTAAGAATAATACAATTCTGTGATTACTCACCTGTAGAATTGGTATTATGAGTATACAGTACGTCCTGCTCCAACCCACCCTTGGCTTTGCATTATCTTGGATCCCCTGTATGGTGGTTGTTATCATTGTTATTGTTGATAGTTTGGGTGGATTAATTCTCCCAGCTTCTCGTTAACTGCTTTTCAATGCTGGGGATTTGTGGGAGGTCCCTGGGTATTTGAGGGGCCGGGAGGAGCCTATTTTCGATGTCTCTGCAGTCCAGCGCCATCTGGGGGAGTATAACCCGATTGTAAGTATTAGATTTGGAGCAGGACGTACTGTATACTCATAATACCAATTCTACAGGTGAGTAATCACAGAATTGTATTTTTTTTTCCAATGTTTGAGGCTTACAGGACCTCTTTCTAAGAACGGACACACATCTCGCCCTTCGTGGGTTTGAAATGTTGCAAAAATTCACAAAGGTGTTTTAACCACAGTTTCTAGAAGTTTTTTTTTTTTTTTTTTGTTTCAGAGTACAAATATGGCTTATGGAGTTGTGACAGAAGATACTGTATATACCTGCACTGGCCACCCCTTGAGATCAGACATCGCTAACATTCTAGACTGGATGCTTAACAAGGATTTCACAGCCGCTTATAAAAGTATCCTTAAATTTCAGTAGTCTCTAATCAACCAGTGCCTGGATAGAATTGGTGGCTTTCTGCTCTAATGATCTTCCTATAATGATCACATATTGAATCATTATAGGAGTCTTTTTAAACCCAAACTTCTGCTCAAAATGCGTCTGTCTGGAGGTAATATTGGGCCCATGTTAATGTTTTTTTATTCTAAGCATACAGCATATATAATACTCCATATATAATGCTCCATATATAATACTTACACATGGGTAATCCTCCGCCAGAGGGCGCTGTTCACTGCAGACATGCAAAAACAGGCTCCTCTCGGCCCTTCATATACCCAGGGACCTCCCACAAATCCCCAGATTTCTCTGCAGTGCTCGCTGCCAAGACATGAAGTATCGCGCTCTCGCAGGCGAGCTGGGCTTTACAGCCCGAGGCCCTGCGGGACTATTTTCACCCGTCGTCCTTGTGAAGAATATGCCTCCCAGCATGGGCTGCGTTGGTCGGGTGAAGGTAGGCAGCACCGTGTGTGCTTACGGAGCTAAGCTCCACCGCAATCCCCCACCATAGGGTAGGCGGTTTAGGCCGAAGGTGATCCTCCATTAGATGCCCCTCCCGCATTGTTGCCCGTGCCCCTCACAGCGTTAATCCCTGGATGCAGGTCCGCTTCTCCCTCGCTTCCTCCCGTAGCTTGGGGGAAAAGAAAGGGGGGGGGGGGGGGTATGTGTGGCAGTCCTAGTGTAATGTAACACGTTGAAGGCCTTGATCTTTCATTGAACTTGGGTGTCAGTGTCGCGCTCCTTGCCACATAAGCTTATGGTTGCGCGCATGTTTGTCCTTTCATTACATTAGTGTTCTGCCCAGACGGCAGCATCATTGTCTAGCATGGCAGCAACATTATGTATGTGCGTACTATCCACTACTGTCGTTCACGTTTCGACGGTTAGAGCTTCGCGCTCTTTGGGGGAGGCGGGGACTCGGCATGACGCGCTCCGCGTCACAGCCAGATCAGGCCAGCCCCTCGAGGTTCGCTTGGCGCCATTTTGACAGTCTTCGTGCGCGTGGTGCGATCCGCCTCCTCCCTTGGTCATGTAAGTGCCCTCCGGGGCGGTATTTATTCCTATGTGTTTTATTCGGCTGCGCATGGCACTGCTCCCCCCCCCCCCCCCTCTTATCCCTTTCAGACGCCAGGTTTTCGGTGGCTTCTCCAGGCCTAACGTATATTATAGCGGGTCCACATAACAAATTCTCCCACTTCCTAGCGGGTCTTGGGGCATCCAGGGTTGCCTATTGCGTAAATCCCTGCGGGCATACTGCTCAGAGAATCACCATATGGAAGCATCTCAGAATTATGTACCCGGGGTCCCTCTGGGATATGACCGGCTGTGTACAGTGTGTGGTTAGCCCCATGCTGATGCTGACAGAGCACGGGTCTGCGGACCGTGTGCTGAACAGGCACTGACCCTGCAATCGGGTTTGCCAGTGGCTGCACCTCCCTTCAATACACCCGTCTCCCCGGACCTAAATCTCACTCCTGAGGAGTCTCACTCGATCGGGGATGACCAGCACGTGCCGCGCAGGCTGCCTATGGCGGAGCAGGTGCTGTCTAGTTTGGCGGAGCGTATGGGCCCTGGAAAGAAGCGGTCCCTGACGCCTCCTGGCTCTCCGGTTCCTAACGATAATGATGAGCAGGACCTTGATCTTTCTGAGGAAGGTGAGCTATTCTCAGATTCGGGCTCCTCGGATGAGATGCCCGGGAGCCGTGATGATTCTGGGCCCGGTTCTTGGGGCCTGTGTGACACAGATGAACTACTTATTAAGATCTTTGAGGTGTTGTCTATCTCCCCTCCTGGAGAGGCTTCCAAGCCTAAGAAGGAGAGTTTCCACACAGCGCCGCCGCGCTTGGAATTCCTGGAACAGGAACATTTCCAGAATCTTATATCCCAAGAATGGGAATCGCCCTGTAAACTTAAAGGGGTCCCAGGGGTCTGGGATTGGAAGTACCCTTTCCCTCCTGATGTGGTTAACTTTTCGCCAGCACCTCTTGTGGTGGATGCACAGATTATAGGGGTTACTAACCCCCCCCCCCTTCATGACAGCTCCTTATTACCGTACCCTTCGGGATGCTGAGGACCGGCGCATTGACAGACTGGCTTCCCACGCCTTTTCGTGTGCAGGGACGGCTCTGCGCCCGGTCTGTGCCGCGGCCATCACGGCGCTGGCCGCCAGGACTCTCGTTAGAAAAGTACTTGACCACCGACCTAAGGACCTCCCCTGGGGGGTGTTTAATGCGCTATCAGACTGTGATGGGTTTGTGAACTTCATCCTCTCAGCACTGGATGACACCATTAAGATGTGTGCTAGAACCTCTGCCCTTGTGGTAGCTATTCGCCGCCTGGTCTGGCTGCGCCAGTGGGGTGCTGACGATGCTACAAAAAAGGCGCTCACTGGCCTTCCCTTCAGAGGACGGCGACTATTTGGGGCCCGTTTGGACCTTTTTGGAAAAAAGGGTAAGGCACCCCTACGCAGAAGGCCGTCCCGGCCTCCTCGGGGCAGGGACACCCCTCCCCTTCCCTACGAACCTGAGGTGTGCTTCCAACTGTTAGGTGTGGATTTCCACCACGGGGTGGGCAGGCAACGCCCTGGGCCCTCTGGCAGGACTAAGTCCAAATCTGCCAAGACTTCCCAAGCATGAAGGGACGCTCTCGCCCTTCTGGGCGAGTGTACTGCTACAGCAGCTGACTCCTATATAGGAATGTATCTTCTCCTTCTGGTGGTGCCAGGAGGTAGTTCCCCTGGACACAGGATAGCATTTGCTGGGCGGTCCCTCTCAGATGTTAGGGTGCCCCTGTTTTCCCCTCAGGAATTGGTGCAGGCCGTACTAGGCCTACGGAGTTTGGGCTTACTTACAGGTTGCCCTTAACAGAATGGGGCTATGGCCTCTATATTGACCTTCCTCCTTCCCTCAACAGTATGAGGCAGTCTGGGCCATGCTGGCCTATGGTAGGCCTGGCAATTCTACTCTCACAGGTAGTCCCTCCCTGCAAGGGGGGCTTCCGGCCTCCTGTGGAGTTCTAGATCTTATTAGTTCCCCCTGTGTCTTCTGGACACCAAGACCGTTACTAGGCAGTGTTGCAGGACCAACCCTGAGGATTGAGGCATTTTTGGTGGCCTCTTTCACTCCCAGGCTACTCGCCATGGTGCGAATGGGGGTGATGTCTCGGACATGCCTGGGGGGCGTCCGCATTAGGACCTACCGGGTCGCCTTTCCTTACTCCCCAATCTCTACATCAGGCTGAGTGGATTAGTCAGCCGGCGGTGTCCTGTGGGAGTTACTGGATGGGTGCTCAGTCACCTCAATCCCTCAGGGTCCCTTATCCGCTTCGGTTCAGGCTTGAGCCTTCTTCCTTGGCAACAAGTGGACTCCTGGTTACGGGGGCTCTGTCCCCTTTGCTGACATCTTACTTTCACCAGGCAGGATTGCAGCTGATGGGCCAGTTGGTGGCGTATCAGATGATGTCCCTTATATACCGAGCCCTTGGGCTCTTCGGCACAGTAGGTTATTGATCCTACATGGGGTTCCAGCACCCCTGGAGCTAGGTCTGTGCTCATTCCCCCTTGGTACGGCGGTTCCTCTTGAGCTGATTATATTCAAGGACCCTGTCAGGGGGCACCCCCTTCCTTGCTTGCATCGTCCTGTGAATGGTCACCTTGGGTACCAAGTCTCGCAGGTTGGCGGGGGGGGGTTCTTTAGGGGGTCCATCTTACCTACTGGTTTGTTAAAACAATGAGCCTTCCGTTGACTATACGGCTGGACTCTCCTCTTTTAGGACCTATTTGGGACTCTTGGCCTGTTGAAAGACAATGGCCTGTTTTATTATTGGTCTGGAGCTTGAAGCCGGATGATCCCTCTGGAGGGTTCCTGATCCTGATCTGGGCGGGGGTCTACGCCCCCTGCTCCTCAGCGGTATTCGCTCCAATGGATGTCTTTCAGTGGCAGGTTATGCTATCCTGGTGTCACTCAGAGAGCCAACTAGGGTGGCTCTGTTGGGTCTCGCTTATACCACAGGGGCTCTGCCCTTGTTTTTACTGTCCCAGAATATTCTGACTCTGGTCATGGGGGTTTAGTAAAATTATGCATAGACTTTCTATTTTATATGCCTTCTCTTCATTCACCCTACTATGTGGGGTTCTGCGCACGGTTGTGCTGATGAAGAGACCCGTGAGCTTGATGGCCCCTGGGTGGCCTAGTGAACTGTACGCTCTCTCAGGAGTGCGGTTCTGCCCTTGTCAGGCCCCTTCTTTGTCGTCCCAATCTACAAACTCTAGTTTGGGGCTTGATAGCTGATTCATTCACCCCTTGGAGACGGGCTTATCTTCCTGGTGACTTGGTATATGGGGGGCTAGGAGCAAGCTTCCTTGGCTTCCTCTTCCTCCGTCTATTGTGGGTTATGGTGTACCCATATTGATTGGCATGAGTCTTGGTCTCTTCCCTGTTGGACGTTCCCAGGGTTCTAGAGTCTTTACAGCATAGGTTGGGGTTGGCTCCCCATCTAGGTACTCTGAAGGTTCAGGTTCTGTCCTGGCTGTCTTCCTGTAAGAGTCTGGTTCAGTCTTCCTTGTGAGGAGTTCTCTTGGATTGCTCAGGGGCATCTCCCAAGTAGTTCTATGGTCCCTGTTGGGATCAATTTTCATTCTGTTTGCCCTGTGGATTGTTCCCTTGGGACTTATTCTGGATGCTGTCTGAGCTGTTTTGTAGTCCAAGTCGCTTCTCCGGGGGCTCTTGCTTCAGTCAGACGTGTGCCTGAGAAGGTGGATCTGCTTACTTAGCCTTCGCTCGATATATAATATATAATATATCATAATATATGACGTGGTGGTATTCCGCCTTACGCCGGACCCCTTTGTCCAAGTGGTGTTTTATGATCATTATTTAAGTCCTTTTAGTCTGCCTATGGGCCTTATTCTTAATAATGCTGAAGTAAGGGGTCTACATTCCCTCAACAGGTGTTGAAATTTTCCTGGTTGTTTCTTGTCCCTTAGGGGGACTGATGCCCTTTGGGGTCTGTGGGCGCCTCCTTATGTATGCGCCTGATCTCGTTTGCTTCCAGGGCCAATGTGCCCTTTGGACTGTTCTTACTTGGATGGTTGCCTTCCTGGTCCTGAGTAAAGGTTTCGGCTTCTTGCTGATCCTTGTTAGTGAAGGGGTCTGTATCCCCGCCTGTCCGACGGGAGACCAGTTTTCATTTCCCCATTGGGGAGAGTTCTAAGTTTTACCGAGGCTTCTGTTGCCTGTGGGCTGGTTGGGCCGTTACACTGGCCTATTCCTTTAAGGGGGAAGAATCTCCCTCTCTCGTTTTATTCCGTTATATTGGTGTTTGGGTACCTTTGGCCCTTCAGCACCAGGTTTTCTGTTGAATAAGTTGCTAGACCGCTGCTTGTCTCTGTTCATACCTTTTCAAAGGTTTTGTTATGGGATTGACGTTAGAGCCTTTGCACATGTTGTACTTGGTAGCAAAGTTTTGCAAGTGACAGCGCCTTTACTGTCTGCTGTGCCTTTTTTTGGGGGGATCCCACCCTACTTTATGGACACTGCTATTGGATGTCCCATGTGTAAGTATTATAGATGGAGCAGGACGTGCTGTATGCTTAGAATAATACAATTCTGTGAAATGCTCACCTGTAGAATTGGTATTATACGCATACAGTACGTCCTGCTCCACCCCACCCTGGTTTTACATTTTTCTGGATCCCCTGTATGGTGATTGTTATCATTACTATTGTTACCAGTTGGTGGTTGGTTTCTCCTGGCTTCTTTTCTCACTGCTTTTCAATACTGGGGATTTGTGGGAGGTCCCCAGGTATATGAAGGGCCGGGAGGAGCCTGTTTTTGCAT
Source organism: Gastrophryne carolinensis (assembly GCA_027917425.1). Lineage (NCBI taxonomy): Eukaryota > Metazoa > Chordata > Amphibia > Anura > Microhylidae > Gastrophryne > Gastrophryne carolinensis. The sequence continues at coordinate 513,527,541 of CM051234.1, forward strand.
GTCTGCAGTGAACAGCGCCCTCTGGCGGAGGATTACCCATGTGTAAGTATTATAGATGGAGCAGGACGTGCTGTATGCGTATAATACCAATTCTACAGGTGAGTATTTCGTAAATATCTCTCCTCACTAATAGACACAGGAACTTTTTATGTAACCTTATAACATGACCATAATCGCAGTGTAATGATGTAACAGCGTCTGGTGTTATGGGGTCCATAATCTGGTGGGTGACAAATATGTTATCTCTAGGTCTGGGACATGCAGAAACGGCCTCCCTTTGGGTAAACGCATGCATTATTTGGGTTTGTTATTGATTAATATATTACATAATTTTCCGAAAAGTCCGATCAGATATTATGGAATTAAAGACATTGAAAGGTCTGGCGCTCAATGACATACTGACAGAAGTTCACCTGTATGTCCATCGAGGTAAAGATCACGCTTGTTCTGTAGCATTTTTCCATCTAACCTGAGATCTGAAGAAATCCTATACCAGTTGGTGTCCAGATCCTGGCTATACTTTAATCATCAGCCAGAGACAGCAGCCAATACATATATATTATATAATCTCTTACTAGAAGTTACCCTACATCCCCAGCCAAGCATCCAAGTAGGACTGATGAGGTTCTGCAGAGTCTTTACTTTTTCTTTCCACTCCAATCAGGGTGCTCCGGGGGAAAGGACCAAAACCCAGAATAGTCAAAATCCTGTATTGTGGTCTACTTTAACCCTTTTGTTGCCAAGCACGTAACACCTACGTGCTGGCTTGGCTGGGCCTTAAGTGCCAAGCCCGTAGGTGTTACGTGCTTGACTTTGATCGCTTCTAGTTTAAAAAATAAAAATAAAAAATACTCACCTGACCCCTTGTTGGATCCGGCCGGGTCTCCCCTTTAATTTGGTGCCATCCGATCCCCCGTGGGGGGTCGGATGGCTCCAGGAGAGCCCCCGGAATAGGCCGCCCCCCCCCCCCCCCCGCTTCTGCAGCAGCAGCTGCTAACTGTAAAAAAAAAAAATAAATAAAAATGACATTCACTTACCTCCATGTGCGCTGGCTCCCGCTGTCCCTCCTCTTCACCTGGGGGGCCTCCGATCCCCCCCCAGGACTTACCGATCTTCAGGAGAGAGCCTGAGAGGCTCTCTCCCCTTTGATCCTCGATGGCGGCCGCCATCTTGCCGCTAAGCCCCGCCCCCTTGGGGGCGGGGCTTATGACGTCATCCCGGCCCCCGATATCTGGCTTCACCCTTCTCAACTTCTCAGATGCCGGTGATCGGCACAGGGTAAGGAGGTGGCAGGAGATCCTCTGATCTCCTGCCTCCTCCTTCTCCTGTACCGATCACCGGCATCTGTCAGCTGAGCGGCGAGGGACAAGAGCTTGCAATCGAAGGTAAGTACAGTAAAAAAAAATTATTTTTTTTTAATAAAATACTTTTTTTTATTGTGTGGTGTTTTTTTTTTTACAGTTAACCCTTTGTGAGCTGGTAAGGGGTCCATGAGACCCCTTATACCAGTTCACATGGCTGGGGGGGTGGCATTGCCATTAACCCCCGCACCCCCATTACCTGCCTCCCCAAAGGCCAGGGGGGGGCAGAAGAGCCCGGGCCCACATAGGCTATGTGGGCTCGTAGGCTGCAGGGTGGGGGGGCCACCAAAGCTGGCCCCCCCACTCTGTGCCTACAAGCCCCCATAGCTGGTCCCGGGCTGGTTACTTTGGGTAAGGGGGACCCCACGTCATTTTTTTTTTTGGATTTTTAAGGGTTTTTAACCCTTAAAAATCCAAAAAAAAATGGGGTCCCCCTCCCCGGGAAGGGGGACCCTATGTCATTTTTTTTTTTAATTAACCATTTGTCATCCAGCAGCTATAAAAGGCTTCTGGGCAGGAAAGGGTGTCTACCTATACATATGTGGTATCGCTGTAAGCGGGAGAAATTGGGGTTTCTCACGCAATAAGATTTTATTGACAAACTTACATTTTTTATTACAAAAAAACTCTACAAATTGTAAAAAAATATATTTTTTTTATTTTTTTTCACACATTTCACCCAAAAATGTTGAGAATACACCTAAAAAACACAAACAAGACATTTCATGTTAAAGCCCAGACTCTGTTGAAAAAAACAATATATAATTTTCCTGGGAAATCCCTGGAAATCCCTTCGAAAATGACAGTTGAACATGTGTAGCGCAAAACAGTCAAACTCAGTCTGGCAACAGGGAGTGGGAAATGCTGCAGGTAGGCTGGCAGCGAAAGGGTTAAGCATCCATCCTAGATAAAGCGAAAAAGTACCTGGTAACTTTTTTTTCTAAGCATCCAAAAAGGCAGCATACTTCTGAGACCATATGGCTCTGCCCCTAGGTAGGAAGACATAACCACCAGAAGTGAATAAAGCTTTAACTCCTTCCAGCTGTTTAGAGATCTTAAAAAAAAAAAAAAAAAAAAAAGCCCAAAACACTACTGGTAATTAAGCATGAAGAAAATGCATAGCCTGATGGAGGAATCCTGTATACTGCCGTTTCGGATGTTTAGAAAAGAGGTTACCAGGTACCTAACTTTACGTTTTCTCAGCATCCTTAGAGATCTGCACAAAGCACACTCCTGCCAAAGTACTGATCCTCTAAGTTTAGTAATTCCAAACGGTAATGCCTAATAAACGTCTTAGCTGAAGACCAGGTGGTCGCTTTACAAGTCTGTTCGATAGAGGCCCCAGCTTGCTCCGCTCAAGATGTAGAAACACTTATAGCAGAATAAGCTGTAACTCTTCCTGGTATAAGGGGTCCATTATATTCAAAACTGACTGCGCTCTTCATCCAAAGGGCTAAGGTGGTTTTAGACACCCGATAGCCCTTCCTAGGACGTGAAAATGAGTAAGCTATTCGCCCTTTTCCAATCCTTGGTTTGACGAAGGTATTCCAGAAGACATGCTCTGATATCCAATGATTTATCCACAGAAGTATCTTTACTATGCGCTGACAGAAGAACAATTTCCTGAGTCTGATGAAAGTTGGAAGAGTTCTTTGGTAGGTAGAAGGGGTCCAACCTTTAAAGTGGACCAACACCCAGGATTTTGACTATCCTGGGTCTTGGTCCACTTCGGTGGGGCACCCCCGACCCGCTGTGTGAAACCCCCCTGAAAAACTCCCCGCGCCGACGGACAAGCCGCAGACAAGCGGCTCCTCCGCCTGCGCGTGCCCGCGCCGGCCATTCACAGACGGCCGGCGCGGGCGCGCGCACGTCTAGAGGGAGGCGGCGGCGGCCGGCTGCCGCCGAAGATAAGGTGAGGAGTTTGGGGGGGTTTCACCCCGCGGGACATCCCGATCTCGGCCCACTTTAATACCACCTGGTCCTGGAAACCTGAAGAAAGGGGTGTGACGGCAGGGTAATGTTTTGATATCACTGATTCTGCCACTAAAAATAGTATCATTCATGTGAGAAATTTAATAGGCGAATCCAATACAGGTCCAAATGGTGGAGCCGTCATGGCTGCCAGGATCCCATTGAGGAGCTAGCTTCATGCAGACTGACCTAGAACGCCTGACTGCCAGTATAAAACATCTGACCATTAAAACTGGTGATCTCTTATACAAAAATACTGAATAAGCTGGCAGTTGAACCTTCAGAGTACTGACATTGAGACCCAAATTAAGCCCCCTCCTGGATGAAATCAAGTATAACCCAAACACAGGAGGAAGGTCTTCCATGCTTTAAAGGTCTTCCAAACGTTTAAATCTTCCTGGTCCTCTCCTTCCTACTAGAGAGTAGGGTCTTGATAACCTTGACTATGTGGACCCGATCGGGGGTGCCCCGCTGTGTGAGCCCTGAAATCCCTACCTGCTCCTCGATCCAGCGGCGCATGCGCGAGCCTCCGCCGCTCGCGCATCCTTCTAGCAGGGCGCGGGCGCGCTCCCTGTAAGTGACGCGCGGGAGGCGGCGCGCTCGCTTGTCCGGCTGCGGGGATTGGCTGCAGCTGTCACGTGGGAGCGGGGACAGGTGAGTTTGGGGCTTTCTGGGGGGTTTCACACAGGGGGAACCCCCGATCTGGGTGCCCCACCGAAGTGGACCAAAACCCAGGATAGTCAAAATCCTGGGTGTTGGTCCACTTTAAGTAGCCATGCTTCCAAGAAGGGTATTTATCAGACAAACGCCACCTCTGGCCCATCTTGGGCCAAGGCGTCCATTCCCACAGATGTGTCAGAGGGATCTAGAGAAGGAAAAACCACAAACTGAAGTATTTCTCAATTGCAAAAAGATTCACCCCTGGAGTTCTCCTCAGGACACAAATTTGATCCAATACTTCCTGTTTTAGTGACCATTCTGCTTCTGACAGCGGAGAGCGACTTATAAAGTCCACCACTTGATTCAGGCACTCCTTCAGATGAATGGCTGACAGAGATAACAGGTTCTATTCTAAGTATGTCACACACCCCGCTTCAAGACACTTGGGTATACTGACCTGTAGATGGTGATCTTGCAGAGATAACAAAAAAAGGTAAGACCCTCCCGGCCCATAAATACCTGGGACCTCCCACTCATTCCCCAGTTTTCCATCTCTGCAGAGGCGAGCAAGTCAGAAGATGTCTCCTCCTTGCAGGTAGCTGGGATGACTCCCGGACACTTTTTATTCTTCAATTTCTGCCTGGATCCCTAGGCTGCTGGTCCGGGCAAAGGTAGTTGGCACCCCTGGTGCTTAGGAGCCGTGAGACCCCATAACAAGGGGTAGGCGGCTATCCGGGTTGGTGATCCCGGTTTGGGATGCCCCGTCCCTTGGCCCTACCCTGGCATGGATTCCCCCTCTCCCGGATACCCTTGGGGGGGGGCGGGTCCCTTTGGGGATTCATTCTTTATTACTGTGTGTGTGTGTTGGTGCTTAACTGAGTGTGTGTTATTTAGTCAAAATCCTGGGTGTTGGTCCACTTTAAGTAGCCATGCTTCCAAGAAGGGTATTTATCAGACAAACGCCACCTCTGTCCCATCTTGGGCCAAGGCGTCCATTCCCACAGCTGTGTCAGAGGGATCTAGAGAAGGAAAAACCACAAACTGAAGTATTTCTCAATTGCAAAAAGATTCACCCCTGGAGTTCTCCTCAGGACACAAATTTGATCCAATACTTCCTGTTTTAGTGACCATTCTGCTTCTGACAGCGGAGAGCGACTTATAAAGTCCACCACTTGATTCAGGCACTCCTTCAGATGAATGGCTGACAGAGATAACAGGTTCTATTCTAAGTATGTCACACACCCCGCTTCAAGACACTTGGGTATACTGACCTGTAGATGGTGATCTTGCAGAGATAACAAAAAAAGGTAAGACCCTCCCGGCCCATAAATACCTGGGACCTCCCACTCATTCCCCAGTTTTCCATCTCTGCAGAGGCGAGCAAGTCAGAAGATGTCTCCTCCTTGCAGGTAGCTGGGATGACTCCCGGACACTTTTTATTCTTCAATTTCTGCCTGGATCCCTAGGCTGCTGGTCCGGGCAAAGGTAGTTGGCACCCCTGGTGCTTAGGAGCCGTGAGACCCCATAACAAGGGGTAGGTGATCCCGGTTTGGGATGCCCCGTCCCTTGGCCCTACCCTGGCATGGATTCCCCCTCTACCGGATACCCTTGGGGGGGGCGGGTCCCTTTGGGGATTCATTCTTTATTACTGTGTGTGTGTGTTGGTGCTTAACTGAGTGTGTGTTATTTAGACTGGTGCTGGCAGGACCCCGGGAGGCCCCGCGGCGCCGGCCTCCAGCATGTGGTAAATGGCACCCATGAGGCGCTTCTCCTCCTTGGGGCGGGGCCGCCCCGGATACTGGGCTTGTGCCCCCCTTGGGGCAATCCAGGCTGTGTTTAGGGTGCGGGGTATCCCTTTTGGGGGATGATGTATTTCTTTGTGTACCCTGTGCGCAGCGGTCTATTACGCGGCAGACTGGATCTCAGGCGTCCGTTTCTGCTCCGCCAGTCTCCTCTCCGTCTCCCCCTCGCTTGACACGTACCCCTTGTGATGTGGTTATTGGCGGGGAGGCGCAATCTGAGGTCAGCAATGAGGGGGCGCCCTCACCCTTGCGGGTGGGGGGGGGCGGTTGCAGCTCTTCTCCCAGATTCTTCAGATCTCGTGTGCCGTCAGATCCTCTGGCTGCCCAGGGGCTTCGGGCGGCGGTAGCAAGTCTCGTGGACATGGCTGTCATCTGTCCGGTGCCCCTCTCAGACCGGGGCCTGGGCTTCTATTCCAATTTGTTCACGGTGCGCAAGAAGGACGGTTCCATTCGTCCCATTCTGGTTCTGAAGTTGCTCAACAGGTTCGTCCGTCCCCGGAAGTTCCGTATGGAAACTATGCGCTCAGCCATCCATTCACTTTGTCAGGGGGACTTCATGACGTCCATAGACATCAAGGATGCTTACCTGCATATTCCAATATTTCTGGCACACCAGAGGTTCCTCAGGTTTGTCGTGGACAACCGGCATTTTCAGTTTGTGGCTCTTCCTTTGGCCTTACCTCGGCTCCACGGGTTTTTACCAAGGTGTTGGCAGGAGTGATGGCCATTCTCAGAGCCAGGGGTATCCGCATCGTGCCCTATCTGAACGATCTTCTCATAATGGCGTCTTCCCTCAGTCAGGCGCAGCTGGATACCAGGAATGTGGTGTCCACTCTGGAGAGTTTCGGTTGGGTGATCAACTATCCCAAGTCCTGCCTCACTCCCTCCAGGGTGGTGGAGTTCCTGGGAATGTCTCTGGACACTTCTCAGGCCAGGGTGTTTCTCCCCCGAGCCAAGGTTCAACTGATTCAGGAATTGACTCAGCGTCTCCTATCCATCCCCCGCCCGACCATCTGGCTAGGGATGCGACTCGTGGGATTGATGGTGGCGTCGTTCGAGGCGATTCCCTTTGCCCAGTTTCACACGAGGACGCTCCATCTCTTGGCGGCCTGGGACGGGTCCCCGCTGTCATTGGATCAGTCCTTTCTGATGTCCCCCCCCCCCCCAGGTGCGGCGTTCCCTTCGGTGGTGGCTAAAACCAAGCAATCTGACGAGGGGCAGGTCCTTTCTGACCCCTCGTTGGGAGACGGTCACCACGGATGCCAGCCTGTCAGGTTGGGGGGGATTTTGGAAGGATCTTCAGTTTCAGGGACTGTGGGGGCCTCTGGAGGCTCACGATCCCATCAGTGTTCTGGAGTTGAGAGCCATCAGGCTGGTTCTGGCTCACTTGACTCATCAGTTGCGGGGCCTACCGGTTCAAGTGCGGTCGGACAATCGGACGGCGGTCGCCTACATCAATCACCAGGGAGGGACTCGCAGCAGGCGTGCCCTCAGGGGAAGTGTCTTTGATCCTGGCTTGGGCAGAGAGTGATGTCCCATGCATCTCAGCGGTGTACATTCCGGGAGTGGAGAACACGGAGGCAGACTCCCTGAGCAGGGGATCATCTCGCCGGGGGGAATGGTCACTCAGCCCCAAGGTGTTTCGGTTGCTTTGCCACCAGTGGGGGTCTCCGGAGGTGGACCTCTTTGCCCCTCGTCACAATCACAAGCTTCCGGCATTTGTCTCTCTTGCGGGATCCACTGGCTCTGGCAGTGGATGCCATGTCTCTGAACTGGAGGGATCTGGGGTTTCTGTACCTGTTCCCTCCATTTCCCATGGTGGGCAGAGTGGTGCGCAAGCTGGCCCTAGAGGGCGCGTCAGCAATCCTGGTGGCTCCAAGGTGGCCAAGACAGGTTTGGTTCGCAGACGTGGTAAGGTTGGCGGAGGATCAGTTAGACCTGCCCCTTCTGCCGGATCTGCTCACTCAGTGGCCACTGCTCTACCCCCCCCCCCCCCCCCCCAATTTACCAACGCTGGCTTTGACGGCGTGGTTGCTGAAACCTCCATCTTGAGGGAGGAAGGTCTTTCTGATGCTGTCATTCAGACTCTGGTTAGGGCTAGGAAGCAGTCTTCCTCTGCCATCTATTATAGGACTTCTATCTTTCAAAAGTCTTTTGCTCTTCATCCTCTGGTTAAGACCTTTTTCCAGGGGGTTACGCATGTGTGGCCTCCTAGGAAGCCTTTGCTCCCAGTTTGGGATTTGAATTTGGTTTTGTCTGCCTTGCAGGGTCCTCCTTTTGAACATTTGCAGGATATTGCACTTTCTACGCTTACTCAGAAGGTTGTTTTTCTGGTTGCCATCACTTCTGTTCGACGTGTTTCGGAGTTGGCAGCCTTGTCTATTAGGGCTCCTTACTTTGAGAGGCATCAGGACAAGGTTGTTTTCCGCTTCAAACCAGATTTCCTTCCTAAGGTGGTCTCTGCTTTTCATTTGAATCAGGATATTGTTCTTCCCTCCTTGTGTCCTAAGCCCAGCAATGACCAGGAGAGGGTTTTGCATTCTTTGGATGTGGTTCGCTCTGTGAAGTACTATTTGGTGGCTACTTCTCCTTTTTGTAGGACTGACGCCCTTTTTGTGGTGCCCTCTGGACCTAGGAAAGGTTTGGCTCCCGCCAAGTCTTCCATTAGTAAATGGATTTGCCAGGCCATTGTTGGGACCTATTCTGCTAAGGGGAAGATTCCCCCTTTTCGTGTTGCTGCTCATTCTACTCGTGCTGTTGGGGCATCCTGGGCCTTCCAGAACCAGGCTTCTGTTGAGCAGGTTTGTAAGGCTGCTACTTGGTCTTCAGTTCACACTTTTTCCAAGTTTTACAAGGTTGATGTTCGGGCCTCAGCGGATGCTGTTTTTGGCCACAAAGTTCTGCAAGCTGCAGCGGTTTAAGTTTGTGGCTTGTTTTTGGATCCCCGCCCTTTTATGGACACTGCTATTGGATGTCCCAAGTGTAATGAATGTCTTGAAGCGGGGTGTGTGACATACTTATAAAATACCCATTTTACAGGTAAGTATTCACAAAATGGTATTCTAAGTGTCACACACCCCGCTTCACCCTGCCCTTTTGTATTCTGGATCCTTTATATGGTGAACCTTTGTTAGTTTTTATTGGCTTTCCTGGCCCTTGATCTTACTGCTATCTTTATACTGGGGAATGAGTGGGAGGTCCCAGGTATTTATGGGCCGGGAGGGTCTGACCTTTTTTTATCTCTACAAGATCGCCATCTACAGGTCAGTATACCCAAGTGTAATGAATGTCTTGAAGCAGGGTGTGTGACATACTTATAATACCCATTTTACAGGTGAGTATTCACAAAATGGTATTTTTCTGCCCAAAGCAGAATTTTCACTGCAGCTTTCTGCAAGAGGGGAAACCTATTATTGCCTTAAAGATGGCAGAGGTTCAGCTAGAACCTTGATACCTGGGAGCGGATGCCAGACCAAAGGGAAGACGGACAAATTGAAAGAGTTTTTGGTTGCAAATCTCAGGAGAGTTGGAGCATAATGGCTGATTGGAGCCTGCCAATAGGCATCCTCCAGGGTTTTTGAGACCATAAAGTAACCTGGCAGCAGCAGATTCCTGACAGAGAATTTGGATTCTATGTGGAAACGGCTGTAACGTCCCGAGAGAATCAATTTCTTTAAGTTGAGAATGAACCGGAAGTCTTCCTTACCAAAAATTCGCTCCAATGGAAACCCTTCCCTTAATTGCTGGCGGAGAACTCAATCACCCCCACTTCCAACATAGAATCTAGCCAGTCTTTCCTTTCTGCCCCTTGGGAGAGGAATAACAAAAAAAATGGTGGAGGGTTGTGAAAGGATTATATTGGGAAGCCTTCTCTATATATGAAAAGAGAATGGGTAAAACAGTCATAATTTCTTCAATACTAGTCTACTTTAACAAACACAATTTAAGCTGCTGGTGCAAATAATTCAAATTCCTAGTGACAAGGGTAGAGGCTAGAATCTGTTTTAGAGAACAAGATTCTGCCCTATTTTAAAGGGGAATCCATCCTCTTGTCTAACGGGTCCTTGTCAGAATCCTCAAAGGCCAAATCCACTCAGTTAGCAAAAGGTTCATGCAACTTGGGACACCGATACCAAAAAGAGAGACTCTTCTTCAGTAAACAGACAACACCTCTTAAGTACCCCTGATCTAAATACCTTCTTTATTGGGTCCCTCTGTTCGTTAAGGCTAGCTTCTTTAACGGACTTGTAAATAGGGAAATGACATGCAAAGTCGGGTAAAACCCATCATGCTTAGACCTACTCCTATCTTCAATCCCCATGGAGAGATGTACCATTTGTAAAAGATAGGGTAAATTGCCCGGGGAAAAGAGAAATTAACCGGAGTGGTTAATTCTGATCCTGACCCTAGGCCCTCTTCCTCAGACTCCTGTTAATATAGAAGGGGGTATCAGAAGGACATCCCACTATGTCACTATTGCGAGCAGAATTTTGTGGGGTCTTCAAGTTCTCATAGGAACGCGAAAAATGATCCTTTGGGACTTGCACCATATCTATCATATTGGGCTGACATTCTTTACTCACGACTTTAATTACAGGCTTTACAAAGAGGCTTCTTATAGGAATTGGCCAACTTGATTTCACACAAAGGCCATCTGCCTGAAGTCGTGAACTCATGGACATTGCCAGATATTGCTGTGTTTTCTCAATTATTGCTCTGCCAGACCTTTTACTGCGGCAATTGTCAGCTGCTGTTTGTGAGCCTTTCTGTCTAAAGTTTTGTCTTTAAAAAGTGAAATGCGGCTCAGTTTTTGTTGATCAGGTGACCAACTCAAGGAATAATCCACTTCTTTGCTTTAATAAACGCCTGAGTAGCTTTGGCTTTATGTTTTGGGTCCTTGTTCATCTGCATTATGACCGGCCAATCAGTCTGGCAGGATTTGAGCACACAGTATGTCTCTGAATAGCTCAGAATTCATCCGACTGCTTCTGTCCTGTGTCACAAATTAATAAACACTAGTGACCTGGTGCCACTGGCAGCCATCATACTGCATCCGCCGTGTTTTACAGATGATGTGCGAGGCTTTGGTTCATGAGGTGTGCCTTCAACCTACTTATTCTTTCTATCATTCTGGTAGAGGTTGATCTTGGTTTCATCTGTCCAAAGAAAGTTCTTCCAGAACTGTGCTGGCTTTTTAAAAAGGTGTTTTGTTTAGTCCATTCTAGCCTTTTTTATTCTTGAGGCTTATTCATGGCTTCCCTATCTTTTTACTTTCATGCAGTCTTTATGGTAGATTTGGATATTGATACGCCATATCCTGGAGAGTGTTGTTCACTTGATTTTCACTAGTTGTGAAGGGGTTTCTCTTCACCATGAAAATGATTCTGCCATTATCCACCCCTGTTCTCTTCTGTGGGCGTCCAGGTTGAGTTCACCAGTGCTTTTTCTTTTTCAGGATGTATCAAATGTAGATTTTGCCACTCCTGTTATTGTAGCAGTTCCTCGGATGGTTGTTTTTTTTTTTTTCACAGCTTAAAGATGGCTGTTTCAGCTGCATGGAGAGCTCCTTTGACCGCACGTTTTTTTCATAGCATATTTTCATAGCAGAATCTTCCAGATGCAAGCACCACAACGCAAAATCCACTCCAGGCCTTTTATCTGTTTAACCGAGTGACCTCACCAAGGAATTGCCCACACCAAAACCCACGGCAATAGATTCCCTCCCCCCGGGGCATCCAAAATTGGGATGCCTCGCTCTGTCAGACCCTCCAGGTTACCCCATACACTTACCTTCTTCCCTTTCCAACAGCGCATGTGCAAGCCACGTCCACAGCCCCCCCCATCCCTTTAGCTGGGCCCATGGCAGGCATTTGTGAATGGCCGGTGTGGGCACGCTCCCTGTAGTGGGGGATGCGGATGTCTGAAATGAAAGATATAACTATAACATGTTTCAGTAAACGGTTGGAAAAAAAAATTGTCAAAAAGTTACTATTCTAAGCATACAGCACGTCCTGCTCCAGAACATATTCATAACGTATGGGTATACCTCCGCCTTCAGCGCCGTGCACTGCAGATCACGAAGAAAACAAGCTCCTCCCGGCCCTACATATACCGGAGGACCTCCCACAATCCCCAGATTTCTCTGCAGTGCTGGAACTGCGAAGACATGAAGTATCACGCTCTCGCAGGCGAGCGGGGCTTGACAGCCCGAGGCCCTGCGGGACTATTTCCACCCGTCCTCATTGTGAAATATATGCCTCCCAGCCTGGGCTGCGCGGGTCGGGTGAAGGTAGGCAGCATCTAGTGTGCTTATGGAGCTAGACTCCATCGCAATTCCCCAACCATAGGGTAGGCGGTTTAGGCTGATGGTGAGCCTCTAAGGGATGCCCGCATTGTTGTCCCGTACCCCGTGTAGTCCTGAGCCCTATTAGGGTCGCCATTCTCCCTCTTTTCTCCGTCTTCGGGGGAAAAGAAAGGGGGGGGGGGTACGCGTGTGGTGGTCTTAGTGTACCGGTATGTCACGCTCGTGGCTTATATTCTGCCTTCACTAACATCAGAGATGTCAGGGCCGTGCTGATTGTTTCTTTCGACTGCCCGTGTGTATTTTTCTAATTGATTGCCACTTAATAGAGTTGCCGCGGTCTCCGAGCTTACTGTCGGCGTCCGCTCTATGGTACGTTAGGCCGGCTGTTACGCCATTGCTTTAATTTTCCTCCAGAGCTTCGCGCTCTTCAGAATGGGCGGGGCCCTTGTTTGGCACGCTCCGCGTCACGGCGGAGTATTTAGCCTGCTCTTCGAACTTCGCTGGGCGCCATTTTGGTTAGCTTCCCGCGCACGCGTCGTGACGGTCTCCTCCTCCACCTGAGCTGTAAGCCGAATCCCTTTCATTGTCTGCCCATCTGCGCATGTTCCTGACATCTCTTTCCCATTGTGTCTTCCAGACGCTGAGTTCCCGGCGGCCTCTCCCGGCCTCATATACCTATATACCATCCATATAAGTACCTTATACGTATACATTGCTATACTCACTAGTATAAGGAGCGGGCCTTCCCAAAATCTCCCACATTGATCAGCGGGTAGTTGGGGCATCCAGGCTGGCTTACGGCATAAATCCCTATCGACATACTATAATCGAACAATCACCATATGGAGGCATCTCAGGATTGTGTTACCGGGGTCCCATCGGGGCAGGACCGGCTGTGTATATCGCGTGGTTTCCCCCATGCTGAGGCGGATGGGGCATGGGTCTGCGCGTCATGTTCTGAACAGACGCTGGAACTGCGAGCGACGCTTGCGGTTGTTCCTCGCCCCTTCCCACCCCTTAACCCTTCCCCACACCTCACTCCCGTTGAGTCTTGTACAGGTGAGGGGGTACAAATAGATTCCTCTCCTAGACGGCCCACGTTGGCCCAGATCGTAGAAGGATTGGCCCAGTTAGACAACGGCCTGCTTCTCCCGCGGCTTCGGCCTGTGCTATGGGTTCTGCGGAGTCCTTGTCTAAACGTGCTAGCACCACTTCGGAAGAAGGGGACTTGTTCTCTGACCTAGGCTCCCAGGACGAGAGACCGAGGGGTCAGGATGACGCTGATCTGGATGTCTTGGACCAGCTTGACATTGACGGCATGTTACTCAGGATTTTTAAGGTACTGTCCGTTTCGTCTCCCGGCGCGGTCCCCGGAACGAGAGGGGGGTGCTTTCATACCGCGCCTCCTCGGTTGGAATTTCTCGAGCAGGCCCACTTCCATGCACTTGTTCTTAAAGGGTGGGAATGTCCCGCCGCTCTTCAAAAGACGCCGGATGACTGGGCTTGGAAATACCCTTTTCCCCCCGAGATGATAGATGTTTGGTCCTCGTCCCCAGCCGTGGACGCTCCGATTATTGGGGTTCCTAACCCCCCATTCCTTACTTCTCTGGCTTACAGCTCCCTGCGGGACGCCGAGGATCGGCGTATCGATAGGCTTGCTTCCCACGCCTTTACCTGTGCTGGCACGACGCTGCGACCTGTCTGTGCCGCGGCGATCACGGCAGTGGCCGCTAAGACTCTTATAAGTAAGTCCCTAGAGCATCAGCTTGAAGATTTACCCTGGGAGGTCTTTTATGCACTCTCTAGCTGCGATATATTTCTTAAATTTATCCTTATGGCCTTGGATGACACCATCAAAATGTGTGCTAGGACCTCTGCCCCAGGCGGTGGCTATACGTCGCCTTCTCTGGCTTCGTCAGTGGGGAGCAGACGATGATACTAAGAGGATCTTGACGGGGCTCCCCTTTAGAGGACATCACCTGTTTGGGGCACGTCTGGATTTTTTTGAGAAACAGTTCACTCCACCCAGTCAGAGGCGGCCGCTGCGTCCCCCGCGTGGCAGAGGGACCCCTCCCCCTCCATATCATTCCGTTGCACAGGAACCAGGGTTGCCCCCCTGCTGGACCTGGTCCAATCTCCTGCCCCAGGAGTGACGTTCAGGGCCCGGGGCCCTCCGGTCGGGCTAAGTCTTTTTCCTTCCCAGATTTCCCTCATGCATGATGGGACGCCCTCACCCACCTGGGTGAGGGGAAGGCCGCAGCACTCTACTCCTATCAGGAGGCATCCTGCCTTGCTCTGGTGGCTTTAGGTAGTTACCTTAGAGATGGAACGGTGTTTGCTGGGCAGTCCTTCCCTGAGTCAGTTAAGGGGTCTATGTTTCCATGCCCATCTTCGGGCATGGGTGCAGGCTTAACTGGGCTTGCCAGGTATGGCTTCCCTGCTGAACGCCATTATCATATAGAATCTGGGGCCCCTGAGCGGGTCTACCCCTCTTCTCCCCCTTTTTCTCTCCCTTCTAGGATGAGGGAGCTTATCTGCCTAACACCTAGGAGGGTGTGGCATTTGTACCATAATCTTTCGGCCTGGCGCCCTCGACAGGGCTCTCCGTGCCCCATGCCCCAGGGCCCCCCTGGCCGCTGGGCATGTATGGATTTTCCAGGCTCTGGGAACCTTCGGGATACTGAGCCCTGTACGACTGGTATTGAGATATAATATATATTTATGCATTCCTTGGTATAGAGCTATACCATGAGGTGAGGGTACCCGCCTCACACTAATTGGGATTCAGGAGTTACTTCCTCCCCTCTGCCTTGGACGGATCCTCTGGTCTCGGGACTATGGTCAAATTACTATGAGAGAAGGGATCTGTGCCCCTTTACTGGGGTAAGAGATTTGCCGGAGCTGTCTCGTCTCTGATAGGATCTTATTTTGGGGTCTTCCGGTGCCCCCTTCTGGATGTACCGGGTTGATTGTGGCCACGGATTAGGGCCTTCTGGCCTGGTCCTGTTGGTTGCTCATCCTTCTGGTCTTGTTGGACTCTGTTGGCTCTGCCAAATATTGTTGTTAGCTCTTCTGTTGGTCTCGCTTGTGATTATTTTGGCCTATCTCCTTTAGAGGAAGGTTCTTCCTCCCTAGTATTCTTGGTTCTTGTACTATTGGTGCTGGGCTTGCCTGGTAGCACTATGTTCTGGCGATCAAGCCGGCCAGTTCGCTGCTTGAGTTCTATTCTCCCTTTACAAGGTTCAAAGGTTGAGGTTTGAGCATTGTTCTCGTTGTTGATTACATGGTTAAGGGTGACAGTGCTTTACTGTTGGCTGTGCCTTCTCTTGGGGATCCCACCCTATTATGGACACTGCTATTGGATGTCCCATACGTTATGAATATGTTCTGGAGCAGGACGTGCTGTATGCTTAGACTAATACAATTCTGTGAGAATCTCACCTGTAGAATTGGTATTATATGCATACAGCACGTCCTGCTCCACCCCACCCTGGTTTCACTTTGTTCTGGATCCCCTGTATGGTGATTGTACTCACTTGGTGTTATTACCAGAAATTTTGGGTGGTTTGTTTCTCCTGGCTTCTCTTATCACTGCTTTTCAATGCTGGGGATTGTGGGAGGTCCTCCGGTATATGTAGGGCCGGGAGGAGCTTGTTTTCTTCGTGATCTGCAGTGCACGGCGCTGAAGGCGGAGGTATACCCATACGTTATGAATATGTTCTGGAGCAGGACGTGCTGTATGCATATAATACCAATTCTACAGGTGAGATTCTCACAGAATTGTATTTTTGCAGTCTATAACATAAATAAATGTATCCTCACCTTCTGGTTGCTGTGGGGTCAGGCAGGTATATGTTTAGCACCAAAGTGACTCCCAGAACATTATTTAGATGTAGTTTAGCTGTGTTTTTATTGCGAGATATAGATGTTTATAATCTCATCAATTTCAGCTGACAATATGAAATATATATATTTATTGGTTCTGTATTATCTTAACTATATATATTAATTATATACACAAGTGTTGGCATTGCCAGGGTGAGCTGTTTTCCTTTTCCCTGAAGTCAATGAATGATGTGTGTGCGCTTCTCCTGGGGCTGCCTGTTGTGAGTTTGTACCTGATCTCCTTGTTATGCAGAGCTGAGGGGTAATGTGCAGTGGGGACTTAGTCCTAAGTCAAGTGCCATCTGCCTGTGTCTGTTAGTGATTTATTTCCACCTGTCGGGCGGTTCCCACAGCAACTGCTTACAAGTAATTATCTACTGTAGTGATATGGATTTCAGTAATATCAGTGGCCCAGGAGGGGGCGCTGCTCTCATGTTCATTTTACAGAAGTACCTTACCAAAATCATCTATAGAAACTCAAACGCTATGTTGTATATTTGTAACCCCAGCTACTGTTTTTTTTTTTCTTCTTTTAGTTGATTTCCCACAGTCTGTTCGGATGCACTTGTTGAGTAAAATGGCAGATATCGAGTAAGTTATCTTTAAATGATTTAAGTCCGTGCAGATGAATGTTTAGCTCTTTGTACATGGATTTTGTTGGAGGCACTTTTAGTGGTCTCACAACTTGCCCTAGGTATACAGCATGTGAACAGCACATGCATATTTGTCAAAGCGGAACAAAACCCTACACGGCAGCCATGTAATCTAAAAGACTCCCAGATCTGGATGCCTCATTGTGTGCCCACTGTGTCACAAAACGCACCACCTTTCTGGCTCCCTAGCCGATGTCTGCAGCTGCGTGGTTTGTACTGTGTGCATGCTCCTGCCCAGCCATTCAGCTGTGGATGGGATTGTGTCCTCTGGTGGGGAAGCTGCTGCTCACACTCCTCAGCAAATGGCTCTGATTGTACAGCCCGTGCATGTGCCATAGGACCGGGAAAGGTTGAGTTTTTTTTTTTTTTTTCAACAATCTGGTGGTTCATACAACAAGGCATCAAAAATGGGATTTCTTTAGTTGGTGTGCCTCCAGCGAAGGAAACAAAACCAGGTATAGTCAACATTCTGGGTTTTGTTCTGCTTTAATGTAGGCTTACAGTAAAAAAAAAGTTAGCTCCGCTGATCCCGTGCAGCTTGTAGCTATCTTATACTGCCCATTTGAGACCTGGCAGAGCTTACTTGCTACTTCTGCCTTAACATTCCTCCAGCTGCCCTTCAGTGTCCCACGTGAGCGATTAATGGCAGTCAGCAACTTCTGTAATACTATGGTGAGCAGAAAAGGCCTCAGGCCTATATTTTGTAAATGTTCCTAATAAACTGCCCAGGACATCAATTGTAATATTATTTGGGTCTTTATACAGTTATTACCCAAATTAAAATCAGTCCATATGACTGAAAAAAGCTTGCAATGTGATGGGCACCTTTGTGGATGTCAAATGCTAAAATGTTTTTATTGTATATTTTCAGATACAGATTGGCTTCTGGCACCAGCGAGAAGATCCAGCTAAGTTCTCTAATAGCGGCCTTCCAGGTCACCCGAGATTTGATCGTAGCTGAAGCTTAGAGTAGGAAGCAGAAAGTCACAGGTTATTAAGTGACACAACTGGCTATTGTGTGCGCCTAGCAGAACACGACATTGTATATTTAAAAAAGACTATTTGAATAGCCCACCTATAGCCACTGCACAATTCAGTCAACATACTGGGTTATGATGTCACGGATAAGGATTTTTCTTGGTAATTGCTTAAACCCACTGAAGGTTGACATCCTAGATATCCAAAAGACTGAACCTGGGACCACTTTACCATCTTTGTTGTTGTTTTTTTTTTTTTTTTTGTGTGTTTTTTTTACCATGTGCAAATGTGTACCACAAAAATGTCCACAAAGCGAAATATCTTTTCTATTTTTTACATTTTGGTATAAAATTTTGGCTTCAAGATGTATTTTCCAGAGTGTGTGTGTGTGTTTTTTTTTTTCATCTGGTTGTGCACAGGTTGTGGGTGGTAAGTCTAGTAATTGGGTCTTCAGCTTCCTTGTTCTAATGTAATCTATGGTAATGCCTGGAATGCCGTATACACTGTGAGAGACTCCCCAGATTGCCCTTTTAAACTCGCCTCTTCCTGGTCTAACGATGCAAGCTCTCGTCCAATCAGAGCTGTTCGTGGTGCATATTAATTGCTCGGAAAACATGCTGTTTCCATGACCAGATTCCACATTTAAGTCAGAGCGGCCACATCCCCTGCAGCATGTGTGCTCCCAATAAAGAAATTCACACAGTGGGGTATCTCAATTCGGGATGCCCCAGGGACACTTAGGATCAAGGGCCGGTAAAGTTTAAAGTCATTGTACAGACACACTCAAGTGTTCCCAAATATTCCCATTGTGTAGGGCTTACCCATGGCAATTGGGCTTAATGGGATGGACCCACTTATTTATACTGCGCCATCCAATAGTTAATTAACTATAGCTTTATTGCTTGATACGTTAGACACCATACAATAAACAGTGAGCATGGGATAAGTTCAAGTATTATTCTTAGTACGTCCTGCTCCAGATATAATACTTACACTTGGGTTATCCTCCGCCAGATGGTGCTGTACTGCAGAGACATGGAAAAACAGGCTCCTCCCGGCCCTTCAAATACCCAGGGACCTCCCACAAATCCCCAGATTTCTCTGCAGTGCTGACTGCGAAGACATGAAGTATCACTCTGTCGCAGGTGAGCGGGGCTATTGAAGCCTGCGGCCCTGTTGGACTACTCCCACCCGTCCTCCCTGTGATGTGCCTCCCAGCCTGGGCTGCGCTGGTCGGGTGAAGGTAGGCAGCACCATGCGTGCTTATGGAGCCATGCTTCACCGCAGTCCCCCACCAAAGGGTAGGTGGTTTAGGCGAATGGTGAGCCTCTTGTGGATGCCCCTCCTGCGCTATTGCCCCATACCCCGTGTAGCGGTGGACCCTGTTCATAGGGTCGCCATTCTCCCTCGTTCCCCCCGTAGCTCGGGGGGAAAGAAAGGGGGGGTTGTGTGTGGTGGTCTGGTGTATTCAGTACACGTTATGGCCTTAGTATTGTCCTTGATTTATACACCTGGTGTTAGAGCCGCGCTGTTGTTTTTCAATTGTCTATCGGTCGCCGCCGCCGGGCGATTATCTGCCCTTACTGACGGGCGCGTGAACAGGCGGCGCATCAGACGCTGCGGCGTCTTTATTGGTATTGTTGTCGGGCGCATCGGGAAGTAATCCCTGTGTTTTTTGGCTTCTATAGTGTCATTCACTCTACTGTCTGCGCTGACTGTTTTCAGAGCTTCGCGCTCTTCGGGGGGGGGGGGGGGGGGGGGACCTGGCTTGGCGCGCTCCGTGTCACAGCCTGCTCTGGCCCGCCCTTCGAGGTCCGCTTGGCGCCATTTCGATGCTCATCGCGCGCGTGGTAACGGTCCTCCTCCCTCGATCTGTAAGTGCCCTCGCGGGCGATTTTTCATTTCTTACCTACTGCGCATGGCTCTGACATCCCTATTCCCATTATGTCTTTCAGACGGTCGAATTCAGTGGCTTCTCCCGGCCCGGTGTATTTCCCAGTTGGACCTAGTATAATTACTCCCACTTCCCTGCGGGTCTTTGGGGCATGCAGGGTAGCTTTTAGCGTCAATCCTTACTGGCCTATTGTGCCCATTAATCACCATATGGAGGCATCCCAGGATATTGTTAACGGGGTTCCCTCGGGACAAGCACGGCTGTGTGTAGCTTGTGGGGTCTCGGCTATCAACGGTGACAATGCTCGGGTCTGC
This sequence comes from Gastrophryne carolinensis, assembly GCA_027917425.1. Classification (NCBI taxonomy): domain Eukaryota; kingdom Metazoa; phylum Chordata; class Amphibia; order Anura; family Microhylidae; genus Gastrophryne; species Gastrophryne carolinensis. The sequence goes on from CM051234.1 coordinate 513,547,363, forward strand.
GTCCCTTGTGCACAGCAGGCGTTATTGGTACTTCCCGCCCCTCCTGTGGCTGAGTCTGCACCTCGCCTCACTTCACCTACCCCCCCAAGCCTGAGTCTAACCCCCAATACAAGCAGGGATTCTCATCCTGATGTGGCTACTAGACTGGCCAGTGTTGAAAAATTGCTTGCTAGTACTCTAGCGCGCAAGGCTACCGCAAAAAAGCGGCACATAATCCCTGACTCTGCTCCATTCCCTACAGAGCCTGATGAGTTTATTCATCTACATGACCATACCCTTTCGGACGAAGGGGAGCTGATCTCTGACTCAGAGTCATCTGATAGTAAGTCTAGGGGTCATGACGATTCTGGTTCTGATCACTGGACCCCGGATGATACTGATAAGCTATTGCTTCAGATTTTTGAGGTTCTGTCCATCTCTCCCCCTGTTGCGGCCCCCAGGCAAAGGGGTGAGCTATTCCATACTGCTAAGGCTCGATTGGAATTTCCTGAGCAGACCCATTTCAATAACCTCGTGCTTAAGGAGTGGGAACATCCCAGTAGACTTCCCGGGATCCCTAAGAGTCTGGACAGGAAGTATCCCTTTCCTGCTTATATGGTCAGGTGCTGGTCATCGCCCCCCGAGGTCGATGCTCCTATTCTAGGGCTGTCTAACACCTCTATTATGCACTCTCCCGACACTATTACGCTGCGGGATTCTGAGGACCGGCGCATTGATCAATTGGCGTGCCATGCTTTTGCATTTGGAGGGGCGGCACTGCGCCCGGTCTGCGCTCTGCCCATTACTGCCGTGGCGCTCAGGGCCATGATCAGGAATGCACTTGACACCCCAGACGAGTTGCCTGCTGATACTATTAATGCACTGTCTAACTGTGATGTATTTGTGAACTTTATCCTGCCTGCATCGGACGATGCTATTAGGCTGTGTGCCAGATCTTCCGCCTTGGCGGTGGCTATACGCTGCGCGGTATGGCTGAGACAGTGGGCGGCCGACAATGCTGCTAAGAAAGCCCTTACTGGGCTCCCTTTCAAGGGACAACGCCTGTTAGGGGATCGCCTAGACCTCTTTGCTAAAGGAGGTAAGTTACCACAGCGCAGGCGGCAGCCTCGGCCCTTTCGCAACCAGGGCCCCTTTTCAGCCCCCTACAGAGGCGCTAAGCAGGGTAAAGGGGTGTCCTTCGCGGGGGCTCGCACAGACTCCTGGCATAGGAGCAGGGGGCGACGCCCTGGCTCCTCCTGGGGGACCAAATCCAAACCCCCTCCCAAGACCCCTCAGGCATGATGGGGAGCCCTCGCCCGCCAGGGTGGGGCGACGGCTACAGCATTTTGCGCACGTCTGGAGGCATCAAGTCCCAGACAGGTGGATTCAGGAGGTAGTTACCTCCGGCTACAAGATAGTTTGCTGTGCGGCCCCCCTCAAGATTTGTCAGGTCCCGGATACCCCAGGACCCGGTGTCCGCTCAGGTCCTGATGCATGCAGTACAAGGACTTCTGGAGCTGGGAGTTATTTGCAAAGTTCCCTTAAGAGAATTGGGATAAGGTTTCTACTCCAACCTTTTCACAGTACCCAAAAGAGACGTGTCAGTCAGGCCCATTCTGGATTTAAAGATCCTCAACAAATTTGTCAAGAGCAAGCGCTTTTGCATGGAAACCACGCCGTTGGCTCTCTACGACCGGGGGATTTTATGACGTCTGTGGACATCAAAGATGCTTACCTTCATATCCTGTGTTCCCCGGGCATCAAAGGTTTCTCAGGTTCGAGTTGAAAGATCAACACTACCAATTTGTGGCTCTTCCCTTTGGCCTCACTTCAGCTCCCAGAGTGTTAACCAAGGTATTGGCGGGTGTAAGGTCAGGGGTCAAAACATATAAATGTGGAGGCTGCACAGTTTCAGTATATAAAACAATGTAACAACACCGTACTTCCAACAGGACAAGAAATAAAATCTCGCCACTATGCCAATTGCAATACAACGGATGTTGTTTACCTTTTGGAATGTCCTTGTCCCAGGTTCCATATAGGAAAGACCAACCGCAAACTAAAAACAAGGATATATGAACACACCAGAGACATTACAAAGAAAAATTTGGCCATGCCAGTGGGAAGACATTTTGCAGCCTATCATAATAGCTCACTTAAAGGCATACAATTTTCAGTACTAGATCGTATTCACCCACATCCAAGAGATAGTCCACAAAACTTTGCAAATTGAAACAAAGTGGATCATAAAATGCAAAGCAACCACTTTTCCTGGATTAAACGAAACTTGCAGTTTCGCCCCTTTTCTAAAGAAATGAATTTTTAATAAAATCAGCCCGGACTTGGACAAAGACGGAGAAAAAACATTTTATGGACCTGAATCCCGTTGGTTCCTTTTCCCCACCTAATCAACCAGTAAACAGTTTGTGAAAAATTCCCTAGCACAGGTTTAAATTTAGGCATGGGAAAGAATATACTTGCAAGAGAACATACATGAACCAGAAGCCCCAATATAAAGGCAAATAAAGAGCAAATATATTTCAAGTAAAAAAGTAAGCCCTTGCCCCATATGGACATTCACCTCCCAACCTGAGGGAAAATATACGAATATGACCAGCATCTTATACTAGAAGAAAGTCCCAAATCTGAAATATGGGAAAACATACCAGCATAACCAGTAATCTGTATCAAAAGACAGTTTCAAGCCAGGAATATACACTAGAACAAAGTCCCTACATTCAGCCCCCTCAGGATTTGAATCTAATCTGAATTTGAATCTAAATCTAATTTCAAATCTAGACCCCTACCCATAGATCCACAAAACGTCCCTAGTAAAGTTAGAAATACCAAATATAGAATAACTATTTAAAAAAAACTGTATCTTTTAGATAGGCAGATGGCTAACCTTTAAATTGAAACATGTTTTATAACAATTATATTCTTTAGTTTTTTTGTATTTGAACTAAATTGATCAATTTCCGATCATTTTATAGTGTGTATGGCAACATTAATATAAGCTGTTATTACTATGTTACAATTGTTATTGCAAGATGATCATAGGGGATACATGAAGCTGAAACAAATTGTAATACAATGTATATATAATACAGACAATATCACCACTGGTATCACAACTACAATATTAACATAAACAAGCTTTTATTAAATCAACAAAAGGAGAAAGGAGGGGGCCGGTATTAGGAGAATGGCAAGCGCAGCTAAGTGACAAGCGCCCGCCGCCCGCCTCCCAGGGAGAAGCTATCTGGCAACGCAGAGCACGTCAGGTGCCGTCTTTGACAGCTGACGTGCGCCTCCTTCCCACCTGCTCCTATAGGTCACCAACAGGACAGGTGACTAGACGGCGGGACCAATAGGTTCACCGCCGCACAAACCGGCCCCAGTGACGTCACTTAGAGTTACTATATAAGCCTTAGAGCGCCTCATACAGCAGCAGCCGCCCGACGGAAGGACGGGTGCCTCTCTCCAGCTTGCCCATACAAAAGTAAGTGTAAAACTACTTGACATCTCACAGAATTGATTTGAATAGACTAAACGCTAACCGAGGAACTTACCATCCTCTTCTCTTAAAGAGACAGACACGTTGGAAAGACAGGTGCTTTTCTCCAACTGGCCAACACAACAATAAGGTAAAAATATTTTACACCTTATAAACATGACCAAAATAATATAATAAACTATACTAGAGGAACTTACCGCCCTCTTCTCTTAAATAGACAGACTCACCATAACCTGTCTACATCATACAAACAAGGTATTTATTCAAAAAACTTTTATTTAGACAATCACCGTATAGAAATAATATATGATAATTAAACTTATTTTTCGAAAAAATTTTTTCATTTAGACAAATATTGAATAATAACACGAGGATACCAGTGGTGACAATTTTGAATGTTAATAACTATAAGGTATGCCACTAAAAACACTACAAATGATATTAAGCGCTGTTTATTTGATCATATGAATTGAATTACTGTATTTATAACAGATGATATATGGCCAATTACACTGAAGAAGCTAATTGCGAAACGCGTATGTAAAAGGCCATCAGCCAATTAAATTTCCATAATCTACTACAATCTGTGAACATATGAAGTTTACCATCAAGTATATGTCTGTAAACCAATGATAGGAAATGTGTGTAAATACGGCACTATAAGCACTGAATGCACTGTATGACTTTGAAAATGAATAAATGAATTTTTAAACCTATTCTAATATATGGTACTGAGAGATAAAATATAACAAAGACCACTAACATCAACCCTATGTCATGAGAAGAAATTAAGGGACATCCTCCCAGAGGGGCCTAAACTACCTCAAACATAACAGGTTGCTGTCCAAATGTCCCAGAAATTAGGACACTAGGACACATCACCAGTTTCCCCCAATCCTATGTATATACATAGAGGTAGAAAGTCCCCATACATAATTTAACACTACATAATAAATTTGAACATTTATACCAGGAAACTTCTTAAGGGTTATATCCCTTCCCAGGATACAGTTAGACAGTTCCACTGCTGGGGCCTGTATAAACCATCAGAGGGGTTACAGGAGCTGTCAGGCGTTCCAGGAAGGGAGTCACATCATGAGGTGGGTGGAAATTCATGTTCTGTGCATGTTGGCGGTTCACATTCCGGTGGTGGAGAATCTGCAGGAAGATGGTGGCTCAGGGTGAATGGTCCCTTCACCAGGAAGTGTTTCAAGCCCTCTGCGATTGGTGGGGGGTGCCGGAGGTGGACTTCTTCGTATCTCGGTACAATTGAAAGGTCCAGGCGTTTGTGTCCAGGGTACAAGACCCGCTGGCCGTGGCGACCGATGCACTGCCCATTCCCTGGTCTTGGTACAGCCTGCTCTACGCATTCCCGCCACTACTTAAACCGGAGCTTCACCCTGAGTCGTATGCTTCCCCAAGCTGTATATACAGATTGCTCACATAAAAAAAATCATCCTAGCTGCATCTACTGTATCTTCTCAGCCTTTAAACATTCAAGATGGTGACGTGGCATTTCAGGCTGCCTGCAAACAAAGTGTCTTCTGACTGTGCTGCTCTGCGTTCTGAGATTGCTAACCTTTTCCTGACCCTAGACCTGCTCTCTGTGCAAAGCACAGCCATAAACCAGCCCCCCCCTGCACTTTTGACCCGTCTCCTCTCCCCAGTATGTGATGCTACTAAGCCAAGATGGCAGCGCCCATATTCTAGAGTGCTGAACAGAGTTGCAAGCCAGTGGGTAAAAGAATAAAAAGTGATTAGGGAATAATTTTTTAAGGTTTTGGGCTTTTCATTAAATGATGCTGAAGGTCAACTGCAAGCAGATTCTTATCTCTGTACCTACAATTTCCTCCAGCAAGGCCTGCGTGCTGGCCTACAGCCTAGCAACTTTAAGGGCCAGGTCTTGGTCTTGACCATTTTTTTCAATTGACTTGCGGGGCATAGGTTACTCTCCCCAAGTTTTACAGAATTTGTTAGGGCATCTGCCAATGCTGCTCTGGGGCATAAGGTGTTGCTGACAGTGGTGAACCCCTCTCCCGAGGTCTGAGCTTGAGGTGTCAGTGATCTGATTGGATGGAACCAAGGATCAGTTGTGGTTCACCAGCCAACCAAATTTATCCAGGATTGATAACAACAGTTATACCCTGTCTGAAGCTTTCTCCCTGGACCTTACCCATTTTAGAAGGCTGTCCAGGTCACCTGAACTCCTTTGTGCCTCAAGATAACAATCATGGTAATTAGAACCGTGGTGAAGACTTTTGGTGATGTGGCTAAACTGTATAGCAGTGCAATACATTGATAGTGTTGATTTAGGAAGGCAAATCTGAGAAAATGTTGATGTATCAGGTCAATAGCAATGTGTAAATGAGCTTTCTTCATGTCTTTAGTGGCCAGGAATTCCCTTGGTGTCAGGGAGGCCAAAATCTGAGGTACTCCATGCAGGGCATCTCTTGGAAACCTAATGGTTTAAATATTTAAACCGGACCAACACCTGTTATTACTATAATGGGTGTTGGTCCCGCTCTCTGCTGACAGCAAGAACCTCGGGGGAGCATCCAGAACACTGGAGCCACCTAGCACCTAACTGCACAGAACACTGAGAATACTCGCCTTCATTATGAGCCAGCGCCGAGAAAGGAGTCCTGTGCTTGGCCACGGGCGGTCACGTTATGTAGGCCGGCACAGAGGACGCGACTAAAGCCCACGCCATAGTAGTTGACCCAGCAGGCCCATATCTGATCCTAATGAGTCATTTGAATGATATACAAATTACACTTGTATCCTATTATGCATCAAATACCCACCAAACTTTTCCCTACATCCAGCCCAGGCCGTCCCAATATCCTCACGACTGGGTGTTCGCCTCCAGAGGGTGCTCGACTGCAAGATCAAAGATGTAGCCCCCCCCCCCTATAAAGTCAACTGTCCCTCTATCATTCCCCAGTTGTTCATCTTGCAGTTTGGCTGCATAAGATCGTTGGCACTCTCAGATATTGGCAGCAGAGCGGGGCCACCTAGCCCGTTGGCCTGCTGTGCTGGGGACCAGGCTCAGGCCTTCCGGCTGCGGACGCTGCGGTGATCCCTCCTGTCGGTGTTTTGATTGCTGTTGCATTCTCCTATTGTATTTATGCTAAGGCTGACATGGGTCTCTCTTTTTGTTTAGATCGTGGGCTAAGGTTGAGGGTTGTGGTTCCTCCCGGTCCCCTTTAATAAGAGGGATCGTTTATAGGCTTAGGCCAGTAGGGTATAGTAGCCTTATTGAATTTTACTATTCTTAATCACCATAATGGAGGCATCAGGGGATAGTGAGCTGGGGGCCACATTTGGGCAGGACAGGCTCTGCTCCTTGTGCAGGAGGAATCCTCTGGGCGGATTCAGCACTATTTGTCCCACTTGCGCCAGAGGCATTGTTTTGGACCATGAGCGGGCGGTCGCCCCTGACCCTAGCCCTGTATTACCGGCCTCTCCGGACCCTCCGCTGCTGCATTTAGCTAGTGAAGGGGGAGCCAGCAAGGGGTCTCATACTGATTTTGTGCATAGGCTGGCTAGTCTCAAGAAGCAGATCTCGTTGACAGCCCCTAAGAAGGCCTCGAGTAAGATGCGGCATCTGGAGCCCATTTACTCGGATGACGATATTTTTGATTGCTTGGGTTCTGCAGAGGAAGGTGAGTTGCCGGATGATTCTCGCTCAACGGTGGAATATTCTGCTGGTGACGACAGTGTCTCTGGTTCCTCCTCGGACGAGGATTCTTGTCTCCCGGATGATACGGAGAATTTGCTCTCCTTCGTGTTTTATACCCTACATATTGTTCCTCCCATAGAGCCTCCCAAGAGGAAGCAGGGTGATTTATTTCGGCCTGAGAGGCAAAGACGGGTCTTCCAGAAGAAGCCTCACTTTTCTAACATGATCCTTAAGCAATGGGAAAGGCCCAACAAGTTACTGTCGGTTCCTAAGGGGCTGGATAGGCGGTATCCCTTCCCTGCTGAATTGGTTCAGTTATGGTGTCACCCTCCCGAGGTGGATCTGCCCGTGTCAGGCTTGTCCAATACCACTGTTATGCCGTCGCCTGATAATGCTTCCTTACGTGATCCTGCAGACAAGCGCATGGATCAGCTGGTCTGCCATGTGTTCACCTTTGCTGGTGCCCTCTTTTGCCCTAGCGTGCATCTCAGCAATTGTCTCACTAGCCAACAGGAGAAAGGTGAGACGACTTGTGGCTAGAGCTAAGGCTCGTAAGCGGGCTGAGTATAAGGAACTCAAGGCTTGCTTGGATTTCATTGGCTTTGTTGTTACTGCCATGGATGATGTGGTCAAGCTTTGTGCCAGGATTTCGGCCTTGCTTGTTGCTCTGCGCCGTTTGCTCTGGCTGAAGAAGTGGTCGGCTGATGCGGCTGCAAAGAAGTCCCTCACAAGTCTACCTTTTGTGGGAAGCCAGCTGTTTGGGGAGTGCCTGGACCTTCTGGTCAAAGATGGTAGACTCCCTCAGAGAAGGAAGCCTGCTCGGTCCTTTCGGGGTGCCCGCAGAGATACCTGGGGCAGAGGTAGGTCCTGCGGCCGACTCAACCACTCATGGGGAGCTAAGTCCAAGCCCCCTGCCAAGCCCTCTCAGGCATGAGGGGGCACCCTCACCCATCCGGGTGGGGGGACGGCTTCTGCTGTTTGCTCAGATCTGGAGACGTCACATCTCGGATCGGTGGATTCAGGAGGTAGTGTCCTCCGGCTACAAGATAGAGCTGGCAGCCAGACCGCCCACAAAATTCCTCCATTCAAGGATATCCTGAAACCCGCTAAAGGCTCAAGCTTTGAAAACTGCTGTGCAACACCTCCTGCGGATAGGTGTAATTTGTCCTGTACCCTCGCAGGACCGGGGTCAGGGATTCTATTCCAATCTGTTCACGGTTCCCAAGAAGGACAGGTTTGTAAGAGTCAGACGTTTCCGCATGGAAACATTGCGGTCGGCGGTGAGATCGCTTCGGCCCGGTGACTTCATGACCACGGTGGACATCAGGGATGCTTATCTGCACATCCCGATTTTCCCGGGAACATCAGAAGTTCCTGAGGTTTGCTCTGGAGGTTCACCATTACCAGTTTGTAGCTCTTATATTCGGGATATCCTCAGCCCCCCGTGTGTTCACCAAGGTGCTGGCGGGCATCGTGGCTATCCCGAGGAGCCAAAAATCTGGACGATTTGCGGATTTTGGCCCGGTCCCTTCAGCAGGCCGAGAGCGATACTTGGGCGATGTTGTCAACCCTGGAGGCCTTCGGCTGGGTAATCAATTACCCCAAGTCCTTTATCACTCCCTCAACCGTGAGATCCTTCCTGGGAATGACGATAGACACCGCTCAGGTCAAGGTTTTTCTGCCACAGCAGAAGGTTTTGGGTCTCCAGACGCAAGTGCAGGCCTTGCTGTCTTGTCAGCAGCCGTCGGTACGTCTGGGGATGAGATTGGTGGGCCTAATGGTGGCATCGAGGCAGTTCCCTTCGCCCAATTTCACATGAGACCTCTACAATTGAACCTGCTGACCGGCTGGAATCGGATATAGGAATCTCTGGAGCAAGGCTTTTTGCTGTCCCCCCCCCCCCCCCCCCCCCCCAGGCAGGCAGTCCCTCTTGTGGTGGTTGGAGTCCCGGAACCTGCTGGTGGGCAAGTCCTTTCTGACTTCCCATTGGGAGATAGTTACCACGGATGCCAGTTTGACAGGCTGGGGAGGTGTTTGGCAGACCCAGAAGATCCAGGGTCAGTGGGGTCCGCAGGAGAACCGTTTACCCATAAATCTCTTGGAGCTGAGAGCAATCCGGTTGGTTCTTCTACGCTTGACTCCCCATTTAAGAGGCGATCCAGGTTCGCTCGGACAATCAGACTGCTGTGGCCTACATCAATCACCAGGGCGGGACTCGGAGCAAGAGATCCCTCAAGGAGGTAACCCAGATTCTGACTTGGGCAGAGGAGAATGTTTCCTGCATCTCGGCGGTCTACATCCCCGGGGTGGAAAACCAGGAGGCAGACTCCCTAAGCAGGAGTTCCTTGCGCCTGGGGGAATGGTCCCTCAGCAGAGAGAGCTTTCCGCTGGGGTCAGCCGGACGTGGATCTGTTTGCGTCCAGACACAATCACAAGCTTCCAAGGGTTGTCTCCCTCTCAAGAGATCCTCTGGCCATTGCAACAGACGCTCTGGCGATTCCTTGGATGGAGTTCAATTTTCTGTATGCATTCCCTCCGTTTCCGCTCCTGGGCAGAGTGCTGCGCAAGATAGCCCAGGAGGGGGTACCAGCCATCCTGGTGGCTCCTCGCTGGCCGAGAAGGAGTTGGTTTGCAGACATTCCAGATGTCAATAGCAGGGCTGTGGAGTCGGAGGAAATTTTGGGTACCTGGAGTCGGAGTCGGCAAACAATGCACCGACTCCGACTAAATTTTGATTTAGCAAGTTTAAGTGTCCCAATTCACAAAAAGTTATAATTAATGACTTCTCTATTGTAAGAATAAAGACCAATGCATGCAGTGCCTCACGTAACCGCAAAACGAACACGTTAAAGTGGACCAACACCCAGGATTTTGACTATCCCGGGTCTTGGTCCACTTCGGTGGGGCACCCCCGATCGGGGTGCCCCGCTGTGTGAAACCCCCCCTAACCCCCCGAAAAACTCACCTCTCCCCGCTCCCAGCGCCGACGTACAAGCGAGGATCAGGAACGTCTAAGCGGCAGCCGCCGCCGCCGCCTCCCTCGCGTCACTTTCGGCGCGCGCGCGCCCCCGCCGGCCATTCACAGACGGCCGGCGCGGGCACGCGCACGCCTACAGGAGCGCGAGGGAGGCGGCGGCGGTAAGGAGTTTGGGGTGTTTGGGGGGGTTTCACCCCGCGGGACATCCCGATCTCGGATGTCCCGCGGGGTGGGGGGTGATCGGCCCGGGAATCTTATAGATTCCCGGGCCGATCACCCGTGGGTGTTGGTCCACTTTAAGTGACCATGAAGAAGCATGCTTTTCATGTGCTTCACTATATGGCATGCAGCGCACAATTAGAAGCGGCAATACTTATACTTTGCATAGTGTTGTGTTCTGCTGTTACAGGGAACCCATGGGTAACTTAGCCTCTCACTGATAAGGGATTAGGTAAATATGTTTTTTGCAGGACTAGAGACACTTGTATAAGTGAAGGGAATGGAGGATCAATAGTTCAAGACTGAAGCTGTACCATTGGAAAAACTGCTGTCATTCAGCAAAAGGCTATAAAAACTTCGATTAGCTTAAACTTTAAACATGACTATGGGATTCTACTAGGGAAACCATGTTTTATAATAAAGGCCCCTTTCTGGATCCTCCCACTGCCCTATCTTCAGCAGAAGATCAGCACACAGAAAGGAGAAGTCAGCTTCTGCCCAACTACCTCTCTCTGCTAGAAGTCTTTCTTTCCTTCAAGGAATGTATACAATACATTCACATATTAATACAGAGGAGTCGGAAGTACAAAAAACTGAGGAGTCGGAGTCGGAACATTTATCTACCGACTCCACAGCCCTGGTCAATAGATCACTACATCATGCCTGACGACCCAGGGCCTCTCACACAGGGGTCGCTGCGGCACCCCAATTTACGGACGCTGGCTTTGACGGCCTGGCTATTGAAACCTCAATCCTGACGGAGAAACGGTTATCGGCCACGGTTGTGCAGACAATGATTCAGGCACGGAAGAAATCTTCTTCCATGATATACTACAGTGTTTGCCAGCCCTATATCGCTTGGTGCGAGGCCAAAAGCCTTCCTTGCCGAAAGTTTGCCATTTCTAGGATTCTGGAGTTTTTACAACATCGTTTACACTTGGGTCTCCAGCTGAGCACCCTCAAGGGTCAGGTCTCGGCTTTAGCCATCTTTTTCCAGAGATCCATTGCCAACCATAGGTTGATCAAGACTTTTTTCCAGGGAGTTACCCATGTCCGGCCACCGCGTAAGTCAGTATTACTGGTGTGGGACTTTTAGTGCTATCTGCTCTTCAGGGTCCTCCCTTCGAGCCATTGAGCGATGCTGCATTGTCTTTGTTGACTCTCAAAGTGGTCTTTCTGGTAGCGATCACCTCTGTGCGTCGTGTATCAGAGCAGGCTGCGCTTTGTATGAAACCACCCTATTTTGAGTTGCACGGAGATAAGGTGGTTTTTCGCTTTAAACCTGATTTTTGCCTAAGGTCTTTTCTCCCTTTCACCTTAATGAGGAAGTTGTCTTACCTTCCTTGTGTCCAGCACCGGCTAATTCCAAAGAACGGACCCTCCATGCCTTGGATGTGGTCAGAGCCATAAAGTATTACCTGGCTGCGACTGAATCCTTCAGGGAATCGGATTTGCTCTTTGTCCTAACAGAGGATTCTAGCAAAGGATTGCCACCAGCCAAGTCCACTCTCAGTAAGTGGATCAGACAAGCCGTGGTACAAGCATATTCTGCCACGGGGAAGGAACCCCCTTTTCGGATCACAGCTCATTCTACCAGAGCTATTGGTGTCTCTTGGGCTTTTCAGCACCAGGCATCGGTGGAACAAGTTTGTAAGGCCGCAACTTGGTCTTCTGTTCATACTTTTACAAAGTTTTACAATGTGGATGTCAGGGCCTCAGCTGATGCTGTTTTTGGCCGAAAGGTGCTTCAGGCGGTAGTGAAATGAACTACATGCTGTTCCGCACTGGGGATCCTGCCCATATGGACACTGCTTTTGGATGTCCCAATCGTGAGGATATTGGGACGGCCTGGACTGGATGTAGGGAAAAATACAATTCTGTGAAACTCACCTGTAGAATTGTTTTTGTATACATCCAGTCCAGGCCGTCCCACCCCGCCCTTGTTTTCATTATGCTTTTAAACGACTGGGGAATGATAGAGGGGCAGCTGCTTTTATAGGGGGCCGGGAGGAGCTACATCTTTGATCTTGCAGTCAAGCGCCCTCTAGGGGCGAACACCCAATCGTGAGATATTGGGACGGCCTGGACTGGATGTATACAAAAACAATTCTACAGGTGAGTTTCACAGAATTGTTTTTTTTCTCCCATCTCATGAGAAAGATAAAAGAGCACAGCAAAGGCATACTATTTGTAGCTGGGGACTCTAACCTTGCCCTAGACCCCAAATTAGACAGATCAATCCCTCAAAACAGGAACACCTCCCCAATCGCTCCATCCACACAACGCCACATCATATCAATGCCCAACCTTTTTTTTTTCCGGTGGGTTGGGGTGATTTTGTCACATTTCTTATGGGAATGCCACACTGAATAAGGGAATGGGGGTGCCACACTGCCTATATGGGCAATAGGATGGGGGAGGAATGCCACACTATATGGGGAATGGGAGGGGGGATGCCACACTGCCTATATATGGGATGGGAGGGATGCCATACTGCCTATGGGGAATGCCACCCTGCCTATGGGAATGAGATGGGGGGGATGCCACACTGTTTATGTGGAATGGGTGGGGGGAATGCCACACTGCATGTAATGGGATGTTTTTGCACATTTGGGTTTAAAATATTTTTCTTATTTTCCTCCTCCTAGGTGCAACTTATAGGGTGAAAAATATGGTATATGGATTTTATAATATAAATATTTCTAACAAATATATTTATACATTATTAGATCTCCCCTCATGTGTCTTTCCCAACTAAATAAACCGAATTTCAACAATTCTTTAGGTCACTTTTATCCCCGATTAATTTTGTTACCCGCCAGTTGTGGCTGTACGGACCCAAAAGAGAGTGCGATTAATGCAAGGGTGGGCTCACCCAGAATATTGTTCCTTCCCATGTGCATAACCCTCTATTTCTCTATTAAACTTCATTTGACATTTTTCTGCCCATACTTCTAATTTATCTAAATGTCCTCTTTTGTGACTATTTGCACAGTTTAGAATCTACAGCAAATGCATATATATATATATATATATATATATATATATATATATATATATTATATACACACACTAAAGAGAACCTGGCCCCTGCGGTACTCCACTAGTAATGGTGATCCAATCCAAGTACGGTCCATTAACCCTTTCGCTGCCAGCCTACCTGCAGCTTTTGTCGCCCTCTGTTGCCAGACCATGTTCCACTATTTTGCGCTACACATGTTCAACTGTGATTTTTGAAAGGATTTCCCAGGAAAATGATATATTGTTTTTTTCAAGAGAGTCTGGGCTTCAACATGAAATCTCTTGTTTGGCCTTTTTTTTAGTGTATTCTCAATACTTTTTGGTGAAATATGTGCAAAAAAAAAAAATATTTTTTGCAATTTGTAGTTTTTTTTGTAATAAAAAATATTTTTAAGTTTGTCAATAAAATTTTATTGCGTGTGAAAACCCTAATTTCTCCCAGTCACAGCGGTACTACATATGTATTGGCAGACACCCTTTCCTGCCCAGGAGACTCCCCCAAACTGAAACAGAGCTTTAGGAGATTTTCAGATAAAATACAACTGCTCTATGTGCAACTTGCAGTTTTTCCAGAAAAACAACCATTTACATTTAAAATACCCCCCATAAACTATATATTCTCTGGAAGTATACACCTCAAGGTTTCTAGGCGTACCAAGCTTGTTTATGTGGGCTTAGTTTTCTGGAAGTAATCCCTCAATGTATTCATTGATTGCACGTTTCCCTAAAAAAGAATAAAAAGGAAGAATCAAGACACATTTTCCTAAAAAAAAAAAAACAAGAACAAGAAAAAAAACAAGTAAAATCTCAAAAAGATACCCAACATGCATAGGTACTGTCAAAGGAAGAGTTGGCAAACACCCCAAAGTAAAGCATGCGCATAACAGTAATTTTACTTGAAAATTTCAGCTCTGCAGACAAAATGCGCACCTTGCAATTGTTTTGCTTGAAAACAACCCGTTACATTTGGAATATCCCCTATAAACCATATATTCCCTGGAAGTACACATGTTAAGCTTTCTAAGAGTACCCAGCTTGTTGTAGTAGGCTCACCTTTCTGGAAGTAATCCCTCAAAGAATTCTTAGGTTGCACAGGGTTTCCCTAAAAAAATGAATAAAAAGACTGAATAAATAACATGTTTTCCTAAAATATAAATATGCAAACAAGAAAAGAGCTAAATCTGAAAGAGCAAGGTCCCCCGAGCAGAACAATACCCAACATGCATAGGTACTATTAACCCTTTTAATTGCCAGCCTACTGTCACCCTCTGTTGACAGGTCATTTTTCCCCATTCTGCACCATGTTTAACCGTGATTTTTGCCAGAATTGTCAGGAAAATTATAGATATATATTTTGCAGCAGAGTTTAGGCTTGAACATGAAATGTCTTGTTTGTAATTTTTCTACTGTTTTTTTTAATATTTTTGTGTCTCCTTTATTTTAAATAAAACATTTACTTTATTAGAGAAAAACATATTACATGTGAAAGCCCAATTTCTCCCGATTACAACGGTACCACATTTGTATCGGTAGCCCCCCCATTCTTGCCCAGGAGACCCCCCAATTCTGTGAAGTACTCACCTGTAGAATTGGTATTATTGGTATACAGTACGTCCTGCTCCAGATAGATTACTTACACTTGGGTTATCCTCCGCCTGATGGCGCTGCACTGCAGAGACATGGAAAAACAGGCCCCTCCCGGCCCTTCAAATACCCAGGGACCTCCCACGAATCCCCAGCATTGAAAAGCAGTGAACAAGAGGCCGGGAGAATTAAACCACCCAGAACAACTGGTAATGATAACAATCACCATAGAGGGGATCCAGAATAATGCAACAACAGGGTGGGGTGGAGCAGGACGTACTGTATACCAATAATACCAATTCTACAGGTGAGTACTTCACAGAATTGTATTATTCTTAGTATACTGTACGTCCCGCTCCAGATATAATACTTATACTTTGGACATCCAATAGCAGTGTCCATAAAGTAGGGTGGGATCCCCCAACAAAAGGTGACAACAGGCAGTTTAAACTACTGCCGCCTGCAAAACCTTGCGGCCAAAAACAGCATCAGCTGAGGCCCTAACATCAACCTTGTAAAACTTTGAAAAGGTATGAACAGAAGACCAAGTAGCGGCCTTTCAAACTTGTTCAACAGAAGCCTGGTGCTGGAAGGCCCAAGAGGCACCAATAGCACGAGTGGAATGAGCAGTAAGGCGGAAGGGAGGATTCTTCCCCTTAGCAGAATAGGCCTGAATACCAGCCTGACGAATCCATTTGCTAATAGTAGACTTGGCAGGAGCCAAGCCCTTCCTAGGACCAGAAGGGACCACAAAAAGAGCATCAGTCTTCCTGAAGGCCGCAGTGACTACCAGGTAGTACTTCAGACACCTTACCACATCCAATGAATGCAAAACCCTTTCCTTAGCGTTGCTAGGATTAGGACACAATGAAGGAAGGACAATATCCTGATTAAAATGAAAGGCAGACACCACCTTTGGCAGAAAGTCTGGCTTAAAGCGGAACACCACCTTGTCCTGGTGTCTCTCGTAGTATGGGGGCTGAATAGACAGAGCCGCCAGCTCAGACATGCGCCTGACCGAAGTAATAGCCACCAGAAAAACAACTGAGGGTAAGTACAGCCAGAGCAGCATTCTGAATAGGCTCAAAGGGAGCACCCTGTAAGGCAGACAAAACCAGGTTCAAGTCCCAAACAGGGACTGTAGGCTTACGCGGGGGACGCACGTGAGTGACCCCCTGAAAGAAGGTCTTGACCAAGGAATGCTGTGCAAAAGACTTCTGAAAGAAGATAGACAGGGCAGAAACCTGACCCTTCAGAGTACTGAGTTTTAAACCCAACTCCAATCCATGTTGTAAAAACTCCAGAATTCCAGGGATTAAGAATTCCCTGCAGGGGAGAGACCTAGACTCACACCAGTCAATGTAGGAACGCCATACCCTATAATAGATGGCAGAAGAAGTTTTCTTCCTAGCCTGTACCATGGTATCCACCACTGAGGCAGACAAGCCTTTCTCCATCAAGATGGAGGTTTCAGCAGCCAAGCCGTCAAAGCCAGAGTTTGTAAACTGGGATGGTGTAGGGAGCCCTGAGTGAGTAGATCTGGCTCCTCCAGCAGGACGTACTGGTCTACTGCCATTTGTACCACGTCTGCGAACCACACTCTTCTTGGCCACCTCGGGGCCACCAGAATCACTGGCACCCTTTCCAGGGCAATCTTGCGCAGAACCCTGCCCAGCAGGGGAAACGGGGGGAAGGCATACAGAAGACGGAATTTCTTCCAAGACAGTGACAGAGCATCTGTGGCCAAGGCCAGAGGATCCTGCGACAGGGAGACAAAGGCCGGGAGCTTGTGATTGTGACTGGATGCAAACAGATCCACATCCGGTAGGCCCCACCGGTAACCCAGGGACTGGAATACCCTGTTGCAGAGGGACCACTCCCCCTGACGGGAAGTCCCCCTGCTCAGAGAGTCTGCTAGAAGATTCTCTACCCCCGGGATATAAACAGCTGAGATGCATTGAACATTGGCCTCCGCCCCCATGTCAGAATCTGCAACACTTCCTGGAGGGCACCCTTGCTCCGGGTCCCTCCCTGATGGTTGATGTAGGCAACCGCTGTCCTGTTGTCTGAGCGCACCTGCACAGACAGACCCTGCAGGTGATCGGTCAACTGTTCCAAAACCAACCTGACCTCCCGTAGTTCCAGAATGTTGATGGGTAAATGGGCCTCCTGAGGGCCCCACCTCTCCTGGAACCTCAGGGATTTCCAGAATCCCCCCCAACCTGACAGACTGGCATCCGTGGTGACCGTCTCCCAGGAGGGGGCTAGAAAGGACCTGCCCTTTAGCAAGTTCTTGTGGTCCAGCCACCACGAGAGGGACCTTCTGACCAATGGGGGAAGCACACAAACCCCGTCCAAGGACGCGGGGTCCTTGTCCCATACTGATAGGAGGTGAAGCTGCAGAGGCCTCGAATGGAACTGAGCAAAGGGCACCGCCTCGAAGCTCGCCACCATCAGGCCCACCAGCCGCATTCCCTGTCTGAGGGAGAGCTGGGGGCACGAGAGCAGGGACCGCACCTGCGTAGTCAGATCCTCCACCTTCTGTTGGGGAAGGAATATTCGTGACTGAACCGTATCCAGAATCATCCCCAGGAATGGGGTCACCGGTGAAGGGGACAGGGAGGACTTGGGATGATTGATCACCCAGCCGAAGGACTCCAAGGTGGACACCACCAGCTGAGTGTCCAGCTCCGCCTGCTGTAGAGGCCATGAGGCGACGAGAATGTCGTCCAGGTAGGGCAGCAATCGAATGCCCCCTGACCTTAGCAAGGACATCACACCTGCCAATACCTTGGTGAACACTCTGGGAGCTGAAGTGAGGCCAAAGGGAAGAGCCACAAATTGGTAGTGTTGATCTTTCAACTCGAACCTGAGAAACCTTTGATGCCCGGGGAACACAGGGATGTGAAGGTAAGCATCTTTGATGTCCACAGACGTCATAAAATCCCCTGGTCGTAGAGAGCCAATGGCCGAGCGCAGGGTTTCCATGCGAAAGCGCTTGCTCTTGACAATTTTGTTGAGGATCTTTAAATCCAGAATGGGCCTGACTGACCTGTCTCTTTTGGGTACTGTGAAAAGGTTGGAGTAGAAAGCTTCTCCTAATTCTCTCAAGGGAACTTTGCAAATAACTCCCAGCTCCAGAAGTCCTTGTACTGCATGCATCAGGACCTGAGCTGACACCGGGTCCTGGGGTATCCGGGACCTGACAAATCTTGAGGGGGGCCGCACAGCAAACTCTATCTTGTAGCCGGAAACTTGACGCCTCCAGACGTGCGCGAAGTGCTGTAGTCGCCCCCCCACCCTGGGGCGCCCCATCATGCTTGAGGGGTCTTGGGAGGGGGTTTGGATTTGGTCCCCCAGGAGGAGCCAGGGCGTCGCCCCCTGCTCCTATGCCAGGAGTCTGTGCGAGCCCCCGCAAAGGACACCCCTTTACCCTGCTTAACGCCTCTGTGGGGGCTGAAAGGGGGCCCTGGTTGCGAAAGGGCCGAGGCTGCCGCCTGCGCTGTGGTAACTTACCTCCTTTAGCAAAGAGGTCTAGGCAATCCCCTAACAGGCGCAGTCCCTTGAAAGGGAGCCCAGTAAGGGCTTTCTTAGCAGCATTGTCGGCCGCCCACTGTCTCAGCCATACCGCACGGCGTATAGCCACCGCCAAGGCGGAAGATCTGGCACACAGCCTAATAGCATCGTCCGATGCAGACAGGATAAAGTTCACAAATACACCACAGTTGGACAGTGCATTAAAAATACCATTTTGTGAGTACTCACCTGAAAAATGGATATTGTCAGTGTGCCACACACCCCGCTTCACTTTTAATATTCTTCACGATTGGGTCACTCACCGCCAGGTGACGCCGCTGCAGAGAGGAAGTCCTGCAACGAGCCCCCCCCCCCCCGGGCCCACATACACCTGGTACCTCCCACTCAACACCAGTGATTTAAAAAGCAGAAAGACAAGGTACCAGTAATTTAACGGTAACCTCAAAATAAATAAAAACTTCACCATATAAAGGATTCGGGATACCGAAAAGGGTGGGAGTGAAGCGGGGTGTGTGGCACACTGACATTATCCATTTTTCAGGTGAGTACTCACAAAATGGTATTATTCTCAGTGTGCCACACACCCCGCTTCACTTTTAAAATATTCTTCACGATTGGGACATCCAAAAGCAGTGTCCACAAGGGATGGGTATCCCAAGGCAAGGTGAAGCATAACTTAAATGACTGCAGTCTGCAGAACTTTGCGGCCAAAAACAGCATCCGCTGAGGCTCGCAAATCAACCTTGTAAAACTTAGAAAAAGTATGAACAGAAGACCAAGTGGCGGCCTTACAAACTTGTTCAACAGAAGCTTGGTGCTGAAAAGCCCAAGACGCTCCAACGGCGCAAGTAGAATGAGCAGTGATACCAAAAGGGGGAACTTTCCCCTTAGCAGCATAGCCGGCAATAACGGCCTGACGTATCCATTTGCTAATGGCAGATTTGGCCGGTGCCAAACCCTTCTTAGGTCCACAGGGCACAACAAAAAAGGCATCCGTCTTACGAAAAGGAGACGTGATAATCAAGTAGTACTTAACACAGCCTACTACATCCAAACAATGCAAAACCCTCTCTTTGTCATTCTTAGGATTAGGACACAAGGAGGGAAGAACAATATCCTGATTCAAATGAAAAGCAGAAACAACCTTAGGAAGAAAGTCTGGCTTGAACCGAAAGACCACTTTATCCTGATGCCTCTCAAAGTAGGGCGCCTGGATAGACAAGGCCGCCAACTCCGAGACACGCCGGACCGAAGTGATAGCTACCAAGAAGACAATCTTCTGAGTCAGGGTAGACAAAGCAATATCTTGCAGAGGCTCAAAAGGAGGAGCCTGCAGAGCAGAAAGAACCAAATTCAAATCCCAAACCGGGAGTAATGGTTTCCTGGGAGGCCGCACATGCGTAACCCCCTGGAAAAAAGTTTTAACTAAAGGATGAAGCGCAAAATGCTTCTGAAAAAAGATAGATAAGGCAGAAACTTGCCCTTTCAAAGTACTTAGCTGAAGACCAGAGTCCAGCTCAGATTGTAAAAACTCCAGAATCCTGGAGACCGAAAAGACCCTACAAGGAAAAGATCTAATCTCACACCAAGCAATATAGGCTTTCCAAGTCCTATAGTAGATGATAGAAGAAGACCTCTTCCGGGCACTGATCAGAGTCTTAACGACTGAGTCAGAAAGACCCTCCTCCTTCAAGATGGAGGTTTCAGCAGCCAGGCCATCAAACCCAGCGCTGGTAAATTGGGGTAACACAACCGACCCTGAGTGAGCAGATCGGGCCGAAGAGGCAGAACGAACTGGTCCACTGCCAGCCGAACGATGTCTGCGAACCACACTCGCCTTGCCCACCTTGGGGCCAAGAGAACGGCGGACACCCTTTCCAGAGCCAACTTCCGAACCACCCTGCCCAGCATGGGTATCGGAGGAAACAGGTATAGAAATCCCAGATCCCCCCAGCTCAGGGACATGGCGTCCACTGCCAGAGCCAGAGGATCCTGGGAGAGCGACACGAAGTTCGGGAGCCTGTGATTGTGACGAGAGGCAAACAGGTCCACCTCCGGTGTCCCCCATCGGAGACACAGTGAGCGAAAAACCTGAGGATGGAGAGCCCATTCTCCCAGACGGGGAGAGCCCCTGCTCAACTGGTCCGCTTCCTGGTTCTCCACTCCTGGAATGTATACCGCCGAGAGACAAGGAACATGGGCATCTGCCCAGGTCAGGATCAGGGACACCTCTCTGAGAGCACTCAGACTGTGAGTCCCTCCCTGATGATTGATGTAAGCAACCGCTGTTCGATTGTCTGAACGCACCTGGACCAGAAGGCCCAGAACGTGTTGAGTCAGAAGAGCAAGCACCCGACGGATGGCTCTCAGTTCCAGAACATTGATGGGTAAGTGGGCCTCTTGAGGTCCCCACTGCCCCTGGAACTGAAGCTCCTTCCAGAATCCGCCCCATCCCGAAAGACTGGCGTCCGTGGTGACAATTTCCCAAAGAGGGGTCAGGAAAGACCTGCCCCTCACGAGATTGGCCGAGACCAACCACCACTGGAGGGACTGCCGGACAACTGGAAGGGCTGATCCAGCGACCGAGGCTGTCGGTCCCAGGACGCCAACAGATAAAGCTGAAGCGTCCTCGTGTGAAATTGAGCAAAAGGAACTGCCTCGAAAGAGGCGACCATCAACCCTACCAGCCTCATCCCCAGACGGATGGACGGCCGAGGATTGGAAAGAAGGACCCGAGCCAACTCCTGAATTAGATGAATTTTGGACTGGGGGAGAAACACTCTGTGTTGATGAGAGTCCAACTGCATCCCCAGAAAGGACACCACCCTGGCCGGAGCGAGGGAGGACTTGGGGAAGTTGATCACCCAACCAAAGCTTTCCAGCGTGGAGACCACCATCCTGGTGTCTGTCTCCGATTGATTGAGTGACGGAGCCATGATGAGAAGGTCGTCCAAATAAGGTACGACACGAATGCCCCGAGATCTGAAAATGGCCATCACCCCTGCCAGCACCTTGGTGAACACTCTTGGAGCCAAGGTAAGGCCAAACGGAAGTGCCACGAATTGAAAATGCTGATCTTTCATCACGAATCGAAGAAAACGTTGATGAGCCTGGCAGATGGGAACATGAAGATAAGCATCCTTGATGTCTATGGACGTCATGAAGTCCCCCTGCCGAAGGGAACCGACGGCCGTACGCAAAGTTTCCATGCGAAACTTCCGAAAACGGATGAACTTGTTGAGTAATTTCAGGTCCAGGACGGGACGAACCGACCCGTCCTTTTTGGGGACTGCGAAAAGATTGGAGTAGAAACCGAGGCCCATCTCTAAGCGCAGTACCGGCCGGATGACCGCCATTTCCAACAGATTCCTTACCGACGCCAGGAGCCCCTGTGCGGCCAAAGGATCGATGGGCACCCGAGACCGAAAGAGCCGTGAAGGAGGGCAAGACTCGAATTCCAGCTTGTAACCGGACGACACCACCTCCCGGATCCATCTGTCCGGAACCTCCTGGTCCCAAACCTGGTAAAAGTGTTGCAATCGTCCCCCCACCTGCACGGGTGAGGGCAGCCCCTCATTGCTGAGCGGGCTTACCAGCAGGCTTGGGCTTGGTGCCCCAGGACTGAGTGGGACGGCCACGGCCCCTCCCCCGAGTCCAACCTGCACCTCTGGTAGCGGGAAAGGAAGCCCCCCTACCCGCTCTGAATCCCCGAAAGGAAGACCTAACAGTACTTGCCCACCGAAAGGGGCGACGAGGCCTCTTGCAATGCGGCATTTTACCACCTTTTGCAACTGAATCAATTTTATCACCAAACAGCCACAAGCCCAAAAAGGGGAGAGCTGTGAGCACCTTTTTAGAAGCTAAGTCCGCCGACCACTGGCGCAGCCACACTGACCGACGAATAGCCACCAGCATTGCCGCTGTCCTGCTACTCATAGCCAGCGCATCGTCCTGAGCGGACAGAACATAGGAAACAAAAGACTCACACTGCTTGAGAGCAGTAAACTCCTTACAAGTGGGATCAAGATCCACACACAGATCCTGAATAACAGATCTAACCGCCAATAGAAGAAGCGCCGAAGCACACACCGGGCGCATCGTTGATCCGGCACTAATAAAACCATGGCGAGCGTACTGGTCAATCCGACGATCCTCACCATCCTTAAGGGCAGTGGTCTCAGAAGACTGCACTATAGCCATGTTAGAGAGCCCTAGCACAGGGGTATCGACGTCAGGAGGAACCGACCAAAGCTTCACCAATTCTGGCGGAAAAGGATAACGTTTCTCCCAACTGGAAGGAATTCCAGTTAACCGCGTGGGATGTTCCCAGTCTTTAAGCACAACCCTCTCAAAGTGTTGTTGTCTGGGAAAAACCAAACGCGGCTGAGGCACATTAAACAACTGACCCTTTGGCAGGGTGACAGCCTCAGGCGGATCTAAATTCAAAATTTCAAACATTTGAGCCAGAATGGAGGGGGTGTCAAGGGAAACCCCCGCAGTCAAATCGCCAATAGCATCAACCTCAAGCTGATCTGCAGGCTCATCTAACTCCAACAGGAATTCCCCCTCCTCGTCCAGGGAGCAATCGGACCAATCCACAGGCTCACATACCTCATCCTGTGAAGCCGGAGGTACAGGAGAAAGGTGCTTCCATTTCGCAGTGGCCTTCAACCCTGCTTTGACGGAAATTATCTTCTCGAGGTTGGACAATCGTGCAGACACCTCGGATTGCGAATCCCCACCCTTGACAATGTCACACGGGGTCCGGAACAGGGAGGGAGGGGTAGGGGATGATGGAAGTTGCGAAGAGCCAGCAGCCGGAGCGACAGACTGACGCGCAATATTCTGCCTTGCACAAGGAATGCATAATATAACATCATCGCCTGGGAGCGGAGTCCCGCAGCCCCCACACAACCTGGATGGCCCAGAAGAACCATTTTCGGTATTATCGGAAGCCTCCATATGGTGATTTATGGTATTCGCAAAACCCTGGGTTTAAGGAATAAGCCACCCGGGTTCCCCCCTTATGTTAATGTCCCGGGAGGGAGGATTTAATTTATAATAAAGATCCCCTTTAAAATAATTAATGTAATAAATCTATATATATATTTTTTTTTTATATATATATATATATATATATATATATAAATATGTCCCAATTTAGAGAAAAAGGACTAGCCAGGTATAATAGAATCGGGAGGCCACTGTGTTGAGGGAATCCCAGGATCTGTGGGGGAAGAAAAAAGTAACACATGATAATGCACACCAGAGTGCTTTAAAGAGGCAAAAGAAAACTTGACCTCTATTTTTCCTCCTCTTCTTATATATATAGTTTCTTTTTTTTTTTTTTTTTTTAAATAAAAATCAGTCATGATAATAATGGACGGCCCCACGCGAGGTGAGGCCGCTTACCTGCCCAAGTGAGGCTAAAAAGCCAAGGCACCCGACCAGCAGTAATGTCAGTATTGGCAGTAGCAGCAGTAGCCGCAATGGCGGCAATAGCGGCAGTAGAGGTAGTAGCGGCAGTAGCGGCTGTGGAGGTGAAACACACGTGCGGCCGAGAGCCCCGCACCTGTCTTCCTAATGAAGGGAAGGAAGTGCGGCTGGGGCCGTGACGCCGCTGCCGTGACCACGCCCCCCTCTGACGTCAACCGGGCCCCGACCCCCTCCAAATTCAAACAGTGCGGCCCGCCAGACGGCGGTGCCGCAACACAATAGGCGCACAACACCCTCAGTAGATGGAGGGGGGTGGGGGGAGCCAAAAAAGCTAACTAGGCAGCCTGTGCTGCAATGGTGCTGACAACGCGGCCCGCCTAACGGCGGTGCCAATTAAGAGAGGAGACAAGGGGGGAGGGGGAGGGGAGCTGTAACACCTGTAGAAAGGACGCAAACAGCCTCAAACAAGCCTGCACAGCGCGGCCCTAAAGCTGACCCAAACTCTGCCATGCAGGCCAGCACAAATGGCAGAACTGCCAGAGGGGATAACAACATGCAATATAAGGGGGAAACAGTCAAGCCAAGTGCACCCTTGCTTGTGGTGCCGCTTGACAAGTGTAACATAAGCCAAACATACAAGCAAATAAACATACAGTAAAACACACATGCAAATACACATCCCTCCACCCCCCCCCCCCCATAGTGAAGGGAGAAGGGACCGTAACGGGAGAGCAAGGGGAACCTCGGGACAGGGGCATCCCAAATCCAGGTCACCATGCCGGACAGCCGCATTGCCCCCAAAACAGGGGGTCGAGCGGAGGAGATAAGCTCCTAGGCACCTATAGTGCCATCTACCAATTGCCCAGTGAGCAGCCTAGGCTGGGAGGCTTCCATTTAACCACAAAGGTAACAAACAATCAAAACCGGGCAGAAATAGACCAAAGGGGGTGCCGGGGTAAGACCCCGGCTACCTGCAAGCAGGAGACTTCATTCTTCTGTCTTGTCGCCATGCAGAGAGAAAAACACTGGTGTTGAGTGGGAGGTACCAGGTGTATGTGGGCCCGGGGGGGGCTCGTTGCAGGACTTCCTCTCTGCAGCGGCGTCACCTGGCGGTGAGTGACCCAATCGTGAAGAATATTAAAAGTGAAGCGGGGTGTGTGGCACACTGAGAATAGTATCAGCAGGCAACTCGTCTGGGGTGTCAAGTGCATTCCTGACCATGGCCCTGAGCGCCACGGCAGTAATGGCCAGAGCGCAGACCGGGCGCAGTGCCGCCCCTCCAAACGCAAAGGCATGGCACGCCAATTTATCAATGCGCCGGTCCTCAGAATCCCGCAGTGTAGTAGTGTCGGGAGAGTGCATAATAGAGGTGTTAGACAGCCCTAGAATAGGAGCATCGACCTCGGGGGGGCGATGACCAACACTTGACCATGTCAGCAGGAAATGGATACTTCCTGTCTAGACTCTTAAGGATCCTGGGAAGTCTACTGGGATGTTCCCACTCCTTAAGCACGAGGTTATTGAAATGGGTCTGCTCAGGAAATTCCAATTGAGCCTTAGCAGTATGGAATAGCTCACCCCTTTGCCTGGGAGCCGCAACAGGGGGAGAGATGGACAAAACCTCAAAAAATCTGAAGCAATAGCTTATCAGTATCATCCGGGGTCCAGTGATCAGAACCAGAATCGTCATGACCCCTAGACTACTTATCAGATGACTCTGACTCAGAGATCAGCTCCTCCTCGTCCGAAAGGGTATGGTCATATAGATGAGTAAACTCATCAGACTCCGTAGGGAATGGAGTCAGGGACAATGTGCCGTTTTTTTGTGGTAGCCTTGCGCGCTAGAGTACTAGCAAGCAATTTTTCAACACTGGCCAGTCTAGTAGCCACATCAGGATGAGAATCCCCGCTTGTATTGGGGATTAGACTCAGGCTTGGTGGGGTAGGTGAAGTGAGGCGAGGTGCAGACTCAGCCCCAGAAGGGGCGGGAAGAACCAGTAACGCCTTCTGTGCACAAGGGACGCAGACCCGAGCATTGTCACCGTTGATAGATGAGACCCCACAAGCTACACACAGCCGGGCTTGTCCCGAGGGAACCCCGTTAACAATATCCTGGGATGCCTCCATATGGTGATTAATGGGCACAATAGGCCAGTAGGGATTGACGCTGTAAGCTACCCTGGATGCCCCAAAGACCCGCAGGGAAGTGGGAGTAATTATACTAGGTCGAAATGGCACCAAGCGGACCTCGAAGGGCGGGCCAGAGCGGGCTGTGACGCG
Organism: Gastrophryne carolinensis; assembly: GCA_027917425.1. Lineage (NCBI taxonomy): Eukaryota > Metazoa > Chordata > Amphibia > Anura > Microhylidae > Gastrophryne > Gastrophryne carolinensis. The sequence goes on from CM051234.1 coordinate 513,573,595, forward strand.
GAGCGCGCAAAGTCAGGTCTCCGCCCCCCGAAGAGCGCGAAGCTCTGAAAACAGTAGTCAGCGCAGACAGCAGAGTGAATGACACACTATAGAACCAAAAAACGGGGAATACTTCCCGATGCACCCGACAACAAATACCAATAAAGGCACCGCAGCGTCTGAGCCAATTGAAGAACAACAGCGCGGCTCTGACACCAGGTGTATAAGTCAAAGACAATACTAAGGCCATAACGTGTACTGAATACACCAGACCACCACACCCCCCCACCTTTCTTTCCCCCCGAACTACGGGGGGAACGAGGGAGAATGGCGACCCTTTGAACAGGGTCCACCGCTACATGGGGTATGGGGCAATAGCGCGGGAGGGGCATCCACAAGAGACTCACCATTAGCCTAAAGCGCCTACCCTTTGGTGGGGGACTGCGGTGGAGCATGGCTCCATAAGCACGCATGGTGCTGCCTACCTTCACCCGACCAGCGCAGCCCAGGGTGTGGGGACGGCTGCGGCTCTTCCAGGTCTGGGCCCGGGAGGTCACAGACAATTGGATCTTGGAAGTGGTCTCCTCCGGGTACAAACTGGAGTTCGAGTACTGGCCGCCTCCAAGATTCTTAAGGTCTCGGGTGCTCTCGCACCCTCAGGCTGCACAGGGGCTCCTGTTGGCAGTGAAAAACCTTATGGACATGGGAGTTATATGCCCGGTCAGTGCCTCCGTCGGAGAGAGGCAGGGGTTACTACTCCAACCTTTTCACGGTTCCCACAAAGGAGGGTTCGGTGTGACCCATTCTAGATCTCAAGGTTCTCAACAGGTTTATCAGAGCCAAAAAGTTCCGCATGGAGACTCTGCGCTCGGCTATCAATTCCCTTCGCCAACTGGATTTTATGACATCCATAGACATCAAGGATGCGTATCTTCATGTTCCGATTTTTCTGGCACATCAGAGATTCCTCCGGTTTGCGGTGGAAGATCAACATATTCTTAGTATACAGTACGTCCTGCTCCAGATATAGTGAAAAGGTCACTATATCTATACCAAAACCTTGGTCAGGAAAGCACTAGATAGCCCAGACGATTTGCCACCTGATACTATTAATGCATTGTCTACCTATGATGTGTTTGTTAACTTTATCCTGTCTGCATCGGATGATACTATTAGGATGTGTGCCAGATCTTCCGCCTTGGCGGTAGCTATACGCCGCGCGGTATGGCTGCGCCAGTGGGCTGCTGACAATGCTGCTAAGAAAGCCCTTACTGGACTTCCATTTAAGGGGCTACGCCTGTTTGGGGACCGCCTAGACCTCTTTGCTAAAGGAGGTAAGTTACCCCAGCGCAGGCGGCAGCCTCGGCCCTTTCGGAGCCAGGGCCCCCCTTCAGTCCCCTACCGAGGCGCTAAGCAGGGGAAGGGGGTGTCCTTCGCAGGGACTTGCGCAGATTCCTGGCATAGGAGCAGAGGACGACGTCCGGGCTCCTCCTGGGGGTCCAAACCCTAAGCCCCTCCCAAGGCCCCTCAGGCATGATGGGGCGCCCTCGCCCGCCAGGGTGGGGGGATGGCTACAGCACTTCGCGCACGTCTGGAGGCGCCAAGTCTCAGACCGGTGGATTCAGTAGGTAGTGTCCTCTGGTTACAAGATAGAATTTGCTGTACGGCCCCCCCACAAGATTCATCAGGTCCCGGATCCCCCAGGACCCTGTATCAGCTCAGGTCTTCCTACAAGCCGTGCAAGGTCTTCTGGATCTGGGGGTCATTTGCAGGGTCCCCTTAAGAGAACTGGGCAAGGGGTTCTATTCCAACCTTTTCACAGTGACCAAAAAAGATGGGTCAGTCAGGCCCATTTTGGATTTAAAGATCCTCAACAGATTTGTCAAGAACAGAAGCTTTCGCATGGAAACTCTGCGCTCGGCCATTGGCTCCCTGCGCCCAGGGGATTTTATGACGTCTGTGGACATCAAAGACGCTTACCTTCACATCCCTGTGTTCCCGGGACATCAAAGGTTTCTCAGTTTCGCGTTAAAAGATCAACATTACCAGTTTGTGGCCCTACCATTTGGCCTCACTTCAGCTCCCAGAGTGTTCACCAAGGTGCTGGCGGGGGGGGGGGGGGGTGATGTCTATGATAAGGTCAGGGGGCATACGCGTGCTGCCCTACCTGGACGACATTCTCATCTCTTCACTGTCCCTACAGCAGGCAGAACTGGACACTCAGCTGGTGGTGTCCACCTTGGAGTCCTTCGGCTGGGTGATCAATCATCCCAAGTCCTCTCTGTCCCCTTCGTCGGTGACCCCATTCCTGGGGATGATTCTGGATACGGTTCAGTCATGGATATTCCTTCCTCAACAAAAGGTGGAAGCTCTGACTGCGCAGGTGAGGTTCCTGCTCTCGTGCCCCCAGCCCTCCCTCAGGCAGGGAATGCAACTGGTGGGCCTGATGGTGGTGAGCTTCGAGGCAGTGCCCTTTGCTCAGTTCCATTTGAGGCCTCTGCAGCTTCACCTTCTGTCAGTTTGGGACAAGGACCCCACGTCTTTGGACAGGGTTTGTGTGCTTCCCCCCTCTGTCCGAGGGTCCCTCTCGTGGTGGCTGGACCACAGGAACCTGCTACAGGGCAGGTCCTTCCTGGCCCCCTCCTGGGAGACGGTCACCACGGATGCCAGTCTGTCAGGTTGGGGGGGATTCTGGAAGTCCCTGCGGTTCCAGGGGAGGTGGGGCCCTCAGGAGGCCCACCTGCCCATCAACATTCTGGAACTACGAGCGATCAGGTTGGTACTGGAGCAGTTGACCAATCACCTGAAGGGTCTGGCTGTGCAGGTGCGCTCAGACAACAGGACAGCAGTTGCCTACATCAACCATCAGGGAGGGACCCGGAGCAGAGGTTCCCTCCAGGAGGTGTCGCGGATTATGACATGGGCGGAGGCCAATGTTCAATGCATTTCGGCCGTGTATATCCCTGGGGGAAGAGAATCTACTGGCAGACTCTCTGAGCAGGGGGACTTCCCGTCAGGGGGAGTGGTCCCTCTGCAACAGGGTATTCCAGTCCCTGTGTCACCGTTGGGGTCTACCGGATGTGGATCTGTTCGCATCCCGTCACAATAACAAGCTCCCAGTCTTTGTCTCCCTGTCTCAGGATCCTCTGGCCTTGGCCACGGATGCTCTGTCACTGTCATGGAAGGAATTTCGGCTCCTGTATGTCTTTCCTCCGTTTCCCCTGCTGGGCAGGGTTCTGCGCAAGATTGCTCTGGAAAGGGTGCCAGTGATTCTGGTGGCCCCAAGGTGGCCAAGACGAGTGTGGTTCGCAGACGTGGTACAAATGGCAGTAGACCAGTACGTCCTGCCAGGGGCGCCAGATCTGCTCACTCAGGGCTCCTTAAGCCATCCCAATTTACAAACTCTGGCTTTGACGGCCTGGCTGCTGAAACCTCCATCTTGATGGAGAAAGGCTTGTCTGCCTCGGTGGTGGATACCATGGTGCAGACTAGGAAGAAAACTTCTTCTGCCATCTATTATAGGGTATGGCATACCTACATTGATTGGTGTCAGTCTAGGTCTCTTCCCTGTAGGGAGTTCTTAGTCCCCAGGGTTCTGGAGTTTTTACAGCATGGATTGGAGTTGGGTCTAAAACTCAGTACTCTGAAGGGTCAGGTTTCTGCCCTGTCTGTCTTCTTTCAGAAGTATTTTGCTCAGCATCCCTTGGTTAAGACCTTCTTTCAGGGGGCCACTCATGTGCGTCCCCCACGTAAGTCTATGGTCCCTGTTTGGGATTTGAACTTGGTTTTGTCTGCCTTGCAGGGTGCTCCCTTTGAGCCTATTCAGGATGCTGCTCTGGCTGTGCTTACCCTCAAGGTTGTCTTTCTGGTGGCTATTACTTCGGTCAGGCGTGTGTCTGAGCTGGCGGCTCTGTCTATTCAGCCCCCATATTATGAGAGACACCAGGACAAGGTGGTGTTCCGCTTTAAGCCAGACTTTCTGCCTAAGGTGGTGTCTGCTTTTCATTTGAATCAAGATATTGTTCTTCCTTCTTTGTGTCCTAATCCTAGCAACGCTAAGGAAAGGGTTCTGCATTCCTTGGATGTGGTCAGGTGTCTGAAGTATTACCTGGTAGTCACTGCGGCTTTCAGGAAGACTGATGCTCTTTTTGTGGTCCCTTCTGGTCCTAGGAAGGGTTTGGCTCCTGCCAAGTCTACTATTAGCAAATGGATTCGTCAGGCTGTGATTCAGGCCTATTCTGCTATGGGGAAGAATCCTCCCTTCCGCCTTACTGCTCATTCTACTCGTGCTATTGGTGCCTCTTGGGCCTTCCAGCACCAGGATTCTGTTGAACAAGTTTGCAAGGCCGCTACTTGGTCTTCTGTTCATACCTTCTCAAAGTTTTACAAGGTTGATGTTAGGGCCTCAGCTGATGCTGTTTTTGGCCGCAAGGTTTTGCAGGCGGCAGTGGTCTAAACTGTCTGCTGTCACCTTTTGTTGGGGATCCCACCCTACTTATGAACACTGCTATTGGATGTCCCAAGTGTAAGTACTATATCTGGAGCAGGACGTACTGTATACTAAGAATAATACAATTCTGTGAAGTACTCACCTGTAGAGTTGATATTATTTGTATACAGTACGTCCTGCTCCACCCCACCCTGGTTTTTTGCATTATTCTGGATCCCCTGTATGGTGATTGTTATCTTTGTTATAATTACCAGTTGTTTTGGGTGGTTAAATTCTCCCAGCTTCTTGTTCACTGCTTTTCAATGCTGGGGATTTGTGGGAGGTCCCTGGGTATTTGAGGGGCCGGGAGGAGCCTGTTTTGCATGTCTCTGCAGTGCAGCGCCATCTGGAGGAGGATAACCCAAGTGTAAGTACTATATCTGGAGCAGGACGTACTGTATACAAATAATATCAATTCTACAGGTGAGTACTTCACAGAATTGTATTTTTCAGTTTGTAGCCCTTCCCTTCGGACTGACCTCGGCGCCGAGGGTCTTCACCAAGGTCTTGGCGGGAATAATGGCTCTGCTCAGAGCTCAGGGCATTCGCATTGTGCCTTATCTGGACGACCTGTTGATCTCAGCTTCTTCCCTCCGTCAGGCGGAGCTGGACACACACCAGTTGGTGTCGACCCTGGAGAGGTTCGGGTGGGTGATCAACCGCCCCAAGTCTTCTCTCTCTCCGTCTCGTGTGATTTCATTTCTGGGCATGAATCTGGATACCATTCAGGCCAGAGTGTTTCTGCCCCAGACCAAGATGCAGGGGATTCAGGGTCTGATCAGCCTTCTTCTGGCCAATCCTTGTCCCTCTATCCGACAGGGGATGAAACTGGTGGGTTTGATGGTATCCTCCTTCGAGGCGGTACCGTTTGCACAGTTTCACATGAGATCTCTTCAACTTCACCTATTGACGCATTGGGACAGGTGTCCGCAGTCATTGAATCAACCTTTCAGGATGTCTCCCAGGGTTCGGCAGTCCCTTCGGTGGTGGCTGGAATCGAGCAACTTGTTGAAGGGCAGATCCTTTCTGGTCCCTTGTTGGGAGACTGTTACCACGGATGCCAGCCTGTCGGGCTGGGGAGGTTATTGGAAAAGTCATCAGTTCAGCGTGGTGTGGGGTCCTCAGGAGGCTCACACCCCCATCAATGTCTTGGACCTCAGAGCCATCCGACTGGTTCTGGCTCGGCTGACCTCACATGTACAGGGTCTACCGGTTCAAGTTCGTTCAGACAACCGAACGGCGGTAGCTTACATCAATCACCAAGGAGGGACTCACAGCAGGAGTGTCCTCGGGGAAGTCTCTCTGATCCTGCAATGGGCGGAGAGCAATGTTCCTTGCATTTCGGCAGTCTACATTCCGGGAGTGGAGAACACCGGTTCCCTGAGCAGGGGATCCTCTCGCCAAGGAGAGTGGTCTCTCAACCCCGAGGCTTTTCTGGATCTTTGCCACAAGTGGGGGACTCCGGAGGTGGATCTCTGCCTCGAGGCACAATCACAAACTTCCGGCCTTTGTGTCTCTTTCTCAGGATCCTCTATCTCTGGCAGTGGATGCCTTGTCCCTTGCTTGGAAGGATCTGGGTTTTCTGTACCTGTTTCCGCCTGTCTCCATGCTGGGCAAGGTAGTTCGCAAACTGGTTCTAGAAGGGGCACCAGCGATTCTGGTGGCTCCAAGGTGGCCAAGAAGGGTTTGGTACGCAGATGTTGTAAGGCTGGCCGAAGATCAGTACCGGCTTCCTTTGTTGCCGGATCTGCTATCTCAGGGTCAATTTCTTTACCCCGATTTACAAACGCTGGCTTTGACTGCTTGGCTGCTGAAACCTTCATTTTGAAGGAGGAAGGTTTGTCTGTGGCTGTTGTTCAGACCTTGATTAGGGCTAGGAAGCGGTCCTCTTCTGGCATTTACTATAGGAGTTGGAGGTCCTATATTGCTTGGTGCGAGGCTAGGGCCTTGCCTTGCAGGGTGTTTTCGATTCCCAGGATTTTGGAGTTTCTTCAGCATAATCTGGATCTTGGGTTCCAGCTTAGTACTTTGAAAGGACAGGTTTCTGCTCTGTCGGGTTTCTTCCAGAGGTCTTTTGCCTTACACCCGCTGGTTAAGACCTTTTTCCAAGGAATCGCGCATGTGCGGCCCCCTTGGAAGGCTGTGGTTCCTGTTTGGGATTTGAATTTGGTTCTTTCGGCTCTCCAGGGTCCTCCTTTTGAGCCGCTACAGGATATTGCTCTTTCAGTTCTCACTCAGAAGGTTGCTTTCTTGGTGGCTATTACCTCTGTTCGGTGTGTCTCTGAGTTGGCGGCTCTGTCGATTCAGGCCCCTTACTTTGAGAGACACCAGGATAAGGTGGTTTTTCGTTTTAAGCCGGATTTCCTTCCTAAGGTGGTGTCTGCTTTCCACCTCAATCAGGATATTGTTCTCCCTTCCTTGTGTCGTAAGCCTAACAATGACAAGGAGAGGGTTCTGCACAATTTGGATGTTCGCTGTGTGAAGTACTATTTGGTGACTACTTCTTCCTTCCGCAATGTTGGGGACTATTTTGCTAATGGAGGACTCCCCCTTTTAGGGTCACTGCGCACTCTACTCGTGCGGTTGGTGCATCTTGGGCTTTTCAGCACCAGCCTTCTGTTGAACACGTTTGTAAGGCTGCTACTTGGTCTTCCGTTCATACTTTTTCCAAGTTTTACAAGGTTGATGTGCGGGCTTCAGCGGATGCTTTTTTTGGCCGCAAGGTTCTGCAGGCTGCAGTGGTTTGAGTTGGTACATTCTTTACTGTTTCTGGTTCCCACCCATGATGGACACTGCTATTGGATGTCCCACATGTCATGAAGATCGAAGTGGAGTGTATGGCACACTTAGAATAATACAGTTTTGTGAGTACTCACCTTTAAAACGGGTATTATGAGTGTGCCATACACTCCACTTCGCCCCACCCCTTTTTTCAGGTATTCTGGGGCTTTTATATGGTGAACCATTGGTTTTGATTGTTAAGGTTATAATTGGTTCTTCCTGGTCCCCTTACTGCTTTTTTACACTGGGAAATTGGTGGGAGATCCCAGGTATATATGGACCCTGTGTCAGGGTTATCCAACACTACGGTTATGCCGTCTCCTGATACTGCCTCCTTGCACGATCCTGCTGACAGGCGTATGGATCAGCTGATTTGTCATGCGTTCACTTTTGTGGGTGCTGGGCTTCGCCCTGCGTGTGCCGCGGCCATTGACTCTTTAGCCATCAGGAAGAAGGTGAGACATTTCCCCATGCAGACCTTACGGTCCGCGGTGAGCTCGCTTCGGCCCGGCGACTTCATGACCACGGTGGATGTCAAGGATGCTTATCTGCACATACCGATATCTCAGGGGCATCAGAGGTTCCTGAGGTTTGCGCTGGAGGATCAGCATTACCAGTTTGTGGCGCTGCCGTTCGGGATCTCCTCAGCCCCCCGTGTGTTCACCAAGGTGCTGGCGGGCATCATGGCTATCCTGAGGAACCAGGGCATTCGTGTTCTTCCTTATCTGGACGATTTGCTCATTGCGGCTCAGTCCCTTCAGCAGGCCGAGAGCGACACCCGGACGGTGTTATGCACTCTCGAGGATTTCGGATGGGTAATCAATTACCCCAGGTCTTCTATCACTCCCTCAATGGTTAGGTCCTTTCTGGGCATGACTTTGGACACCTCTCAGGTCAAGGTATTCCTACCCCAGCAGAAGGCGGCGGGCCTCTGGACGCTGGTGTAGGCCTCACTGTCTTGTCAGCGGCCATCTATCCGTCTGGGGATGAAACTGGTGGGCCTAATGGTGTCATGCTTCGAGGCAGTGCCCTTCGCCCAGTTCCACGTGAGACCTCTTCAGTTGAATCTGTTGACCGGCTGGGACCGGACGCAGGAGTCCCTGGAACAGAAACTTTCACTGTCTCCCCTGGCCAGACAGTCCGTCTTGTGGTGGTTGGACCCCAGAAATCTTTTGGTGGGCAAGTCCTTTCTGACTTGATGCCAGTCTGACCGGCTGGGGAGGCGTCTGGCAGACGCAGAAGTTCCAGGGTCAGTGGGGTCCGCAGGAGAACCACTTGCCCATAAATCTCCTGGAGCTGAGAGCGATCCGGTTGGTGCTTCTTCAATTGACTCCCCAGCTAAGAGGCTGTGCGGTACAGGTTCGCTCGGACAATCAGACGGCTGTCGCCTACATCAATCACCAGGACGGGACTCGGAGCAAGCGAGCCCTCAAGGTGATGACCCAGATTCTAACTTGGGCAGAGGAGAATGTTCCCTGCATCTCGGCGGTTTACATCCCTGGGGTGGAAAACCAGGAGGCAGACTCCCTGAGCAGGGGGGCATCTCATCTGGGGGAATGGTCTCTCAGCAACAAGATCTTTCAGGCTCTGTGTCTCCGCTGGGGTCAGCCGGATGTGGACCTTTTTGCACCCAGACACAATCACAAGCTTCCGAGGTTCGTCTCCCTGTCAAGATAACCTCTGGCCTTCGCCACAGACGCTCTGGCAATTCCTTGGACGGAGTTCGGGCTCCTTTATGCATTCCCTCCGTTTCCACTCCTGGGCCGAGTACTGCGCAAGATAGCCCAGGAGGGGGTGCCAACCATCCTGGTGGCTCCTCGCTGGCCAAGACGGAGTTGGTTCGCGGACATAGTTCAGATGTCAGTCGATCCCTACATCATGCCCGACGACCCAGGACTTCTTACTCAGGGGTCGCTGCTTGCTGTTGAACACTGCTTTTGGATGTCCCACATGTCATCACTTCTGGGACGACCTGGACTGGATATATAGAATTGTTTTTGAATATATCCAGTCCAGGTCGTCCCAGAAGTAATGACATGTGGGTAGTCCACCACCAGGCGCAGTTACTGCAAGATCCAAAGCTGTAACTCGTCCTGGCCCCCTATAAAATGAGGTGTCTCAGTAGAATCCCCAGTGGTCAAAATGCAGTAATAAGGAGACAGGCCGGGAGGCCAAGAAACCATGTTACATCACATAGCTTCAGCATGTACTCTCTCCAACAAAAAATTAAGGACAACGGTCCAATATAAAAATGGTAATCACCATAACAGGCATATATTAATTCATAATTCAGCACTTCCTTTCCAATTAACTAGACACTCTTTCCAGAATTAAATGACCAGGTGCTGCAACCTTGTAAGGGGCTTCCACATCTTAAACCCCAAGCAAACACTGTATATTATCCATAAAGGTGCGCACTCATTTACCAACTTAGAAATAAAGTAACTACAATAGTATCAAAAAGAATATAATTCATTTATTAAACACCATATTATAAAGACAAGACAATCCTTGGACCAACATATAATTAAAAACAGAGTCCATGCATCATCACAGTGCAATTTCAGGTATGCTTTAAGGTGCAGCTATAATGACATCCTGAATTCATAAGCGCTATATTTCATTTACAATATATAGCTAAAGTGCTTGTGTGCAAAGGAAATAGCAATATCATATCATCTCAATTGCAAGATATAAAGATTGTAACAACAGTTTACTATATTGCACAAGCCCAGCAGCAATACATTGTATCTCCATTACTATCACATTCTACTAAGTCAGCAAACAAATTGATATAATAGCACATGCATAATATGCAACGGACTCACAGACAACAAACAATAAAGTTCATACTTATAAACGAAATCCATGGTATACAAACATAACCTGACGGCCGTTTCGGGCGTTCCTCGCCCTTTCTCAAAGGTGTGCATCCTAGCCCTATCTGCGCGCTCTTTATACTGTTACCCAGCCTCGCTCCCAGGCGCCACGTGACTCAAAGTGACGCGGCCGCACGGCCGCGCCTCTGTGGCTCACAGCCCGCCTACGTCAGTCCCGGCATGAGCGCCAACCAAGTGCGTGAGTAGGCTAAACAAAGCCAACCACACCATGGAGACGCGCACGCGCACGGGGCCGGCGCCGGCGGGAATCGTCAATAGCATCAATTTATAACTTATTACAACCACAAATGGTATAGTATGTTCAAAAATGACGATCTTGAGAGCAGCTTCAATCCATAATCAGTTTCTGGGGAGCTGGCTGTTTAGTCTTGCGTACCTACATATCCAAACATATAATATATACATATAATTAATACACAACAAACAATCATGGATCATAATTATATTCTCATTCAATCTTATTGTAAGACATCAAGTCTCGCTTACAATATGGTCCCAATCTCAAAATAACATTTCGACCCTTCACACTACCCTCAAGTGGAGAGAGTGGTTGAAGATGCGAAGCTTAAAGCTCTGGGAGTACAAAGGGAATCGTTACTTAAGTATAATCCCAAAAAAAGATCTGATCGTGTTCCTGCAGTGATTACTTATAGTGTACATAACCAACATATTAAGCACATTATTAATAGACATTGGTCTACTTTGACTAGTGACCCTGCTCTATCTGAAATCTTTTCGACCCCGCCTTTATTTACATGTAAACGACCAAGGAATCTTAGGAGCCATTTGATTCGAGCAGACACAGAGATTAGGAGTCAGGAGGAGGAAACTACAATTTTTGGCTTACCTAAACCACAGGGCATGCATAATTGTGGACATTGTGCCCAGTGTAGTTTTGTAATGAAGGGGCGTGAATTCTATCATCCACGCACTGGCAAAAAATATATAGTGAAAGGATTTGTAACATGTTCATCATCGTTTGTGGTTTATATGTTAAAGTGTCCCTGTGGAATGGTCTATGTAGGCCAGACAACTAGGGAGGTGAGACATAGAATTTCTGAGCATAGAAGTGCGATTAGGAGGGGTGACCTAAATTCACCAGTAGCCCGACATTTTCTATCAGCGGGTCATAATATATCACAGCTTAGGTTCATGGTTATAGAACAAGTACAAGCCTCTAAAAGAGGTGGAGATATGAGAAGGAGGTTATTACAGAGGGAGGTATTTTGGTTATATGAACTTAATGCCCTAGCTCCGCAGGGCATGAATGAGGAATGCGACCATACAGTTTTCATGTAAAACATATCCACGAACAGAATAATATGAGGATTGCATATGAGAAAATGTGGTATAAATTGTTTATAATGAGGATAGGTTAAATTTGGTTGTAAATATCTAATTATGGACTTTAGTGATCCCCATAATTACACCTGTTGATTGAATTTTAAGATAGTGCTGATATAATCATAGGGTTGCCATATAATGTACAGGATAATATGTGTTAAGGTTGATTTCCATATGAGCTGAGTTAGGGTCCACTTGAGGGTAGTGTGAAGGGTCGAAATGTTATTTTGAGATTGGGACCATATTGTACGCGAGACTTGATGTCTTACAATAAGATTGAATGAGAATATAATTATGATCCATGATTGTTTGTTGTGTATTAATTATATGTATATATTATATGTTTGGATATGTAGGTACGCAAGACTAAACAGCCAGCTCCCCAGAAACTGATTATGGATTGAAGCTGCTCTCAAGATCGTCATTTTTGAACATACTATACCATTTGTGGTTGTAATAAGTTATAAATTGATGCTATTGACGATTCCCGCCGGCGCCGGCCCCGTGCGCGTGCGCGTCTCCATGGTGTGGTTGGCTTTGTTTAGCCTACTCACGCACTTGGTTGGCGCTCATGCCGGGACTGACGTAGGCGGGCTGTGAGCCACAGAGGCGCGGCCGTGCGGCCGCGTCACTTTGAGTCACGTGGCGCCTGGGAGCGAGGCTGGGTAACAGTATAAAGAGCGCGCAGATAGGGCTAGGATGCACACCTTTGAGAAAGGGCGAGGAACGCCCGAAACGGCCGTCAGGTTATGTTTGTATACCATGGATTTCGTTTATAAGTATGAACTTTATTGTTTGTTGTCTGTGAGTCCGTTGCATATTATGCATGTGCTATTATATCAATTTGTTTGCTGACTTAGTAGAATGTGATAGTAATGGAGATACAATGTATTGCTGCTGGGCTTGTGCAATATAGTAAACTGTTGTTACAATCTTTATATCTTGCAATTGAGATGATATGATATTGCTATTTCCTTTGCACACAAGCACTTTAGCTATATATTGTAAATGAAATATAGCGCTTATGAATTCAGGATGTCATTATAGCTGCACCTTAAAGCATACCTGAAATTGCACTGTGATGATGCATGGACTCTGTTTTTAATTATATGTTGGTCCAAGGATTGTCTTGTCTTTATAATATGGTGTTTAATAAATGAATTATATTCTTTTTGATACTATTGTAGTTACTTTATTTCTAAGTTGGTAAATGAGTGCGCACCTTTATGGATAATATACAGAATCACCATAACAGGCAAAACAAGAGATATTGATGAACAAGGGTGGGGTGGGACGACCAGGACTGGATATATTCAAAAACAATTCTACAGGTGAGTTTCACAGAATTGTATTTTTCAGCCACAAAGAGAATGGGAAACTGCTTGCAAAACCCTTCGACCAAAGATCTGGTCTTTGTCAGATAAGAAATCTAGCCTGTAGTGTTTAAAAAAGGTGGGGGGGGGGGGGGGAGCATATGGCTGCCTTGCAAATTTCCACAATTGAAGCCCCACTTCTCCTTCCGTGATATTGAGACTGCGTCCTGCCTGTAGGATTGAGGGATCCATTCACCACCAGAGAGTTTTCTTGATTTCCTCTGGGAGGGTGGTGGCCTGCTCCAGAGAATCTGGATAGTGGTCTGAAGTAGAAAACCCTGTAGTGACCTGAAGTGCAGCTGTGCCCATGTGATGGTGAAAGTGATTAAGACCAAGATAAGATCCTTCTGAAGCAGACCTGATGCTCCCTAATGAAGATCTGAACTTCTCCGATTAGTTTTTCCTGCTTTTCAGATGGAAGAAAAATCATCTGCGGAGAGGAGTCTATGATGTAACCCAGGAATTTGCAGATTCTGGAAGGTAGCAGAATGGACTTGTCCCAGTTTATAATTCAATCCAGACTCTGTAGCAGTGACATTGTCCACCTGAAGTTTTGTAAGTTTTCTGTCTGATCTCCCTGTCCCCAAAAGGTCATCCAGATATGGAAAGACTGGAATCTTCTGAGATCTTAGGGCTCACATCAATTCCACTAAGATTTTTGTAAAAATCCTGGGTGCTGAAGAAATGCCGATATGGGAAGTGAGGAGTCTCTTTGACTAGTAACAACAAAGCTTAGGAAGCTGCAGTGACCTGGCCAAACTGGGGCGTGTAAATAGGCGTCTTGTTGATCAATACTGATCATCCAAGAGATTTCTTGACTGTGAAAATAGACTCAATCTTTTGTAAGATACCTACAAGTTTAGATCCTTCAGGATTTAAAATCACCCAGTAGGCCCCGGATGGTTTTAGGACTAAAGATGTGGGAATAGAATCCCCTTCCGTGACAATGTAGTAGGACTGGTTCCGAGATAACTAGTGGGAATGCTAACCTTCTTATTTTAATTAATTTGCCTCCCAAGGGTATCTCTGCGTCAGGACCGAGGTCTTGTAAAATTGGGAAGGTGGGGGCAAGGTGCACAGATAGAGTTGGGTTTTTGACCACTCTTGTACTCACCCCACCCCCCCCCCCATTGCTTCTTAGGTTGCCTTCGAGAGGGAAGGTGTTGTGAGGATCTAGGAGTGACCTTGGCCTTGTTTCTAAATTGTTTGCTTCCTGAAGGAAACTTTTTAGTGCTTTCAGAGGACCTAGAAAAAATGTTTTTTAGTTCTGGATCAAATGTCAGCTTCCCCACGATTGGGATGCCACAAAGTCTGGCTTTGGAGGGCAAATCCCCTTGCCAGTTTTTAGCCAGATGGCTCTTCTGGCACAGTGGCCTTAACTGCATCCTCTAAAAAGGAAATGGCTCTAAATATGGAAGGGAGCATGTCAAGGAGAGTCTGCTTGGATGTTTTTTTTCTATATAACCCCTGGAGTAAGAGAGCCAGGCCTCAAGGTTTCTAGCCAAGCAATCTTAAAGTGGACCAACACCCAGGATTTTGACTATCCTGGGTTTTGGTCCACTTTGGGGGGGGGCACCCCGATTGGGGGTGCCCCGCTGTGTGAAACCCCCCAGAAAGCCCCAAAAACTCACCTCACCATGTGACCGCGCCGTCCAATCCCTGCCGACGGACAAGCGGGTGACAGCGCATCCGCCGCCGCCTCCCGCACGTCACTCTTACAGGGCGCGCGCCGGCCATTCACAAACGCCGCCGCCGGTAAGGTAAGGTTTTTGGGGGGGTTTCACCCAGCGAGACATCGCGATCTCAGATGTCCCGCGGTGATGGAGGTGATCGGCCCGGGAATCTTATAGATTCCCAGGCCGATCGGCCCTGGGTGTTGGTCCACTTTAAGCTATCATAGGTTTCAAAGGCTGCAGCATCCCATGGCCTTCTAAGGATTTCCTCTGCAGTGATCCTGAGTCCTCAAAACCGAGGTCAGCTGATCACGACACCCGAGCCAGGGAGACATCAAGTTTAGGACACTTGGTCTAAAGATTAGACTCTACATCATTAAGGGGGAATTTCCTCTTTAAGGAACTAGTCAGAAAAAAAAAATCTGGAAACTGCAACTCCTTTTTCATAGCGTCAACGAGGGCAGAATGAACCAAAATAAAGTTTTACCCTTCTTAAGCATTAATTAAAAAGAAGATTGGAACACCCTGTTGCAGAGGGACCATTCTCCCTGGCAAGAGGTCCCCCTGCTCAGAGAGTCTGCCAGCAGATTTTCCTCCCCCGGAATGTACACCGCTGATATGCAGGGAACATTGGCCTCCGCCCAGGTCAGGATCAGAGACACTTCCTGGACAGTCCTCTTGCTCCGGGTCCCTCCCTGATGATTGATGAAGGCAACTGCCGTCAGGTTGTCCGAGCGCACCTGAACAGGCAGGCCCCAAAGGTGAGCCAGAACCAACCTGATCGCCCGCAGCTCCAAGACGTTGATAGGTGTGTGGGCCTCCTGAGGGCCCCACCTCCCCTGGAACTGCAGGGACTTCCAGAAACCCCCACAACCTGACAGACTGGCATCCGTGGTGACCATCTCCCAGGAGGGGGTCAGAAAGGATCTGCCCCCCCACAGGTTCCTGGAGTCCAGCCACCACGAGAGGGACCGCCTGACCAGGGGGGAAAGCGGAAAGACCCGGTCCAGGGACGCAGGGTCCTTGTCCCATACTGACAAGAGGTGGAGTTGCAGAGGCCTCAAGTGGAACTGAGCATAAGGGACCGCCTCGAAGCACGCCACCATCAGGCCCACCAGCTGCATTCCCTGCCAAATGGAGGGATGATGACAAGATATCAGGAACTGGACCTGCGCAATCAGACTGTCCACCTTCTGCTGAGGAAGAAAAATCCTTGCCTGAACTGTATCTAGATTCATTCCCAGGAATGAAGTCACCACGGACGGAGACAGAGAAGACTTGGGGTGGTTGATCGCCGAGCCAAATGACTCCAGGGTGGACACCACCAGCTGAGTATCCAACTCTGCCTGATGTAGAGACTGGGAAGTGATGAGAATGTCGTCCAGGTAGGGCAGCATGCGGATGCCCTGAAACCTGAGCAGGGACATCACTCCTGCCAGCACCTCTGTGAACACCCTGGGAGCTGAAGCGAGACCAAAAGGTAATGCCACAAATTGGTAGTGTTGATCCTCCAGAGCGAACCTGAGGAACCTTTGATGACCTGGAAATACAGGAATATAAAAGGTAAGCATCTTTGATGTCCACAGACGTCATGAAATCCCCTGGGCGTAGGGAATTGATGGCAGAGCGCAGAGTTTCCATGCGAAAGCGCCTGCACCTGACAAATTTGTTGAGGATCTTCAAGTCCAGGATGGGCCTGAGTGACCCATCTTTTTTGGGCACTGTGAAGAGGTTGGAATAGAAGGGACCTTGCGGATGACCCCCAGCTTCACAAGGCTTTGCACTGCCTGCACTAGATCCTGAGCTGACACAGGGTCCTGAGGAATCCGGGATCTGATGAACCTTGGGGGGGGGGGGGGGGGGGGAGACAGCAAACTATCTTGTAACCGGAGGACACTACCTCCTGAATCCACTGGTCTGAGACATGAAGCCTCCAGACGTGAGCAAAGTGCTGAAGCTGTCCCCCCACCCGGATGGCTGAGGGCACCCCATCATACCTGAGGGGGCTTGGGAAAGGATTTAAGCTAGGAGCCCCAGGAGGAGGCAGGGCGTCCCCGCCCTCTGCCCCTACCCCAGAAATCTCCTCGGGCCCCAGTAAAGGAAACCCCCCTCCCTTGTATAGCACCACAGTAGGGGGAGGAAAAGGAGCCCTGACCCCGAAAGGGCCGAGACTGCCGCCTGCGCTGGGGTAACCTGCCTCTCTTAGCAAATAGGTCCAGGCGGTCCCCAAACAGGCGTAGTCAGGGGCACCATCAAGGATACTTCTGAGCAGGGCCCTAATAGCCACAGCCGTAATGGCAGAGGCACAGACCGGGCGCAGCCCCGTCCCCACACATGCAAAGGCATGGGACGCCAGCTGATCAATGCGCCGGTCCTCAGCATCCCGCAGGGTAGTAGAGTCAGGGGAGTGCATGACAGAGGTGTTAGATAACCCCAGGACTGGGGCATCCACTTCGGAAGGGGATGACCAACACTTCACCACATCAGCAGGAAAGTAATACTTCCTATCCCAACTCTTAAGTACACCGGGAAGTCTACTGGATGCTCCCATTCCTTGAGCACAAGGTTGTTAAAATGTGCTTGCTCAGGAAATTCCAAGCGCGACTTACTATGAAAAAAGTTCCCCCCGTTGCCTGGGGGCCGCAACAGGGGGAGAGATAGACAGAACCTCAAAAATCTGAGCCAACAGTCTATCAGTATCATCCGGGGCCCAGGGGTCAGAGCCAGAATCGTCATGACCCCTGGGCCTCTCATCAGATGACCCTGAGTCGGAGAATAGCTCCCCTTCCTCCAAAAGGGGTATAGCCAGACAGTTCCAAAAACTCAGCTTCCATAGGGAAAAGAGTGACATCAGGCGTTCAGTGCCGTTTTTTTGCAGAGGCCTTACACGCCAAGGTATTAGCAATCAACTTCTCAACACTAGCCAGTCTAGAAGACACATCAGGCTGAGACTCCACGCTTGTATGCAACTCAGTAGGAGTGAGATTTAAGCTTGGGGAGTAAGTGAGGCGAAACGAATCGCCACTGGAAGGCCGGATTGCAGTGCAAGCACCTGTTCGGCACAAGGTACACAGACCCGCGCCTGGTCAGCGTCAATATGGGACTCCCCACAAGCTACACACAGCCGGGCTTGTCCCGAAGGAACCCCGAGCACTTTATCTTGAGACGCCTCCATATGGTGATTATGACGGCACAATAGGCCGGTAGGGATTGACGCTATAAGAGCAACCCGGGATGCCCCAATAACCCACTAGGGAAGGGGGAGTAATTTACTAGGCCTCACAGGTTAATCAACTAAATAGAGGGAGCAGGGCCGGGAGAAGCCAAGAGGGTTCACCCATCTGAAAGACATAATCAAGGGGACCGCGGTAGGTAGAAGCCCGTCACGCAGCAGCCGGAACCAAGCAAAACATGGCGTCTGTATACCTCGAGGGGCGGGCCCGCATGAACAGTGACGCAGAACGTGCCAAAGACAGGCCCCGTCCCCCCCGAAGAGTGCAAAGCCATACACGTGACAAACAGCCAATGACGGCGCCCCGGCGCCTGAGGTAACACCGCCGCCAAGCGCGGAACACAGGGAAGCACGCGTGGCGGCCATTTCAAGGCACAATAAGTGAAAACGAGTCAGCGCGGCGGCTGACACCAAGCATAATATAGTGAAGCATAAGTAGCCAATACACATATATACAGCATCCTGATGAAGTGGGCGGGGCCACTCAACGCATAGATGCCGGATTCCCCCCTCGGTGGCACCCAAGGCTCCTCTTGACAATGGTGATATAAGAATTGTTCATTTATGCCTGTTCTTTTGCTTATATATGAATACATGGTATGCTTAGGTAGTTTATGGCACATTGCACTTTTGATCACTGTTAGTTAGCTTCCCAGGTATAGATAGTTCATAGCACATTGCACTTTCCTTCTTGTTAAACGCTAGGTCATTAGTGTACCTGGTATACACACACTTGTATACATGTTGTTTGTGTGATCACTTATAGTATTGCACTTTATCCATGTATTGGTCATACCATATAGTTGTTTACATATAGATTCTTTATTAGACAGGCAGCTCATATAATTTTTTGTTTTGAGTCAATAATAAGGATTGCCACCAGAGGGCGTTGTCATTTATGTTTTTAAACAGTCTATGTGTATGTATGTATAGTGTTTGTTGTATTGGTACTTTTGATATTAAATATACTTAATTATTTTAACATTCATTTTGGTTTGTGCGGCCTCATTCATAGGGTGCCCTTGTTGAGCTAGTGCTGGTTGGCTCACTTGTGTTATGTACTAATAGGGGGGGGTACGGTGTACCTGGGTGCCTTTGAGGCCTGCACCCTTATGTGTAATTGTAGATAGCTGTGCATTACTTCAGTTCTTTGTTGTCAATACACATATATACACACACACACACACACACACACACACACACACACACACACACACACACCCTCCCTCCCTCCCCCGAAAGCTACAAGGAGAGTGAGGGAGGACAGCGGACACTTAACAGGGCCCACCGATAGACAGGGGCAACAGTGCGGGAGGGGCATCCCATAGAGGCTCACCATATGCCTATACCGCCTACCCTTTGGTGGGGGATTGCGGTGGAGCAGCGCTCCTAAGCACCTAACAGTGGTGCTGCCTACCATCACCCGACCAGCGCAGCCAAGGCTGGGAGGCAATTACTGATGGAACGGGTGGGAACAGTCCTACAGGGCCGCAGGCTAATAGCCCCGCTCACCTGCGAGTAGAGAGAGCCATCTTCTTGTCCTTCACAGTCCAGACTGCAGAGAAGATCTGGGGATTGTGGGAGGTCCCTGGGTATTTGAGGGGCCGGGAGGAGCCTATTTTCGATGTCTCTGCAGTCCAGCACCATCTGGCGGAGTAATACCCGAGTGTAAGTAATCTATCTGGAGCAGGACGTACTGTATACTAAGAATATATGCATATTTCCGACCATCTGTATAAAGTAATTGGCTGCTTTATTTTCCCATCTTGTGTTCTAAGCAAGCCTTACAGAAGGATCTATTGCAGGAATGTGGGACAATATAGACAAGGTCTGACATTTTTAATGTCCAATTTGGGCTTGGGAGGGAGCTTTATTCTTTTCTTTCTCCTTTTTAAATGGAGGAGGCTGAGAGATAATAGGACGAAGGGAATCCCAATTAGTGAAGCTCTGAGGGTGAGATACACACACACACACACACACACTTTTAACTTGTGTATCCCCCAAAGCAGCGGAAAAATACAACTCTGTGAAGTACTCACCTGTAGAGTTGGTATTATATGCAGACAGCACATCCTGCTGCAGACAAAGTCCTTACATGTGGGTATACCTCCGCCTTCAGCGCCGTGCACTGCAGAACCATGAAGAAAATAAGCTCCTCTACATATACAGAGGGACCTCCCACAAATCCCCAGCATTGAAAAGCAGTGAGAGAAGAAGCCAGGAGGAAAACAACCACCCAGAGACTGGCAATAATATCCAAGATAATAATCACCACACAGGGGATCCAGAACAAAGTGAATCAGGGTGGGGTGGAGCAGGACGTGCTGTCTGCATATACCACCAACTCTACGGGTGAGTACTTCACAGAGTTGTATTATTCTAAGCAGACAGCACGTCCTGCTCCAGACATAGTCCTTACACGTGGGACATCCAATAGCAGTGTCCATAAGTAGGGTGGGATCCCCATGAAAAAAAGGCACAGCCAACCAAAACAGCGCTATCGCCTGTAACCTTGCTACCAAGAGCAACTAGAGCAAAGCTCTAACTTAACTTATAAAGCCTTACAAGGCTAATGAAACACGAGCAGAGAAATAGCCTGCTCAACAACCAAGTGCATAAGGCCCAAACCCAAGCACCGGTAGAAGAAATCCAAACCAAGAGAGAAGAATGAATCTCCCTTAACAAACAGGCCAGATTAACAGCCTAACCATGCTACTAACGATAACAGGGTAGCCATGGCAACTATAGAACCTTTCCCGTCAGGGAATACGAACCCTGGTCTCGGCGAGACCAATGTAATACTGAACACGAGCTAACAAGACTCCTCAAGAGCCAACATGATAATCAGGAGCTCAGAAGGGCAACCAGCCAAGCAAGACCAGTCCAACAGACTCCCATACTCATGGGAGTAACCAGATCCTGCTGCAAGAAGGATGGTGACTTCTATAAGCCCAACAGACATAGCCCCAACCCTGGATAGGAAGCAGTCCAGAGGTTCCCAACGCCTACTGAGGGATACAGATCCCTTTTAAGCTCAGAGTAAACAGAACACCAGTCCAAAGACCATAGGTTCTGGAATCGAGAAGAACAACCACCCTTCGCCTGCACTCAAGCTTGGCGCAAGGCGGACACCTCCTCACCAGACGGTGTACAGATATAAAGAGCTGTAAAAAATATTAAAAAAGGACTAGGCTAAGAAAGCCGTCTCCAATGGCACGCCCCAGACTGAGGCACCCGCCCCGAAGGAGTCCTCTGAGGCAGGGAACAGTTCAGACAAGAACCTGAATAAGACCCAGGGAACCCTTAGCAGGGCAACAGGATAAGCACCCCCCCCCCCCCCCAAGGGTGCTTAGAATTCTCTGAGGAATGCGCCTGAGCCACCCCTGAGGAAAGCTCAACACCGAAGCTTGAAACTAGTCTCTACCGAGGACAAACAGGGCGAGCCCTGGAACCTCTCAAGGAACTGAGTTGGGAGACCAACTCCAGCCATGCCATAAGAACTCTAGTACCCATGGGTAAGACCTCATTCCATAGGGAATAGAGAGCTAGTCCCAGCCATCCAACTAGGACGCCAACTCCCAACATAACTGGAGAAAAGGGAGAAGAATAAGAAAGGGAGGGATCTAGACCCAACCCTCCAAAAAGAAGAGACACCCAGAGGGAAGATTTCTGATAGGGTGAATAACGATCGTCCAAACCCTGAGAAGGGAATGACGTAGTAAGGAGCCTAACTAGGCATAACGGCCCACATGAGAGGGCACACAGTACAACTGTCTCCAGCAAAAAATGCGAACCAACCACACAGGGCCACTCATGGCCCCCAGTGCAACAGTTCACCCTTGCCACAGCAAGCCTGTGCATAACCCCACCTAGCAGGGTGTAAGAAGGGTCAGACAAAGGGTGGAATAGCCACACAAAAGGCCAGACTAGGTCACCGTGACC
The DNA here is from genome assembly GCA_027917425.1 of Gastrophryne carolinensis. Taxonomy (NCBI): domain Eukaryota; kingdom Metazoa; phylum Chordata; class Amphibia; order Anura; family Microhylidae; genus Gastrophryne; species Gastrophryne carolinensis. Next base: position 513,595,308 of record CM051234.1, read on the forward strand.
AAGGCCAGGGAGTCCTGGGACAATCACCCAGGGCAACGAATTAGGACCTTAACCAGGACAGAGTCTCTGTAATAGTCACAGGGCCACAGCCCCAACCAGTAGGCTCATTGAGACACTAGGAAAGGCCCTCCCAGCACAGTAAGACAGCCAACGAGCCAATACCAATTAAGTGCAAGGAGTGTAAAAAACCTCCACTGGATCAGAACCAGACCCTAGAAGAAGGGTCAACCTGTTCCGAGACCCATCTAAATGCCACCCCGTAGAGAGAGTATGAATCAGATTACACCAAGTAATAGATGTGCCTAGGCACCAATCCAAGAGAGCCCCAAGTCAAAGTAGAAACTAGTGTGGACAGCACCGGTGAATGAGCGTGAAAGCGCTCCCATACTCGCCTTGGCGAGCCATCTGGGAACAGGGGAGGGACCCCAGACAAGACCCTACTATAAAGAATGGTCCTGTAACACCGGCTGGAAAAAAGGACTAGGCGTCCAGATGGAACAAGGGACCGAAGGGGCAAAGGATCCTTGCAGGCTTCAAGAGGTTCACTTGATAAGTGCGTCTGCGGCCCAACAGATGGATACCGAGTAGGCAGAGCCCATGGAACCGAGATGCCCGGTCTAGATCGCCGAATCTGGGCAGACTGCGTCATCCCGGGGGGAGAGCAGAGTGAATGCAATTACCAGCCAAGGCCAACCTAAAAGAAGGCCCAGACCCTCCAGGCCAAACTCAACCTGTGTCCAATCACTAAGAGATACAAACGGGGACTAGAATACCCCTGGCTAATTTTGAAGGGAACTGCCCAGAACACTCCATTCTTTCAAAACCCACGTCCAGGAAGGCCATCACCTGCAATCGCCCGAACGAAGCATGGCATCCTGCCATAAGAGCCAAGTGCTGTGGCAGTCCCCTCATGTTTGTGAGGTTTTGGCAGACTTTGGTTTTGACCTGCCAGAGGTCCCAGGGCGATGCCTGCCTCCCCTGGAACGAGCTTCCACTCCAAAAAGTTGGAAGCACACTTCTGGTTCTCTTTTAACAGAAACATAAGGAGGGGGGCGAGGGGTCCCTGCCCCTGGGCTGCCTGGCTGACCGACTGCGCGAGGGCGCCTTACCCTTTTTGCGAAAAAGGTCCAACCTAGCCCCGAATAAGCGACGTCCTCGAAAGGGAATAGCAGTAAGAACCTTTTTAGTGTCATTGTCAGCTCCCCACTGTCGCAGCCAAAGCAGGCGACGAATGGCCACCACAAGGGCCGAGGTTCTAGCACACATTTTAATGGTGTCATCCATAGCTGAGAGGATAAATCTCACAAAAACGTCACAATCTGACAGTGCGTTGAAGACCTCACAAGGGAGATCCTCCGGCTGTTGGTCAATTATCTTCCTGAACAGCGTCCTGGCGGCCACCAAGGTAACAGCCGCAGCACAGACCGGGCGCAGAGCCGTCCCTACACTAGAGAAGGCATGGGAGGCCAATCTGTCCATGCGCCGGTCCTCGGCATCCCGAAGGGTGCGAAAGGGGGAGGCCGCCATGAAGGGAGGGTTAACGACCCCAATAATTGGAGCATCCACCTCTGGAGGAACTGACCATCGTTCAACCAAATCCTGGGGAAAAGGGTACTTCCAGTCGCAAACCCCCGGAACCCCTGTGAGTTTACAAGGGGATTCCAATTCCTTAGATATAAGATACTGGAAATGATCCTGATCCAAGAATTCCAAATGAGGCGTCGCCGTGTGGAAACTCTCCCTCTTGGGCTTGGGAGACTCTCCCGGAGGAGAGATGGACAGCACTTCAAAAATCTTAATGAGTAACTCATCAGTTTCACACAGGCCCCAGGACTCCGGGCCAGAACCGTCGTGGTTCCAAGACAACTCATCTGAAGAACTGGACCCTGAGAACAGATCACCATCCTCGGACTGATCAAGATCCTGCATAGCGGCAGGTTCTTCGGTTTCAGTGGAAGACCTATAGCTAGGTTGCGTCAGGGATCGTTTCTTCCCAGCACCCAAGCGCTCTGCCAAGCCTGATAATATGCTCCGCGGTGGGAAGCTTGCACGGCACCACTTGCTGGTCATCCCCGCTCGAGTGCGACTCATAAGGAGTGAGATTCAAGTCCGGGGAGACAGGTGTATTGAAGCGAGGTGCAGCTACTGGTAAGCCTGATTGCAGGGCCAGCGCTTGTTCAGCACACGGTCCGGAGACCAGTGCTCTGTCAGCGTCGGCGTGGGGTTGTCTACACATGGTACACAGCTGGTCTTGTCCCCGCGGGACCCCGGACACCAAATTCTGAGATGCCTCCATATGGTGATTAATCTAGGTAATAAGCCGGAAGGGATTTATGCTGTAAGCAACCCTGGATGCCCCAATACCCGCTGGGAATATGGGAGATTCTAATATAACCCCGTGAGAGATTATATATATCGGGCCGGGAGAAGCCACTGGAAGCTTGGCGTCTGAAAGACATAAGGGGAAAAGAGGGTCAGAGCCATGCGCGGCACAAAAAGAAAATGAAACGAACACCCGTGAGGGCACTTACAGCAACCAAGGGAGAAGGAGGATCGTGACCACATGCGCGCGGGAAACAGACAATATGGCGCCAGCGAACCTCGAAGGGCGGGCCAGAGCTATAGGTGACGCGGAACGCGCCAAACCAGACCACGCCCACCCCGGAGTGCGCGAAGCTCCGCGGAACAAGACAGGAAAAGAACAGAAATAAACGCCATGGCGTCGCGAGCCAGAGCCGCCTTACGCGTCAAGACACATATTTTAAAGGCGCTGCGGCCAACATAAAAATAAAGTTTAAAGCGCGGCTCTGACCCCCGGAAACCGATAGGGCTAAGGCAAGGCGTGTGATATGGCAAGATTAGGCCAACGTACACAAACCCCCCCCCCTCTTTTTTCCCCCACTAACGGGGGGAACTAAGGAAGAAGGTGACCCAGCACTCTGGGTTCATCGCTACATGGGGCAAGGTGCGGGAGGGGCATCCACTATGAGGCTCACCATTAGCCTAAACCGCCTACCCCATGGATGGGGATTGCGGTGGAGCATGGCTCCGTAAGCACACTAGGTGCTGCCTACCTTCACCCGACCAATGCAGCCCAGACTGGGAGGCATGTTACTCACAAAGAGGACGGGTGGAAATAGTCCCGCAGGGCCTCGGGCTGTCAAGCCCCGCTCGCCTGCGAGAGCGTGATACTTCATGTCTTCGCAGTTTCAGCACTGCAGAGGAATCTGGGGATTTGTGGGAGGTCCCTCGGTATATGTAGGGCCGGGAGGAGCTTGTTTTCTTCATGATTCTGCAGTGCACGGCGCTGAAGGCGGAGGTATACCCACATGTAAGGACTATGTCTGGAGCAGGACGTGCTGTCTGCTTAGAATATATACGCCTCACCATTTTATCCTAATGAGGCATGCTGGCAAGGAACACAGTCCACTGAGTAGCACCGCACCTGCTGCTGTTCTGGCTGTGTCTGCTTAGGAAGTGCATCTGGAACACACATGGTTCCGGGCAGAAGTGACCTCCCATCCCGGAAGTTGTTCCAGATGGCATTTGATAGGCTCCGCCCCCTCTGGAAATGTGGCTCCAATAAACTACCTTCCCTGACCTCCAGCAGTGCAGAGTCCTGGTGTCCTGACCAGTGATGCGATGCTCCAGCAGAGCAGGTTGGCAAGCACCTTCCCAGGTTCTTTTGGGGTGTAAAAAAAATAAAACAATGAACTGTTCCAGTGGTCCTCCTCCTAGGGAGGAAACACAATATTGAGGACCTGGGGGGAGGGGGGGGCGGAAGGGCGCTTTCAAACTTGATCCAGTTGTGTTTGCCTCTATAGGGGGAGGAGCTCTCTCTGTGGCAGTTGGGAGAAAATTATGAATTCTATTTTGCAGCACTGATGTGGCACTGCACAGAAGTACATGATAAATCAGGCCCTTAATTGAAAGTCTGGGTTATTGCTCTGCATTTTACCGGACATATCATGAATATTCTTCTGAATACAGAAGCAAATAAGAGGTTTAGTAAAACTCCACTTCTCCATTTTCCCTTCTTTAATCCATCTTTTCTTACGTAAGCATGATATACACATAAAAAAAAGCAATAAGTCAAACACAAATTGCAAGTAGGTTTATTACCATCACATTTCAACATTCTCATAATACAAGGCATAGCACATGATCCCTGTGTCACCTGATGTACTGCAATGCCAAATGGTTTATACATAAGTGTCTCAAGCAGTACCATTTGTATGCACCTAGCTTATTTAATGTGCACAGGGGATGCAAAAAAAAAAAAGTGGGAGGGTAATGGAATTTCTAATTGTAAACCATGTATTAGACCGAAGTCAATAATCCATCGGATTAAATGGTTTTGTAAGGTGTGTCAACACATTTTACCACATTTTTGGATTGTGAAGATTAGCTAGCCCGGTGTTCCACCAAGGCACGTTTGTTACACACAAATACAACTGAAAATGTGTTCAGTGGATAGACACACACATTAAATATACATCATCTTACATGAAAAATAAAAGAATTGTTACACTAGGCATCATCAGTACCTAGAAAAACATTTTGTAAAGGAATGTTATTCTTGATAAAGTAGAATCATTTGGTAGCGGTCAGAGAGAAAGAATAAATAGGTTTGGTTTACTACTCATGACCTTCCCTCCCTCTCAATAGCAGATGTTCAGCATCTAGCCATGTAGATATATTATGGCTTGTTATTGCCAATATTGCTCAATGTTCATGAGGGTGTGACCAGAAAATGTGGATTCTCCCATCCCATTGTATTGAGGTGTGGCAAACAAAAAGCCAATTTTATAGATATCCTTAATGATCTAAACAACAGAATGCCAGAAAATGCAAAAATAATTTGGTGCTCGGCCTAATCAAAAGCAATCTATTTTTCCCCTGTAGGTAATGATGGACTACTTTTTAGGGGTAAGTCACTTTCCTTAACTTGCCTCCCAACCTTATTTTTCTTGCAGTATACTTTTTAAATCTATGTATTCCCAGTAGTTTGCATACATAAGGTGGATACTTCCAAGAAATATTTTAATGTGTTCAGGTAACCAAAAATCACAACTGATATGAGTAAAGTCTGATTGAATGTGTCGTGTTGTGTAGTACAGTACATTTCTTACAGATGGATTTAAAAAAAAATTAAAAAAAAATAAAAAAAAAAAAAAGATGCATTTTCCTGTAAATTTGCCAAAGACGAATTTCAACCACTGTTAGCTTTAATCAAATCAAGCAAAGATATTTCTTTTCCCTGTGTCATACACATCCCAGATCTGTTTCTCATTTAAGATGCTGAAATGTAAACTCTCTCATGAATCCATGTCACTGCTAGTCATGATCACAGAATGCAATATTCGAAACGCTTCAGACTCGACAGAAACATTTTAATCTGCAGGCACTGTACTGTGCAAAGTTTCAGATGATAGAATGAAGTCTGTTCCAATGCTAGGACATTAATAATTAGTCCTGTAAGTAAGAAAGTCCTTCATTTTACCAGGAATGGGCAGTGTGAGGACCTGATAGGTGGTTAAGAAACAACGTAGTGCCTTACGACATAAGTGCTTAAGTGAAGACAAGACTCGAGGGGACGTCCAGAACTGCACATGTCCATCGCGGTTTCTGAAACACAGGGAAATTTATGAGGCAAGATGTACAATACAGGACAACTTACATTTATGTATTGAGCATTAAGTGGTCTTTGAAAGACTAGTAATTTATGGTAAAGAAAGTAGCACTATCACCCCTCCTTTTTTGCACAACACGGCAGATTATGTACACAACTTGCCTGAAACGATCACAACCTCATCTGCCTCATTTTTCTTGTGATTCATTAACTTTAAATGGCTGTCCTGTGTGTTATTGTTTTAGGTGACTGACCAGGCTCATGCACTCACTCAAGTGGTACTTGATATATTAAAAAAAAAAATGGAAGTGGTACTTAATGAAAAGAGGTTGGGAAACCCAGTTCTAAACAAATCATGTCACAGGCTGTGTCACAAAATAAAGGCAAATAAATCACCAATGGTCAGTGTTTCATCTGACAGATTAATCAGATATGGCATTGTTCCCTATTTAATGATCCCTAGTTTGTGTGCTGCTCCCGTGGTATCATTTGCAAAGCAGAAGTTATGTCAATATACGAAGCTCACCTGAGCTGCCCATAGAGAATGATGGGCACATCAACATGGCCTTGTACTCTGCACAGCCCATCTTAAAGCTGGGTAAGAGTGGGTATCTCTTTTAAATCAGGAAATTGTGTTTAGTCAATGTTTCTTGCCACCATTAACCCCCCCCCCCTTTCAGGGCTTATATCGTTCAATTCCTTAAAGTGGACCAACACCTAGGATTTTCACTATCCTGGGTGTTGGTCCACTTCCTTTGTGTGAAACCCCACAGAAAGCCCCAAAAACTCACCTGACCCCGCTCCCACGTGACTCGCTCCACCAATCACCGCTGATAGACAAGCGAGGTCCGTCGACGGACAAGGTGAGAGCGCCCGCCTTCCCGCCGCCTCTCGCGTGTCCCTCTTACAGGGAGCGCGCCGGCCATTCACAAACGGCCGGCGCGGGTGCGCTCCCTGCTAGAGGGATGCGCGAGAGGCGGCGGTGGCCCGCGCATGCACCGTTGGAACGAGGAACAGGTAGGATTTGTGGGCATCCTGGGGGGTTTCACACAGAGGGGCACCTCCGATCGGGGCGCCCCGCAGGCAGGGAGCTGATCGGCCCGGGAATCTTATAGACCAAAACCCAGGATTTTGACTATCCTGAGTTTATTTTTTTTTCCCCTGAGGCACCCCATCGGGGATGCACCACTGTGTGAAACCCTCCAGGTTGCCCGAATATACGTTTACCTGGTCCTAAGGCGCATGCGCAATCTCCCACCCAATCAGTGCCTGGATCTGGCACGTGCCCTGCCCCGCTGCTTGCGTATGCACCATTGGACCAGGGCTGAAGTCGAGTATACCTGGTAACCTAAGGGGTTTCACACAGCGGGGCATCCTGGTTCTGGTCCATTAAATTTGAATTTGTGCGTTTTTGGATCTTACCCTGCAGCCAGCACTCCTCCATGTGGGTAAAACGTACAGCATAGACCATTTGTTACAGGAGCAGCAGAAACAGGCTCGTCAAGTTCCAGGGACCATACTCTCAAAAACCTATTAAAGCAAAAGGTATGTTTTAGTGTAATACCCATGAAATCTTTTTCTTGCACATCTTTATATCTGGGGACATGCGTCGCCTTCATTACATGTAGGTATATAAGCCTGACCTAGCAAGAGGTTTGAGCAGAGTAGTTTCATCACTGGTTAGTGTTAGAAATAATGTGCAAAGGCTATAGTAAAAAAAAAAAAATCTTCCCGGTGAGTTAAGAGGGGTCATCCCAAAGTGGGTTTAGCACGCCTGGCCCGGCACGCCCTCTCCATTGCAATAAATGGAAAAGGAGTATTAGGGAGAGTTAATGCCATATTGATGGCAGTCACCATGTCTGCCCAGCAATGGAGAATAGAATCGCTTGTATTCCAAGTATACAGCACGTCCTGCTCCAGAAGATTCCTTACACATGGGTAATACATCCACAAGATGGCGCTGGACTGCAGAAAACAGCTTGTGGCTCCTCCCGGCCCCATATAAACCAGGGACCTCCCACAAATTCCCCAGTTCTTATCTGCAGTCTGGGCTGCGAAGAATAGAAGATGGCTCTTTATGCTATGCAGGTGAGCAGGGCTATTAGCCTGCGGCCCTGTAGGACTATTCCTACCCGTTCCGAACCCACTGCCTCCCAGCTTAGGCTGCACTGGTTCGGGTGAAGGTAGGAAGCACCGGGGTCAGGTGCTAAGAAGCGATGCTCCAACCGCAGACCCTGCTTTAAAGGGTAGGCGGTATAGACCCGTGGTAAGCCTTGTAGGATGCCCCTCCCGCTATCTGGGGTCCCCTTTACCCTTGTCCCCTGGGATGGACCCCTTCTCTTAGGTGCTCCCCCGCCTCGCTCTCCCTGGGGACATCTCCGGATGTGTGCGGAGGTAGTCCAGGAAGGGTGTAGAATGGTTTTCTCCTCTTTCCATTCATTTGCCTTGCATGGTTGTGCTTATTGCCGCTGCACGCTTGTACTGCGCTCCACGGACGGCGGCGTCGCCTCTCCCCTTGATTTAGCGCTAATCCTATATTGGAGGGCTATTATACTTGTATATCTCCCACTTCCCTAGCGGGCTCTTGGGGCATCCCGGGTAGCTATATTTAGCGTTAATCCTATATTGGCCTGCGTGCCACATTAATCACCATATGGAGGCTTCTCAGGATAATGTGCTTGGGGTTCCTTCGGGACAAGCCCGGCTGTGTATTGTGTGTGGGGTATCCCCTGTAAGTGATGACGTCCGGGTTTGTGTACCCTGCGCCCAGCAGGTACTTGCGCTGCAGTCTGGGTTGCCTGTGGCTGGGCCTAGTGCTGCGCCCCCTCTGGCTTCGCCTATCCCCCCATGCTTACGTCTGACTCCGAGTGAGGTGCATACCAGTGGAGAGTCTCAACCTGATTTGGCTGCACGGGTGACCAGCATTGAAAAGCATATTGCTGGGTCTGCCCCGCGTAATGCTTCTGCTAAGAAGCGGCATTTATCACCCGCTGTTTCTCTCTTTCCAATGGAGGCCGAGGACATTTTTGACATTACCGGTTATACTCCCCTGGAGGAAGGGGAATTTTTTTCTGATTCAGAATCAGCAGCCTAAGGTTTATGGTGATACAGGGTCTGGGGCTGACCCATGGTCCTCAGATGACACGGACAGGCTTTTGGCTCATATTTTTGAATTGCTCTGTATTTCCCCTCCTGCCGTGGCTCCACAGCAGCAGGGTAAGCTTTTTCATGTGGGTAGACCACGCTTGGAGTTTCAACAAACTTGAACAAATTCCCTTTAATAATCTGGTGCTCAAAGAATGGGAACGACCTAGCAAGCTTCCTGGGGTGCCAAAGAGTTGGGATAAGAGGTATCCCTTTCCTGCTGATGTGGTTAAGCGTTGGTCATGTCCTCCCGAAGTGGATGCACCTGTTCTGGGGCTGTCCAATACTTCTGTCATGCATTGCCCTGACACTACTACTCTGAAGGATGGTGAGGACCGGCGCATGGACCAGCTGGCTTGTCATGCTTTTGCTTGTGTGGGGACAGCGCTGCGCCCGGTTTGTGCCTCTGCCATTACAGCTGTTGCTATTAAAGGCCTGCTCAAGAGACTATTAGATGGGGCCTCTGATGAAGCGGGAGGAGAAGTGTACAGTTCTCTCCTGCTTTGCTATGAATTTGTTGCATATGTTGTCTGCTATGGATGATACCATTAGAATGTGTGGGATCTGCTCTGCTGGTGACTATACTCCGCTCTGTCTGGCTGCGTCAGTGGGTAGCTGATAACGCTGCTAAGAAGGCTCTCACTGGCTTTCCCTTTAAGGGGCTGCGCCTCTTTGGTGAACGCTTGGACTTGTTTGCTAAGGGCGGCAGGTTGCCTCAACGTAGGAGGCAGTCTCGGTCCTTTCAGGGTACAGGTGCCTTTCTCCCTTCCTTCCGTGGTTTCAGAATGGGGCGAGGAGCCTCCTTTGCTGGGGCCCACGGAGATTGGGGAAGGGGCAGAGGACGTGGCCACCCCGGCCCCTCCTGGGGTCCCAAGCCTAAGTCCTCCCCCAAGCCCCCTCAGGCATGAAGGGGTGGGGGGGGGACGGCTTTGGCTCTTTGCTCACGTCTGGAGGCTTCACGTCTCAGACCGGTGGATTCAGAAGGTAGTGTCCTCCGGTTAAAAGAGAGCTTGCAGCCTGGCCACCCCCAAGATTTATCAAATCCCGGATGGCTCAAAACCCCCTGTCAGCTCAGGGTCTGTGTCTTGCTGTTCAAAATCTTTTGGAGTTGGGGGGTCATCTGCCCGGTGCCTTTCAGGGAAAGGGGCAGAGGCTTCTACTCCAAAAAGAACAGGTCCCCGAGACCCATCCTGGATTTAAAGCACCTCAACAAGTTTGTCAGATTCAAGCATTTTCGCATGGAAACCCTGCGCTCTGCAGTCAATTCACTGCGCCCGGGCGACTTCATGACATCTGTAGACGTCAAGGACACTTACCTTCATGTACCAATTTTTCCAGGTCATCAAAAATTTCTAAGGTTCGCTCTGGGAGATCTGCACTATCAGTTTGTAGCCTTGTCTTTCAGTCTCACCTCGGCTCCCAGGGTTTTCACCAAGGTAATGGTGGGAGTAATGGCTCTGCTGAGATTTCAGGGCATTCGCATCCTTCCTTACTTGGACAACATTCTCATCACTTCTCAGTCCTTCTAGCAGGCAGAGCTGGATACCCAGAGGGTGGTGTCCACACTGGAGTCTTTTGGCTGGGTGATCAACCACCCCAAGTCTTCCCTGTCCCCGTCCTTGGTGAGGTCCTTTCTGGGCATGACTCTGGATACATCTCAGGTCAAGATCCTTCTCCCTCAGCAGAAGGTGGAGTGTTTTCAAGCTCAGGCCCAGCTTCTTCTGTCTTGCCCTCATCCCTCCATACGGCAGGGGATGCAGCTGGTGGGCCTGATGGTGTCTTGCTTTGAGGCGGTTCCATACGCTCAGTTTCATATGAGACCTCTTCAACTTCACCTCTTGTCAGTATGGGATCAGGACCCTGTATCCCTGGATCAGGTGTTTGTTCTGTCCCCTCTGGCCAGGCGGTCTCTCTCGTGGTGGCTGGACTCAAGGAACCTGTTGGTGGGCAGATCCTTTCTGACCCCTTGCTGGGAGACAGTCACCACGGATGCCAGTCTGACCGGTTGGGGGGGCTTCTGGAAGTCCCTGCAATTCCAGGGTCAGTGGGGTCCTCAGGAGGCCCACACTCCTATCAATATTCTGGAGCTAAGGGCTATAAGGTTGGTTCTCGCTCAATTGTCTCCACACCTTCGGGGTCGGTCTGTTCAGGTCCGCTCAGACAACCAGACAGCGGTTGCCTACATCAATCATCAGGGAGGGACCCGGAGCAAGAGGGCCCTCAAGTAAGTGTCCCTGATTCTGTCCTGGGCGGGGGAGGATGTCCCCTGTCTCTCAGCTGTGTACATCACGAGGGTGGAGAATCTGGAGGCAGATTCCCTCAGCAGGGTGATGTCTCATCTGGGGGAGTGGTCCCTCAACAGCAGGGTGTTTCACTCCCTGTGCCACCGTTGGGGTTGGCCAGATGTGGATCTGTTTGCGTCCCGTCACAATCACAAGCTTCCTGTCTTTGTCTCTCTGTCCCAGGACCCTCTGGCCTTGGCCATGGATGCACTAGCAATGTCTTGGAAGAGCTTTCAGCTCCTTTATGTGTGTTTCCTCCATTCCCTCTGCTGGGTAGGGTGCTGCGCAAGATCTCCCAGGAAGGGGTGCCAACCATTCTGGTGGCCCCCCGTTGGCCAAGAAGAGTGTGGTTCGCAGACATTGTGCAGTTGGCAGTAGATCAGTATGCTCTGCCCAAGGTTCCAGATCTTCTCACTCGCTACGCCATCCCAATTTACAAACGCTGGCTTTAACGGCCTGGCTGCTGAAACCTCCATCTTGATGGAAAAAGGGCTGCCTGCCTCTGTTAGTACCATGATTCAGGTTAGGAAGAAGTCCTCGTCCTCTATGTACTATAGGGTATGGCATGCTTACATTGACTGGTGTGAGTCTAGGTCGCTTCCCTGTCGGTTGTTTTCTATTTCCAGGATTCTGGAATTCCTGCAACATGGTTTGGATTTGGGTCTTCAACTTAGTACCCTCAAAGGTCATGTCTTAGCCTTGGCTATTTTCTTCCAAAGATCTTTTGCCAATCATCGTCTGGTTAAGACCTTTTTTCAGGGGGTTACTCACCCCGTCCTCTTCGTAAGCCTGTTACCAGTCTGGGATTTGAACTTGGTATTATCTGCCTTGCAGGGGTCTCCCTTTGAGCCCTTGCGTGCGGCCCCTTTGTCTACTTTGACGCTTAAGGTAGCCTTTTTGGTGGCTATCACTTCTGTTAGGCGTGTTTCTGAGTTGGCGGCGCTTTCTATCAAGCCTCCTTACTTTGAGAGACACCAGGACAAGGTGGTGTTTCGTTTTAAGCCAGATTTTCTGCCTAGGGTGGTGTCTGCTTTTCATCTCAATCAGAGGACATTGTCTTGCCTTCTCTGTGCCCTAATCTTAGTAACTCTAAGGAGCAGGTTTTGCATTCTCTGGATGTGGTTAGAACCCTGAAGTTCTATTTGGTGGCTACTGAGCCTTTCAGGAAGACTGATGCTCTTTTTGTTCTCCCTTCTGGGCCTAAGAAGGGTTTAGCTCCAGCTCAGTCCACCATCAGCAAATGGATCAGTCAGGCTGTGATTCAAGCCTATTCTGCTAAGGGGAAGGAACCTTCTTTCCGCCTTACTGCTCATTATACTCGTGCTATTGGTGCCTCTTGGGCTTTTCAGCACCAATCTTCTGTTGAAAAAGTTTGCAAGGCCGCTACTTGGTCTTCTGTTCATACTTTTTCCAAGTTTTACAAGGTTGATGTTAGGGCTCAGCTGATGCTGCTTTTGGCAGCAAAGTTCTGCAGGCGGCAGTGGTTTAAACTGCCCGCTGTTGCTTTTGGGGATCCCACCCTACTTTACGGACACTGCTATTGGATGTCCCATGTTTAAAGGAATCTTCTGGAGCAGGACGTGCTATATACTTGGAATAATACAATTCTGTGATTACTCACCTGTAGAATTGGTATCATAAGTATACAGCACGTCCTGCTCCATCCCACCCTTGTTATTATTCTTAGTTACCTCTGTATGGTGATTGTTCATATGTTCATTTGAATTATGGTTATTCTAGTTCTCCCGGCTTCTTGTTAACTGCTTGTCAATACTGGGGAATTTGTGGGAGGTCCCTGGTTTATCCGGGGAGGAGCCACAAGCTGTTTTCTGCAGTCCAGCGCCATCTTGTGGATGTATTACCCGTGTGTAAGGAATCTTCTGGAGCAGGAAGTGCTGTATATCTTTAATACCAATTCTACAGGTGAGTAATCACAGAATTGTATTTTACCCTCATTGGCGATTATGAAGATGCCCGCGCTGCACAAAGGAAAGAGGCGTTTTTTATGTTATTGTCTAGACAGGAAATTCAGAGGGTCATTCCAGGTAAAGGGTTACATTTGCCTGCTTTTTGCTCTCTCCATACTGAATGAGGGACTTCATCTTTTATTTAGTCTTCTTTATAATTCTTAATAAGACCAAGTGAATGCCCTCCCTTCTGCTGGGCCTCTTCGGCATCAGAGGATGCATTCTTTAGGGTAACAGCCCCTCCAAAGTGAATTCATTTTGGGGACTGAAAAAGGAGTCAGCAGAATACAATTCTGTGAGACACTCACCTGTAGAATTGATATTATACGCATACAGCACATCCTGCTCCAGATATAGTAATAACATGTGGGTAATCCTCCGCCTCCGTGCACTGCAGACATGTAGAAAACAAGCTCCTCCCGGCCCTACATATACCGAGGGACCTCCCACAAATCCCCAGCATTGAAAAGCAGTGAGAAAGAGAAGCCGGGAGAAACCAACCACCCAGAAAATGGCAATAATATCAATGATAATCACCATACAGGGGATCCAGAACAAGGTGAAATCAGGGTGGGGTGGAGCAGGACGTGCTGTATGCGTATATCATCAATTCTACAGGTGAGTGTCTCATAGAATTGTATTATTCTAAGCATACAGCACGTCCTGCTCCAGATATAGTAATAACATGTGGGACATCCAATAGCAGTGTCCATAAAGTAGGGTGGGATCCCCGTGAAAAAAGGCACAGCCAATAGTAAAGCGCTGTCACCCTCAACCATGCTACCAAGAGCAACGAAAGCAATGCTCTAACCTTAGCCTTTGAAATCTTGTAAAGGCAGAACTGAACACAAGCAGCGGACTAGCCAGCTTGCTCAACAGCACTCCAAGCCAAGCACAAGTAGTAAGAGAGCAAAAACCAAGAGAGAAGAAGAATCTTCCCCTAAACGAGTAGGCCAGAGTAACAGCCTAACCATGCTACTGGAAAAAAAGGGTAGCCATGGCAACCTTAGAACTCTCCCCATCGGGGAATATGAACCCAGGTCTCAGGCGAGACCAGTAGGAATACTGAAAAACAACGCTAACAAGGCTCAGCAAGAGCCGAAACGTTTACTTTAGGCTCAGAAGGACAAAACCAACCGAGCAGGACCAAGCCAAAGGGCACCTACACCCGTGGTAGCAATCAGATCCGGTACATAAGGATGGAGAAACCTATAAGCCCCAAGGGGCATAATCCCTACCAGGGACAAGAGACAGACCAGGAATCTCCAACACCTGATGAGGGATACAGATCCCTTTCGCTCAGAGTAATCAAGACAATAGCCCAGAGACCGGAGGGTCTGGACTAAAGGAGAATAAAAACACTGCCTGGACCCAATTCGGCGTAAGGCGGAACACCCTCACCTCCTGGTGATATATATATGACTAGGACCGCTAACAGAGCCATCCTTTATGGCACACTTCTGACTGAAGCAACTGCTCCAGAAGAGCGATATGAGGGAAGGAACAGTTCAGACAAGAACCTGAATAAGACCCAAGGGAACCCTTAGCACGGCATCCGGATAAGTAACCCCCCCAAAAGGGAGCATAGAATTCCCTGGGGAATGCACCTGAGCAACCCCTGAGGAATGCGCAACACAGAAGATTGAACTAGATTTCTGCAGTAGGCGAACAGGGCGAGCCCTGAAACCTTCAGAGCACTGAGTTGGGGAGCCAACTTCAACCGTGCTATAATAATTCTAGGACCCAGGGACAGGGAACATCCCGCAGGAGAGAGCTAGTCCAAGCAAGCAGACTAGAACAACATACGCCAACATAGCCGGCAGAAAAGGGAGAAGAAGAGGAGGGAGCTAGGCCTAGCCCTCCAATAGAGAAAAGACACCCAGGAATACCAATCTCCAATAGGGTGAAAAGCAAACCGACCAATCGCCTAAAAGGCCTGTAGGTAGGGACGACGTACTAAGGAGCCTGAATAGGCAGAACAGCCCACTTGAGAGGGCATACAGTACACCCCGCTGGGCCACCCAGGGCCCCCAGCATAACGGTTCTCCCTGTCTACAGCAATCTTATGCAGAAGTTAAGACATATAGAAAATAATGTCCTGATAGAAGCAATACCAGGCCCCCATGACCAAGGCCAGAGAGTTCTGGGACAATAACCCAGGACAGAGTCCCTGTAATAGCAAAGGGGCCCCACAGGGCCACACCAGTAGGGACTCGGTGAGACACTAGAATAGAACCTCCTGCCACGTTAGGGCAGCCAGCAAAGCTAATACCAATGAAGTGCAAGGAATGTAAACCCCCACTTAGATCAGAACCAGAACCTTCTTGAAGGGTCAACCTGTTCCGAGACCTTCACAGATAAAAAAGGACAAGCCACTGTCCTCAGACTGACCGAGAGTCCCCAAAAAGGACAAGTCCTGAAGAGGAGTAGTCCAGCAATTTAGAGCAACCGTATGAAGATGGATCCCCTAAGGGGCCCCCCTTTAGGAACCACGGGGGATTTCAGAAGAAATAAGACCCCCCAGTCAACCTGCAAGACTTGGTACCCATGATGACCATCTACAGGGAGAAGTGAGAAGGAAGGAATGGTCCCAGACATCTTCCTTGAATTTACAACCTCAAAAGGAACCCCCGTAACAAGGGGGGGGCATACTGACCTAGTTCCAGCGGTGCTGGAACCCTGTCCAGGATAAGTAACCTAAGGTGTCGCAGGGCCCAAGGGCTTCTGAGAATAAGGGACAGCATCTGGGCCGCCACCAACAGGCCCACCAGCTGCAAGGTGAAGGTAGTGTGACATCAAAGAGGGCAAGGTCATTTCCGTAATAAGTCCACATATAGCAGAAGGAAGGTTCTAACATGAACCCATCTAAATGCCACCCCGTAGGGAGATACCGAAACGGGGGACACTAAGTAAGTGATGTGCCTAAGCACCAATCCAAAGGACTCCCAAAGAGCCACAAGTCAATAGCCAACATGGCTTGATGCAAAATAGGAAGCAAAGAAGGACCATAAAGTAGAACCTAGCGCGGACGCCACACGGGCACGTCCAAGACACCACTCCCATACTCGCTTTGGTGAGTCGTCTGGGAGCAGGAGAGGAACCAAAAACAATACCTCAATGCGCAGAGTTGGACCTTCAACACTGGCTGGAAGTGGCCTAGGTGTCCTGAAGGCACAGGGGACCAAAAAGGGATTGATTATAAATCCTCACATGCATCAAGAGGTCCACTGGACAAGAGCGCCTGCGGCCCAAACGGCAGATACCATGTAGGAAATGCCTGTGAAGGTATAAATGCTAGGCCCAGAATGCCAACCTGGGTCAGACTGCTTCATCCCGGAGGGGAAAGGTAATGTGGATGCAATCACAGTTCAAGGGCCAACCTGTAAGAGAGCCCAGACCCTACACACCAAACTCGGCCTGCCTTAACTCCCGAAGGGAAAACAGGGACTAGAAGAACCCTGATAACCTTAGAAAGGGACCGCCCAGCAGACTCCATTCTGCATCCGCGGGGACTACCTCCTGTAACAACCTGAAAGAAGCATCCTGCGATAGGAGCTCAGTGCTGCAACAGTCCCCTCGCCCAACATGGCGAGGGCATCCCTTCATGCTTGTGCGGTTTTGGCAGATTTAGACTTCGCCCTGCCGGAGGTCCCAGGGCGTTGCCTGCCCCCCCCCCCCCCCCCCCTCGGGGCGGGTCTCCTCTCCAAAAAATTGGAAGCACACTTCTGGTTCGCGCTTGACACTAACGGGGGGAGGGGTGTCCCTGCCCCTGGGAGGCCGAGACGGCCTTCTGCTCGACGGTGCCTTACCCCTTTTTTCCAAAAAGGTCCAACCGGGCCCCAAATAAGCATCGTCCTCTAAAAAGGAAGGCCAGTAAAAGCCTTTTTAGTATCATTGTCAACCCCCCACTGTCACAGCCAAGCAGGTGGCGAATATCCACCACAAGAACCGAGGTTCTAGCGGACATTTTAACAGTGTCATCCATCGCTGAGAGAATAAACCTCACAAAAACATCATAATCAGACAGTGCATTAAAGACCTCCCAAGGGAGATCCTCCGGCTGGTGGTCAAGTATCTTCCTAAGAAGGGTCCTGGCGGCCACCGCAGTGACGGCCGCGGCACAGACCGGGCGCAGAGCCGTCCCTGCACACAAAAAGGCGTGGGAAGCCAGTCTGTCAATGTGCCGGTCCTCGGCATCCCGAAGGGTACGATGAGTAGAGGCTGTCATGAAGGGAGGGTTAGCAACCCCAATAATAGGTGCATCCACCTCGGGAGGGACGGACCAGCAGCCAACCACATCAGGGGGAAAAGGGTACTTCCAATCCCAGGCCTCCTGTAAGTTTACAAGGTGATTCCCATTCCTTAGGTATAAGAGCCTGGAATTGATCCTGCTCCAGAAATTCCGTGTGGAAACTCTCCCTCTTGGGCTTGGGAGACTCTCCCGGAGGAGAGATGGATAGTACTTCAAAGATCTTTATAAGTAATTCATCAGCATCACACAGGCCCCAGGAACCAAGGCCAGAATTATCACGGCTCCAAGGTATCTCGTCTGAGGAACTGGAACATGAGAATAGTTCACCTTCATCAGAAGGATCAAGGACCTGCATAGCAGTAGACTCTTGAGTTTCAGTGGGAAACATAGAACCATGAGGCGTCAGGGACCGCTTCTTTCCAGCGCCCAAGCACTCCTCCAAACCAGGCATCACCTGCTCAGCCGTAGGTAGACTGCGCGGCACCACCTGCTGGTCATCCCCGCTCAAGTGCGACTCATCAGGAGTGAGATTTAAACACGGGGAGACAGGTGTATTGAAGCGAGGTGCAGCCACTGGTAAACCTGATTGCAGGGCCAGTGCTAGTTCAGCACACGGTCCGCAGACTCGTGCTCTGTCAGCATCAGAATGGGGTTGACCCCACGCGGTAAGCAACACTGGATGCCCCAAGACCCGCTAGGAATGTGGCAGAGTTTAAATGTGAACCCGTTTAAGATATATATCAGGCCGGGGGATGCCACCGGAATCTTGGCGCCTGAAAGACGTAAGGAGAAGAATGGGTGTCAGAGCCATGCGCAGCTGGAAGAAAACATAAAAGGAGTCACCCGCGAGGGCACTTACAGACCAAGGGAGGAGGGGAACCGCCACCACGCGCGCGAAGATCAGCAAAATGGCGCCCAGCAGGCGGGCTCGATGCTCGGCCGTGACGCGGAGCGCGCCAATTCAAGTCCCCACCCACTCCGAAGAGCTCGAAGCTCTGAGGTAATGGCAAGGCAAGGATACAATCACACGCTTAAGGATTTGTAGAAAAACCGTTACAGCTAGTAAGGAAAAGGCACCACGGCATCTGGACAACGCAGAAAACTGTGTATAAGACATACGGCGGCAGCCGAAAACCTAATAACGAGCAAATAGCGCGGCTCTGACATTTCAATGTTAATGAAGGGCAGAAATAAGGCCATAAGCGTGATATACTGGTACACTGGGACCGCCACACACATACCCCCCCCCCCTTTCTTTTCCTCCCAACTAGTTGGGGAAATGAGGGAGGATGGCGACCCTTTACACAGGGTCCAGCACTAACCAGGGTACGGGGCAATAATGCGGGAGGGGCATCCACTAGAGGCTCACCATCAGCCTAAACCGCCTACCCTATGGTGGGGGATTGCGGTGGAGCATGGCTCCGTTAAGCATACGAGGTGCTGCCTACCTTCACCCGACCAACGCAGCCCAGGCTGGGAGGCATATTCTTCTACAAAGAGGATGGGTGGAAATAGTCCCGCAGGTCCTCGGGCTGTAAAGCCCCGCTCGCCTGCGAGAGCGTTATACTTCATGTCTTCGCAGTTCAGCACTGCAGAGAAATCTGGGGATTTGTGGGAGGTCCCTCGGTATATGTAGGGCCGGGAGGAGCTTGTTTTCTACATGTCTGCAGTGCACGGCGCCGGAGGCGGAGTATTACCCACATGTTATTACTATATCTGGAGCAGGACGTGCTGTATGCTTAGAATAGGAGCAGGGTTTACCAGTGCTGGTGAATGAAAGACGCCACCCTTGACAGCCAGCATGGGGCAAGCAGAAAGCAGCTAATTTAACCCTTTGCTTGGAATGTTCCTTTAAGTGACACATGCTTAACAGAGCCATGGCCATGTGATGTCGCCCTTGACCTGCTGTTGGGGGAAGTGTGAGGGGGAAAGAAAACTAATGTGTAAGAATGTATGGTTGCAAAGAAAACTATACAGGAGGGGCCCATTGCCAAATAGATGTGGCAGCTGTGGCTTGGAGAAAGGTGGCGACATTGATAGTTTGGAAGAGGAGAGGCAATGGGTGTGTGTATTGCCAGCATGTGGGGATATTTTGTTACATATAAATGTGTAAAAAATAATCTATGAGTCTGTGGAGACAGAAGGGATCCTGATAGTTGTAGGACATCTTAGTTATGCCATTTAAAATGAGAAATGTAAAATTCTGAGCCTATTCATTGTGGCCTGAGACCAGTTTTCAAATTGCTTATATGGCCTTTGTGCTTTAAAAGGTTGAGTATTGTTTGTATTCCAATAAATATGCTTTATGTTCTCTATAAGTAGCCCTATTGCTTACATAGTGATTAGAAGAAGTAGTAGTGGTTACTACAGGAAATGTATTACTAATTATTGCCCATTTATAAAAGGAGTCAGAGTTAGACTTTGGCTTACCAACTCCACAGTTAGTTACTTCATATATGAAAGCCACAAACTTCCCCAGTGCCAAGAGTCAACGCTCCTGAAAGGCGAAGCTTGAATACCCACATGCATTAAAGAGGATTGTCCCTAGATTTAGGATTAAAACAAAATATGTACATGTCAGGACAGTGCCCTCTTTCTCACCTGTCATCTGCTAAACTTGCAAGGTAGAGGCCTTCTGGTGAAAAGCAGACTGATCTCAGAGCGCTTAGCTGTGGTTCCAGAGAGCTATAGTCCAGATCACGAGACATTGAAACATGGCTGAGAGCAGAATATATTGTCAACAAGATACTTTACAAGGCAGTTTCGGTACACTGGCAGTTTTCATTGCTCAGAACTATCAAAAGAAATCCCAATGTTGCTCCTTTTAAGGGCCATTTTGGTTTTAGCCCGGCTTTAAAATGCATGTCCATATGACACAATGAAATATTTGGGCAAATATGCAGTAACATTACACAGAGTATTTCCTCTCCTTTAAATTTAAATTGATAATTTATACAGAGCACCCCCTCATTTGTAGCTTTGGATTGGAATGTGGCTGTGGGACATATTTGGGAGGTCAGATGTTGATGCTAAATGAGGGCCTGCCTTGCAATCGTTATTCTAGCTCATCCCAATGGCAACTGAAGAGCGCAACGTCTGGACTCAATCTTGGTCAATTGAAACTTGCCGAACCATGCTGCTATGGACATTTTGCTTTGGAAACATAATGAAACAGGGAAGAGCCTTCTCTACTAAACTGCTGGAACAACGTTGGAAGCAAGAGATTGTTCAAAATGAAGATTTCACATCACTGGAAATAAAAGCATAGGCCAACTCCAAAGTGGTTGCAGCAGTCAGAACGGTTTGGGAGACAGTGATTTACAGCAGCGGTTCTCAACCTTTCTATGCCAAGAACCACCCAGCGACAAGCAGTTGAAATCAAGTAGCCTGAAAGGGTGGGGGTAGGATAGATGGCTAATGCGATAGGACACCAGACCTATCAGAGTGACTCTGTAGGTGCACATACCTCAGGTTGATAGAACAGTGGCCTACAGTTTCATGCAGAATCTGAATATTTGTGTATGCGTGTCAAGAACTAGAAGAAAAACTCTTGCCACTACTTACAGGAACTGTCTTAGTTTTTCACCGGTATAAGGGTCCCACAGAATCATAGTAGTGTCATAGGAGGCCGTGACTAAGAGAGCTGAATCTGGAGAGAAGTCACAGGATACCACACTGTTCTGATGGCCCTCGAGCTTCCGAATAAGGGTGTATGACCGCATGCTCCACAGCAGCACCTACACCATTAAAAGAGGAAAAAAAAAAGTTAAAACCCAAAAGCAAACTACTGTTCTCAGCTGCCAAGCGGTTCTCAGAGACTTCAAGAGTCAATGGCAGCCACAACTCTCATGCTCTCCATTAATGAAGGCACACTTAACAAATGCAAGTTCTCGTCCCTTTTTTTAAATGAAAATATATTAGTCACATTATTTGTAGCCTATTATTTAATACCATTTCCTTTTCACGGGTCTTTAACGAAAGCAGTCCTATAAGTTGGCGTTAGTTTGGGGTTTGGTAGAAATGTACTGACCCCAACCCAGCATAAAAAAGGAAATTTCTTACTAATATTGTATAATTGATAAACAAAACAAATCGCGCTGCCAATCCTACAGAGCAAGCTCAACGTGTTATAAAGGATCCCCACCCTTTAAACCAACAAAACATATAAAACAATAAAACACAGAGCTACAAATGTGAACCAAACACACATTCTTTCAATGTGAAAAAATCAATATAAAAAATAAGTCTATGAACATATAAACTCAAAAAAAGTCCTTAATGTGATGATATCCAGTGAAAATTGTAGTGACAGTAATCCTCCACCACCTGTAGTAAACTCTTACCAGAGGGACTTTAAATCAAAGGCTTATTAAACAACTCTTTCATCCTCCACAGTCGTCAAATATGGGTACCAGGTATATCAAATGGGCATAGACTTGTATTGAGATAGGGAATTCCACACTTCAGGACTTATTTCATTAAGAGGAAAACATGAGGTTTACTCCGCATGGTATAATGTATCACTCCAAATAGGGACCATAAAGAGGAATGAAAAGAAAAGAAAATCTAGTGCAACACCTCTATGATAAATTTGGGATATTTAATGGGGTTAATGCACTCACAATAATAAAACGTATATCAAGCAGTAAAAACATCCAGCATATCACGGTATCCACTCTCACCGCCGGATCCCCCGTCCTCCAAACACCTGAGATATAAGTAAAAACCAGGCAATGCCGACCGCGCGCTCCTACGCGTTTCGTCCCTTCCAGGGACTTTAGCCAGGATGGCCGCGGTGGGGAATAAGGGGGAAATATATAAGGTACCTTACAAAAGAGTGTGCGTCCTCATTCGGCAATCATACAAAGCACTTCCGGTTTACGGAGGCGCTTCTGCGCTCCACCGTCTCAGACAGATTCCGGTTTACCGAGCGGTACCCAATGCGCACGCGCCATCTAGACAATCGAGCGCGCATGCGCAGAAGCAACCTACGTGCTTTGCACTCCAAGCCACTGACAGCTTCCGAATTAGCAGTCACTGGCGGACGTACATCATGTCTTTTAAACATTAAAGCACGCCCACTACAGGTACTTTGGCACAAATAAACGGAGTATAGGTGGAACTCCATTAAGAAAGCGGAATCTGTGATCTAAGACCTGCTCACCATATATTATTTATATTTAAGGATACATTTCTACCGAAACATATAATCCACAAATACACCTAGTTAAGCAATAGAGCCTTGCCAAAGTAAACATAGTCCTGCTATTTAAAGGGCTAATAGATAAAAAACATTACAATGCCTAAACATGGTATATAATAAAGTGGAGCTAATATAGAAAAATTATTTTAAAATTATTAATAGGGGTCGGCATAAAAAATGTAAGCCGGAAGAGGTATCCAGAGGAGAGAGCCGATACTTACAACATAACATACACCATTGAACCTAATAAGACCATAAACTTAATAAAAACAATTAATAAAAAGCGCATATAAAAAAGGTCGATAATTTGGATAATAGATACTATCACAAAGTCTAAAAAAGGGGAAAGACCTAAACACAAATTATTTAGAAAATTAAAAATATATATAACCAGAACAATGACAAACATGGCTAAACAAGCTAAATCCATATGATGACTATGAGCTATCTATAAAGCTATAAAGCTTCTGCGCATGCGCGCTCGATTGTCTAGATGGCGCGTGCGCACTGGGTACCGCTCGGTAAACCGGAAGCGGTCTGAGACGGTGGAGCGCAGAAGCGCCTCCGTAAACCGGAAGTGCTTTGTATGATTGCCGAATGAGGACACACACTCTTTTGTAAGGTACCTTATATATTTCCCCCTTATTCCCCACCGCGGCCATCCTGGCTAAAGTCCCTGGAAGGGACGAAACGCGTAGGAGCGCGCGGTCGGCATTGCCTGGTTTTTACTTATATCTCAGGTGTTTGGAGGACGGGGGATCCGGCGGTGAGAGTGGATACCGTGATATTCTGGATGTTTTTACTGCTTGATATACGTTTTATTATTGTGAGTGCATTAACCCCATTAAATATCCCAAATTTATCATAGAGGTGTTGCACTAGATTTTCTTTTCATTCCTCTTTATGGTCCCTATTTGGAGTGATACATTATACCATGCGGAGTAAACCTCATGTTTTCCTCTTAATGAAATAAGTCCTGAAGTGTGGAATTCCCTATATCAATACAAGTCTATGCCCATTTGATATACTTGGTGCCCATGTTTGACGACTGTGGAGGATGAAGGAGTTGTTTAATAAGCCTTTGATTTAAAGTCCCTCTGGTAAGAGTTTACTACAGATGGTGGAGGATTACTGTCACTACAATTTTCACTGGATATCATCACTTTAAGGACTTTTTTTTGAGTTTTTATGTTCATACACTTATTTTTTATATTGATTTTTTCACATTGAAAGAATATGTGTTTGGTTCACATTTGTAACTGTGTTTTATTGTTTTATATGTAATATTGTATAATTCATGTACCGTATTTGTCGCCCTATAAGGCGCACTTATTTTTCCCCAAAAGTGGGGGGAAAAGGTCCCTGCGCCTTACTGGGCAAATGCAATAGCAGGCGCTCCCGCGTTGCCTGCCACACTGACAGAGCCCAGAAGAAGACAGAGGATCGGCGGGCTCTGTCCAGCCCCACCGCTGCTATTGCTGTCTTTTCAGGCAGAAATAGCAGCGGCAGGGCCTGAGACAGCTCCCGCCGCTCCTCCATCAGCTGGAGCTCTGCTCCGAGTCTGTGCAGGCCACACCCACCCGCTGCCCTGACCTGGGTGTTCATCCGTGCCCAGGAAGAGGCAGCAGATGGAGGAGCGGTGGGCACCGTCTCGGGCCCCGACGCTGCTATTGCTGCCTGAAAAAAGCAATTCTGTGAGTACTCACCTGTAGAATTGGTTTTTGTTCTTGCATGGCACGGCCGCTTCGGTATTCATAACAGTTGGGTTATTCCGCCACAAGGTGGCGCAGTGGTAATGCAGAAAGCTGTGGCATCTCCCGGCTCCCTATAAAAACGGGATTAACCATAGAGTTCCCAGCGTAGACAAGCAGTGAGACAAGAAGCCGGGAGAGAATAAAAGGTAAAAAATCTGAAAAAAGGTAAAAAAACCCCAATTAACAATCACCATAAAGAGGCAACCAAGAATAACGATAACAAGGGTGGGGCGAAGCAGGCCGAGCCATGCAAGAACAAAAACAATTCTACAGGTGAATACTCACACAATTGCCCTTTTCTTTATTGCATGGTACGGTCCGCTTCGGTATTTATAACAGTTGGGACATCCAAAAGCAGTGTCCAAAGTAGGGTGGGATCCCCAAAGAGTAACGGCCAGTAGTTCAAGTCACTACCGCCTGAAGCACCTTGCGGCCAAAAGCAGCATCCGCTGAGGCCTTAACATCAACCTTGTAAGACTTGGAAAAGGTATGAACAGAAGACCAAGTAGCGGCCTTTCAAACTTGTTCAACAGAAGCTTGGTGCTGAAAAGCCCAAGATGCACCAATAGCACGAGTAGAATGAGCAGTAATCCTAAAGGGATGTTCCTTTCCCTTAGCAGAATAGTATTGAACCACAGCCTGACGAATCCACTTGCCGATAGTGGATTTAGCCGGAGGCAAACCCTTTCTAGGTCCAGAAGCGAGAACAAAACGAGCACCAGACTTCCTGAAAGTCTCGGTAGCGACCAAATAAAACTTCAGAGCCCTGACCACATCCAGAGAATGCAGAGTCAGCTCCTTGGAATTAGCAGGATTAGGACACAAGACAATGTCCTGATTGAGATGAAAGGCATGATAGCCACCAGAAAGGCTACCTTAAGAGTCAAAATAGGCAAGGCAGCCTCACGGATAGGCTCCAAGGGAGGCCCTTGCAGAGCAGACAACACCAGATTCAAATCCCAGACTGGTAGCAAAAGGCTTACGGTGTGGACACACGAGAAACACCCTGGAAAAAGGTTTTAACAACCGGTGATTGGCAAAAGATCTTTGGAAAAAAATTGCCAAAGCTGAAACATGGCCTTTTAGGGTACTAAGTTGAAGGCCCAGATCCAAACCAAATGTTGCAAGAAATCCAGAATCCTGGGAATAGAAAACACCCGACAGGGAAGAGACTTGGACTCACACCAGGCAATGTAAGCATGCCAGACCCTGTAATAGATAAAGGACGAGGACTTCTTCCTAGCCCGAATCAACAACAGAGGCAGGCAACCCCTTTTCCATCAAGATGGAGGTTTCAGCAGCCAAGCCGTTAAAGCCAGAGTTTGTAAATTGGGATGGCGTAGCTGCCACTGAGTGAGGAGATCTGGATCCTTGGGCAAGACATGCCGGTCTACTGCCAGCTGCACAACGTCTGCGAACCAAACTCTTCTTGGCCAACAAGGGGCCACCAGGATGGCTGGTACCCGCTCCTGGGCCATCTTGCGCATGACCCTGCCCAGGAGAGGAAACGGAGGGAACACATAGAGAAGCTGAAACTCCGTGCAAGGTATTGCCAAGGCATCCGTGGCGAAGGCCAGAGGATCCTGAGACAGAGACAAATCTGGGAAGTTTGTGATTGTGACGGGATGCAAACAGGTCCGCATCTGGCTGACCCCAGTGGTGACAGAGGGAGAAAAACACCTGGTTGTTGAGAGACCACTCCCCCAGACGAGACGTCCCCCTGCTCAGGGAGTCCGCCACCTGGTTCTCCACCCCTGGGATGTAGACCGCTGAGATGTGGGGAACATGCTGTTCCGCCCAAGATAGAATCAGGGACACTTCCTTGAAGGCTCGCTTGCTCAGAGTCCCTCCCTGATGATTGATGTAGGCCATCGCCGTCTGGTTGTCTGAGCGGATCTGAACAGCCCGACCCCGAAGGTGAGTGGATAGGTGAGAAAGAACCAACTTAAATCGCCCTCAGTTCCAGGACGTTGATGGAAGCATGGGCCTCTTGTGGGCCCCACCGACCCTGGAACCTCAGGGACTTCCAGAAGTCTCCCCAGCCGGTCAGACTGGCATCCGTGGTGACTGTTTCCCAGCACGGGGGCAGGAAGGTCCTGCCCCCCAGAAGGTTCCAGCCACCACGAGAGAGACCGTCTGGCCAGGAAAGACAAAACAAATTCCTGATCCAGGGACACAGGGTCCCGATCCCAAACTGACAAGAGGTGCAACTGAAGAGGTCTCATGTGAAACTGAGCAAAGGAGATTGCCTCGAAGCAGGACACCATCAGGCCCACCAACTGCATCCCCTGACGGATGGAGGAATGAGGACACGACAGCAGAACCCGAGCCTGCAGCTGAAGACCCTCCACCTTCTGCTGAGGAAGGAACACCTTGACCTGAGAGGTATCCAGAGTCAAGACCTCACCAAGGACAGGGACAGAGAAGACTTGGGATAGTTGATCGCCCAGCCGAAGGACTGTCACCATTTGAGTGTCCTGCTCGGCCTGAGTAAAAGACTCAGCCACAATCAGGATGGCGTCCAGGTAAGGAATGATGCGGATGCCCTGGTTCCTTAGCAGAGCCATCACTCCCGCCAGCACCTTGGTGAACTCCCGAGGTGATACCGAAGGGTAGAGCGACAAACTGGTAATGCTGATCCTGCAGCTCAAACCTTAGAAATCTCTGATGACCTGGGAAGATAGGCACATGAAGATAAGCATCCTTGATGTCCACAGTGGTCATGAAGTCGCCCGGGCGAAGGGTACTGACAGCAGAGCGCAGCGTCTCCATGCGAAAATGCTTGAATCTGACAAATTTGTTGAGGCCCTTCAGATCCAGAATGGGCCTCAGAGAGCCGTCCTTTTTGGGGACCGTGAAAAGATTGGAATAGTACCCCTGACCCTTTTCTTGATGGGGCACCAAATAAATGACTCCGGATTCTAACAGGCAATGAACCACCAGAAGCAACCCTTGAGCAGACTGGGGGTTTAAAGATGTCCGGGTTATGATGAATCTTAGGGGGGGAGGGGGGGGCAGGCTGTAAACTCTATCTTGTAACCGGACGACACTACCTCCTGAATCCACCAGTCTGAGACATGAAGCCTCCAGAAGTGAGCAAATAGCCAAAGCCATCCCCCCACCCGGATGGGTGAGGGCGCCCCTTCATGCCTGAGGGGGCTTGGGAGAGGATTTGGGCTTAGGATTCCAGGAGAGACCGGGATGACCACGGGGTCTGCCATGATCCCAAGAATCTCTGCGACCACTGGAGAGGAGGGAGCCACGCCCCCCTCTGGGAATGCGGAAGGAGGGGTGGCAGAGGACCCCCAAAAGGGCCAAGACTGCCTCCTACGCTGAGGCAGCCTTCCATCCTTGGCTAGAACATCAAGACGCTCCCCAAATAGCCACAGCCCCACAAAGGGGAGGCCAGTGAGAGCTCTCTTAGCTGCAGCGTCAGCTGCCCACTGGTGCAACCAGACAGAGCGGCGCATAGCCACCAAGCCACACAGCCGCACAGCATCATCCATAGCAGTAAGGATAAAGGCCACAAAATCAGAGCAAAGTAAGAGAGTCCTATTTCCCCCTCCCACACTACCAGCTGTTGCGCCATCAATGAGACGCTTGAGCAGCTTCTTAAGGGCAATAGCAGTAATGGCGGCAGCACATACCGGGCGCAAGCCAGCCCCCACACAGGTAAAAGCATAGCAGGCCAATTGATCCATGCGCCGGTCCTCACCGCCCCTCAGAGTGGTAGTGTCAGGGGAAGGCATGACCGAAGCATTGGACAAGCCTAGCACGGGAGTGTCCACTGGTCCAGTGACCAGGGGGAAATGACCACCTCTTAACAAGCTCAGCAAGAAAGGGATGCCTTTTATCCAAACCCTTGGGCACAGCAGGCAGCTTGTTAGGACGTTCCCATTCTTTAAGCACCAAGGTGGTAAAAATACCATATTCTTAGTATACAGTACGTCCTGCTCCAAATCTAATACTTACAGTTGGAATATACTCCGCCAGATGGCGCTGGACTGCAGAGACATCGAAAAAAATAGGCTCCTCCCGGCCCCTCAAATACCCAGGGACCTCCCACAATTCCCCAGAATTTCTCTGCAGTCTGGCTGCGAAGGACGAGAAATTGGCTCTTTACATGCAGGTGAGCGGGGTTATTAAACTGCGGCCCTGTAGGACTATTCCCACCCATTCCACTAGTAATATGCCTCCCAGCACCGCCGTCAGTGCTTAGGAGCGCTGCTCCACCGCAATCCCCCAAAGGGTAGGCGGTTCAGGCTTATGGTGAGCCTGTATGGGATGCCCCTCCCACACTATTGCCCCTTGCCCCTGCCTATCAGTGGGCCCTATTTAAGTGGCCGCCGTCCTCCCTCATCCTCCTTGTAGTCTTCGGGGGAAAAGAGGGGGGGGTGTATGTGTATAGATATGTATGTTATGCAATCTGTGTTTTCACTTTTCACATGTCTTTATTCTTGTGTCAGCCGCCGCGCTGACTTATCTTTATTGCTTTTAAACTTAGCGCCGCAGTGCACTGACTTGGTTCCGCGCTTGGCGGCGGCATTACCTCAGGCGCTGGTGCGGCATCATTGGCTGTTGGCCTTTCTGGCTTTGCGCTCTTTGGGGGGGGGGGGGGGGCGTCTTTGGGGTGTTCCGCGTAATCGCTATTACTGGTCTGCCCCTCGAGGTATACCGACGCCATCTTTTCTGACTTGATTGGCCTATGCGCGACGGACTCCTACCTACCGCGGTCCGTAAGTGCCCTCGCGGGCGGCTGTATCTGCTTCACTTTTGTTACGATCTACTTAAGGTCTTGTCTGCTTTCAGGCGGGACGAACCCTTCTTGGCTTCTCCCGGCCCCGTTTTTAGTATAATTACTTGTAGGCCTTGTAAAAATTATACTCCCACGTCCCTAGCGGGTTATTGGGGCATCCAGGGTTGCTATATAGCGTTATTCCCTATCGGCGTATAGCGCCGCTATAATCACCATATGGAGGCATCCCAGGATAATGTTACCGGGGTCCCTTTGGGACAAGACCGGCTGTGTGTAGCGTGTGGGCAGCCTCATGCTGACGCTGACAAGGCGTGGGTCTGTGTACCCTGTGCTGAGCAGGTGCTTGCATTGCAATCTGGCCTGCCAGTGGCTGCACCTCGTTTCACTTCACCTACTCCCCCAAGCTTAAATCTCACTCCTGCTGAGTTGCATACTAGTGGGGATTCTCAGCCTGATGTGTCTTCTAGACTGGCTACTGTTGAACAGATTATCGCGAAGTCTTTAGTGCGTAAGGCCCCTGCTAAGAAGCGGCACTTGGCACCTAATGTTACTGTTTTCCCTATGGGAACTGAGGAGTTTTGGAATCTTTGTGGCTATACCCCGTCTGATGAAGGGGAGCTCTTTTCTGATTCAGGCTCATCTGATTAGAGACCAAGGGGTCATGACGATTCTGGCTGTGACCCCTGGGCCCGGATGACACTGACAGATTATTGACCCAGATTTTTGAGGTTCTGTCTATCTCTCTCCCTGTTGAGGCTCCCAGGCAAATTGGGGAGCTTTTCCATACAGCAAGATCACGTTTGGAATTTCCAGAGCAGGCACATTTCCATAACCTTGTGCTCAAGGAATGGGAGCGCCCCAGTAAACTTCCCGGGGTTCCAAAGAGTTGGGATAGGAAGTATCCCTTTCCTGCTGAGGTGGTTAAATGTTGGTTATTCCCCCCCCCTCCCCCCCCGAGGTGGATGCCCCGATCCTAGGGCTATCTAACACCTCTGCCATGCATTCCCCTGAATCTACTACCCTGCGGGATGCCGAAGACTGGCGTATTGATCAGGTGGCATCCCACGCCTTTGCATGTGCGGGGACGGCGCTGCGCCCGGTCTGTGCCTCTGCCTCTGCCATTACTGCTGTGGCCACTAGAACCCTTATCAGAAATGTGCTCGATAGTGCCCCTGATGATTTGCCTTGTGAGGTGTTTAATGCACTCTCCAGTTGTGATGTTTTTGTACATTTTGTCCTATCAGCATTGGATGACACCATCAGAATGTGTGCCAGAACTTCTGCCCTCGTGGTGGCTATACGCCGCTCGGTTTGGCTGCGCCAGTGGGCTGCTGATAACGCTGCCAAGAAGGCCCTCACTGGGTTTCCCTTCAAACAGACGCAGTCCTTAAGAGACCGCCTGGACCTTTTTGCTAAGGGAGGCAGGTTACCCCAGCGCAGGCGGCAATCTCGGCCCTTTCGGGGTCAGGGTTCCTTCTCCCCCCCTTACCGTGGTGAAGGACAGGGAAGGGGGGTTTATTTCCCTGGGTGCCGGGGAGATATCTGGGGTAGAGGCAGACGACGTGGACGTCCTGGCTCCTCCTGGGGTCTCAAAGCTAAATCCTCTCCCAAGCCCCTTCAGGCATGATGGGGCGCCCTCACCCATCTGGGTGGGGGGACGGCTGCAGCACTTTGCTCACGTCTGGAGGCTTCATGTCTCAGACCAGTGGATTCAGGAGGTAGTGTCCTCCGGTTACAAGTTGGAGTTTGCTGCCGATCCCCCTCCAAGATTCATCAGATCCCGGATTCCTCTGGACCCTGTTTCAGCTCAGGAGCTAGTGCAAGCAGTGCAAGGCCTCCTGGAGCTGGGGGTCATCTGCCAGGTCCCTTTAAGGGAAAAAGGCAAGGGCTTTTATTCCAACCTATTCACAGTACCCAAAAAGGATGGTTCTGTCAGGCCCATCCTGGACTTGAAGATTCTCAACAAGTTTGTCAGGGGCAGGCATTTCGCATGGAGACTCTGCGCTCTGCCATCAGTTCCCTGCGCCAAGGGGATTTCATGACTTCTGTGGACATCAAAGATGCTTACCTTCATATTCCTGTGTTCCCAGGTCATCAAAGGTTCCTCAGGTTCGCTCTGATGGATCAACACTACCAATTTGTGGCCTTGCCCTTGTGCCTCACTCCAGCTCCCAGGGTGTTCACCAAGGTGCTGGCTGGCGTGATGTGTCTGTTCAGGGCGTTCGCGTGCTTCCCTATCTGGACGACATCCTCATCACTTCCAAGTCTCCACATCAGGCAGAGTTGGATACTCAGCTGGTGGTGTCCACTCTGGAGTCATTTGGATGGGTGATCAACCACCCCAAGTCCTCACTGTCCCCTTCCTTGGTAACTCCATTCCTAGGAATGAATCTGGATACAGTTCAGGCAAGGATCTTCCTTCCTCAGCAGAAGGTGGACAGTCTGATTGCATGATGGTGGCGCGCTTCGAAGCGGTCCCTTATGCTCAGTTCCACTTGAGGCCTCTGCAACTTCACCTATTGTCTGTATGGGACAAGGACCCAGCGTCCCTGGACAGGGTCTGTGTGCTCTCACCCCTGGTCAGGAGGTCCCTCTTGTGGTGGATGGACTCAAGGAACCTGTTGGGGCAGATCCTTTCTTGCCCCTTCCTGGGAGGACGGTCACCGCGGATGCCAGTCTGTCAGGTTGGGGGGGGTTTCTGGAAGTCCCTGCGGTTCCAGGGGAGGTGGGGCCCTCAGGAGGCCCACACAACTATCAATGTCTTGGAGCTGCGAGCGATCAGGTTAGTTCTGGCTCGCTTGACTACTCATCTTCAGGCCTGCCTGTTCAGCAGTTGCCTACATCAATCATCAGGGAGGGACCTGGAGCAAGGGGGCCCTCCAGGAAGCGTCTCTGATCCTGACTTGGGCGGAGGCCAATGTCCCCTGCATTTCAGCTGTGTACATCCCGGGAGTGGAAAATCACCTGGCGGACTCTCTGAGCAGGGGGACCTCTCGCCAGGGAGAATGGTCCCTATGCAGCAGGGTGTTTCAATCTCTGTGTCACCGTTGGGGCCAACCAGATGTGGATCTGTTTGCGTCCCGCCACAATCACAAGCTTCCAGCTTTTGTGTCTCTGTTCAGGGATCCTCTGGCCCTGACCTCGGATGCGCTAGCAATGTCATGGAAGGACTTTCAGTTCCTGTGAGTCTTCCCCCCCCCCCCCCCCCCCCCAATTCCCCTGCTGGGCAGGGTTCTGCGCAAGATTGCTCTGGAAGGGGTGCCAGCAATTCTGGTGGCCCCCAGGTGGCCAAGTAGAGT